>VWZT01007468.1:27068-82068 GCA_013397055.1 Pachycephala philippinensis | reverse complement strand
TTTTGTTTCTTCCTCTTTGTTCTTTATTAGAACTATTAGGTTTGATTCTGTCTCCTACTTTCAGCTGAACAGAAGCAGTTTGAATAATAATAATAATAATAATACCCCTGGTATCCCTCAGGAGTTAATCTGTATATTGTTCCTCAAAGTTTGCATTCTCAAAGCCCTTTTCACTCTCAGTTTCTGAGTCATCAGTGTTTCTGTTGGACATTTTGGGTCACAGTGGCAACACAGCAGCTGCCTTCCCAGTCAGTGAAAACATTCCTGGCCAAAATGTTCGAGGCAATCACTTTGCTCCCAGGCAGATGATGCATCACAGGCAAACAGCCTCCATTTTTATTGGCTTTACTTTCTGTGGGTTGTTCACAGAGACGAAATACCAAGCAGTATAGACACAGAAAGACAAAAGTGTCTTCCTCTGTCTCCTCTTGGGTTTGTCAGTCAGTGGTTACCATAGGCGTGGGTTAACTGAGGCTGTGTAAGGCCTGCCTGGTTAAGTCTGCATGTTTGCCTTTATCTAAGAAGAAGCCCTAACTGAATTGTGGAGTATCTTCTCTTTCTACTCACAAGCTGTGGAATTTAGCCAAGAATGGGCTTTTTTTGTGGCCTGGAGCCAATTTCCCAAGTTCCTGAAACTATCTGCTTCCTGAAGGATTATCACAGCTCCACTGAGGAAGCTTACTCTGTACAAAGGGAGCAGGGACATTCAAATCCCTAGTCCTGTGCCAACCCAGGACCAGGTGGCAGGGACAACATGGATATGCTGAACTTCTCTGAAATCTCTGTATTTGCAGCTTTCACCAGATTAAGCAAAGGGACTTGGTGCCAGATACAGTGTCATGTTAATGTGGCTCACAGGTGTCAGGGCTAACTTGCCTCTTGCAGCCATGCACTTGGTGAAATTGTCTGTTTGAGCATTGGGAAGCTTGGGTATTTCTCTGTCAGAAATGTATCTTTTGATACTTTGCATTTCACTTGACAATGGTGTGTGTTCGGCATGCATGAGGGGTCCTTTGGAAACTTCCTTCTTGCATGATACGTGACATTCTGCTGGGGGTGTAAGGCAGATTTTTGTCTGGTCCAAGTGGCACTTTTAACTTATACCACAGGTCCAAACCTGTCCTGCTTAGAGAGTCTGCTGGATGGAGGAATTAATGTGCTTTTTCACTTCCCTGCCCAAAACGTCTTGGCTGGTATTTAGGAGACGCTTCTACCCCATTCCAAGTCCTCTCCCATTTTATATGCAGCAGTAGTGCACACAGCACCAGTGTAGCTACTTTTTCAGAAATCCTACTGGTTCTGCAGATCCACTGGAGTCCTCAAGTAACAAGAGATCAGCAATAGAGCAGAAGTAGGTGGGAATACCTTGGACTCCATTTGAAATTAGGATTAATTTTTCAAGAGAAAGCCTGTTGATGATAGTTCCTGTTGTGAAAAATGTTGTTCTGTTGGTAAATTGGCTTTACTTGTTAATAGTTTCGCTATATTAAGCACCTTTGTTATTAAAAACTACTTTCACTGTATCTTTTAGTCAAAATGAGAATTTAGATTGGAACTGTATTCAAATTAAAAGTGAAAATGTTTAATCCTTGGACAAGCTACTAAGGTAAACAGCAGATTCTCTATATCTTGATAGTATTTATATCCAGGTTTCATTGTATTCAGGAATACATTTTAGACACACCCAGTGTTTCCTCATTGAGTTCAAAAGTGGCACAAGGGTGAAGCACAAGTGTTGGAAACACATAAGTAATCAAAATAAGTTTTAAAATTATTTCCTACAGCCTGCATATTCCTGGACGCACAAGAACTACTGACAGTATTTGTATACCCATTCCAAAAACATTCATACAGAATTATGTGGTTATAAAATGGTAAATAAAACATTCTGGTCTCCTGTTGGTTTCTTTGCATAACACAGCTTCATGTTCTGATTCTTCATCATTCTCCACAGAACTTCCTTTTGTAACAAAGTGTTAAAAACTTAATTCTGATATATATTTTAAATGCATTTTAATATTTATCTTATCATATATCCATGTTAGCTTTCATCACACATAATGACACATTTTCACAGTTCAGCATCGTACTTTAGAATGTGTTGAATTTAAAACACTCAAAGTGTCCCAAAACAGATGAGAATGAACTTGAATTTCATGCAGAATCAGGATCATAATCATGTTTACATTAAATGAAGTTATGCTTTCCCCTCTTCTGCTGCATAGGCATTAATCGTCCATGAAATCTTTCCGTTTCCCTCCGAATATGATTTTGCGTAAGTGTCTTGCATCAATTCATGCTCTCGCTGCTTCCTCATAAATTCAGGGTAATTTCTTTGATCAGTAATAGCTTCTTCACACAGCTCCTGACTTCTGTTTAACCAAGCTCCATTACACTTGCAAAGGGGCTGCTTGGCTGACCAATTTCTTTTCATACTGTTTACAGTCTTTTCATGTTTTTAAACTTGAGTCCGTCCTTATCACTCATCTGCATTTAAAAAATTTCACCTGATGTGTGCTGTATCATTTCTGGCTGGAAAATGTTGCAGCACATGCAGCTTGTGTGTACAAAGCATAGATATTTGTGAATATTTTAAATTTTGCCACATATTTGATAACTGAAGGATTATAACTTTTTTGGTAAAAACTTTTCTAGTCTAAAAGGTCATTTTTTGGTGGTTCCCATGAGTAGCAGTTTGTTTTGATTGCGTTACTTTGCATTTACATAGTATTTGAGAATGACTAGCTGATGTCACCAGATTAACCAGCTGCAATTTGGAAATGCTGTTGATGGCAGTGCACATGTGAACATGACCTTTGATGTTTGCTGTAATATATAGATACACATTTGAAAGCAGCAAGAATTAGAACTATGGTCCTCATTTGGGAAAGCAGTTGAACAGTCCTTCTCTGGACATCTGTCTCTCAAGTATTAATTCCTTCACGTCATCAAGAGAAGCCATTTAGACAAATGCGTAAATTGGACGGAATATTCCTTTTCCAGAAGTGCCATAACTCCAAGTGCCTCCTTGATAGTGTTATTTATAGAGAGCTCCCCACCACTTCTACTTCTGCGTGAACAAGAAGAAAAAATAGAAATTAGTAATCACCCTCTTCAGGATGGGGTTAAGAGTTTGCCCAAAGAACATGATTTCTAACAAAATCTATTCGACTGTAAGTCAGAAGGAATAGAATTTGATGTTATTGCAAAAAAATTACTACAAGCCTTGCTGCTTTCTTTTTCCTCTTAAAAGATGTCCTCATTAATGCCACTGTCACAAAGATACATGGCATACAAATCATAGCTTTATATCTATATGAAATATTCATATGCAGAATGTTTTCTTCCCATTTTAATTTGAGGTACTTAGCTGATCATCAATACATCTGTGCCTGTGTGTAGCACAGGGCCCCTCCCAGCCTAGGTTTATGGAGGTTTGATATGGAAAGGTTGGCTCCAGTGCTGTTCCAGGAGTTGTGATCAGCAAAAGCAGCAGTGTGATTGTACAGCCCTCAGAACATCTTTCCTACTGCCTGAGAATTCCCTTCTTTGTCTCCCAGTTCCCTCCTGAGGCAGCTCTCAGGAAGGTCACTGTAAAATATTCAGTCTGAGCAACACAGGATTTATTCTGACCACAATGCAGAGACACAGAAATCACTCAGACCAGTTCATTTGACCTAATTTCATCTCAGTTCACCTTTCTGCATAACTAAGATGGTGAAATTTAACTAATATATAGGAATCTTAAAGTTAGTTATTGATTATGCGGTAAGTGAAAATACGCAGAACTATGAAAATGAAAACTAGCCATCTTCATAATAAACTAAAAAGAGCAAAAACTATCGTGTAAGGTTTCACCCAAGAAAGAAGAAAAGATGAGAACAGTGATGAGGAACCAACCAACCAACCAAAAAAGAATGGCTAAAAAATGGCGATCACATCCATCATGAGAAAACTTCACTACGTAAAACCAGTAAGGACTACAGAGCATTCTGAGGAAGAAAAGTCTGTATCTGGAGGGACACCATATACACATCTGCCATATGAAGTTACAGGGTGTTTAAAATCAAGTTTATTTTAACTGTTAATATCTTGCTGTCTGGTGTCCATTTTAGAAACAATTAACTATGCGTGCATTTTTGATGGTCTAACCACACTCTCTCCTGTAATTGTAATTAGTGTGTTGGATCCACTCCACACATTGGGTATAATTTTTATTTGCATTTCATCTTTCAGTTGGAAAGAGAATTTGGGTGACATTAACTGATGTTTTCAGAGACTCATATATTTATGTTTCTTTCTAAAAACTTGGGCTCTAGAGAGATACTTCTAGAGAGGTACTTTTAAGTTGAGTTGAGACAATGACAAGCACAAAAAAAGAGTGGAAGCGGGGATTTGAGCTGTTAAGATGAGTGAAGTTTTGCTAGAAATCAGGTTCTTTATTTGGTACAAGGCAGCATTTGCTCAAGGTGGAGGAGTTCTTAATTCAGCTCATGCTTTTCATACAGATGCCTGAAGTCTCCTTAGCAAATTTAACTACTCTGTGCCTCAATTTTCCTCTATAAAATATTTGTTAGTTACACTGCATGCATGCATGTAGTATTTACAAATGTAAATAGAGTAGATGCATATATATGCAAATACATACATGCAAATCATGGATTTCAGCACAGCTGAAGGAATTCAGGGTCTGAGCGAATGTTGCTGTGCATTTTTACACATTTCGTGTTACTGTGTGTTGCAAACCATGTTAGAACAAGGGAAGCTCCTGTTTGACAGGGAGGCAAACAGTCCACCTTGAAGATTTAAAACTGTCAAAGGACTCCAAAAGTTCACAGCCTATAGGTTTTGGATTTGAACTTCGACAATTCTTGTCCAGCTTCAGATAACTAGTTCCACTTTGGTGTAGAAGTAGTGTTGTACCTGCATTTAAAATATTATCGTTCTAATTCATGAAAATCCTCTGCTTCACAATCTTTAAAGTGAGCCAGTTCTTCCCTGGACACAGTACTGCATTGGGGTTAGAGGGAATCACAAAATCAGGTTTACAGCCTGCTGCACCAAAATGTCCATGTAGCAAAGACTAAACAGGGATGCTCAAGCTAAAGCAAACAAGCTCTGTGGACAGTGCACATGTGATATTTTTCGCAATTCCAGTTTGAAAAGATGGATTACATTTTGACATGTACTTAGATCCTAAAAGGTGGAGGAAAATGAACTTTGTTTAAGAGTGTGCATGTGATGGAAGAAGCTAAAAAAATCTCATTTGTTTGATACCACATAAGAATTTAGGTTAGCCTAAGTACCTAAATGACGTTTCAGTTCCACAACTTTTGATTTAGCTAAATTTGATCAGCAGACTGAAAAATTATTGCCCATCCACACTCTCTGATGTCTTCACCATGGAAGGATTGTTTGTAGAGCCCATCACTGAAATGTTTTCTCTCTCTGCTGCATCATCACCTGGCAGTGGCTGTTACAGTTTTGCTGTCACAGGCGTTTGAAATCTTGGCTCACATTCGAGAACTGAACAAGCAGCTCGTGCTAATCAATAGTGAATCATTTCAAATGCTTGTTTCTGCTCACTGTAATAGCCATGGTAGTTGTAGGAAGAAAGTCAGTCCTGACCTTTTTAATGGATTATTCACAGTGGCAGAAGGAACAGGACAGCCTCAAAATGGGTGACCAGAGATTTCACATTTGCACAATTTCACTAAAATGTATGTAGTCATTAACTGAAGGGGAAAATGTGGGGATTTAATAGCAATAACATATATTTAAAGAACTTTTCAACGTCATCTAAATCCTGGCCAAATTACTTTGAAAGTCTGGAGTTTAATAGTAAAAATTTCATATGCTGCTACTCAAATTCAAAATACAACAGTAAGACAAAAGTTAAGTGAACCCACACAAGACTGTAGTACTAATTAGCATGCACTCTAATATTTAAATCTATAAGTCTCCATGACTTCATACCACTTGTGCTGGAGGTGGTTTGATACTCTCATAGTAGGAATAAAGTAGTATAAAATATAAGCATTTTGAATATGACCACTAACAAGGCAACAGCAAAACTTCAGGTGAAATATAACATTTGGGAAAATACATAGAAAGATGTAGATATAAATGCAAGTTTCAAGATAATATTCCTCCATATCTTGGAGAAAATCATGCTGATAAAACTGGAGATAGTGGATGATGTGGGAGAATTACTCTGTGATGAGACACTAAACAAATTGGAACAACATATTTAAGCAGAAATATTCTAATTGCTTACTGCAGTTCTATGTTATTGGAAAGCGTCTGGTCATTCCAGCACCAGACTTAGCACATAAAATTTTATTGGAGGTTTTTATGCAGCTGGTGTTAAAAAGGAAGAGAATTATTGAAACCAATGAAGTATACTCCTCTGGATGGCTTTTTTCCCCCTCATATACACCAGTTTTACATCATTGTAATTCCTCAGATGTCAGCAGGGTTACTCTTGATTTCCACTGGGATAAAAGAAGGAAGACTCATGACCCTTCCCTTCCTGTGTTTTTATATAGCTGCAGAATTCTTCCTATTTAAAAGCCATGATGGAAAAGAACAGTGAAAGGCTTTTGGTTTATTACTTTATTCTCACATTAAAACATTTTCACATTTTATGGACCTTGCTGGGTTTTTTGTTAAGAGGTTTGAGTATCTAAACCAGCTGATCTCATTCTTTGACTTTGAAGAGAGTCCCTCCTAGAGGAAGAAAAAATTTTAACGTGCATGTTTTAGCACCATGCTGAAAATGCAGAATAGGTCTTTCAAGCTGTGGATGCTTTAGTCGCTTGGAAAAAAATGTTATATATTTAACTGAATTAATTTGTTTGTGCCTTAGTATCAAGCTGTGATATGAATGTAATATTTAACAACAAGCATTCAGAAACCGTGCTGGATGCTGTCATGGATGGAGTGACGCACTTCACTCCCAAGAGAGAAGTAGCAACATGTTCATGGATATAAAACAGTGATTTAACAAAGTTTAATAATAAATGTGACAGTGTCTTAACAAGGTGTAATGGCAAGGCATGCTGGATTATTTACTGCATAGAGGACAGGGTGAGACAAAATGGTCATGGTGATGCCTTAGGTTTTAACTTTTATATTTTTCAAATTCTGTATTCCCAGTGTGTAACTCTGCAGTGTCCTGCAGCCTGGGAGCTGCTGCTCTCTCATGCTGAGACAGACAGAACAAAGCCTCTCCAGGCTGCTCTCCAAGGACACCCAGCCCGGCCTAGGCCCAAAATGTGTAACCCAGCATCTTGAGAAGGGGGGCAAGCTGAGGGCAAATTCCATCATTAGCTAAAGTTTAATTGGTGAAATTGGGTTGAGATGCAAATGGAGCAAAGCTATAAAAGTGTGAAGAACTCGTGACTTGGGGTCCATCTTGGGTGCAGCCTTTGGCCTGCCCAGGGTGTGCCTCTGAAGGCCTTTCAAATAAATATCCACCTTTATTCCCTTACTCCTGTCTGGTCTCTGTTTCTAGGTTGGCCTCTTTAGGTATCAATGGAGACCCTGCCATTGAGTCATGAGGTTCAGAAAGGACATTATTGCTTTCTAAACACCTTCTCAGTGGGGATTTTAGGTTTAGCTGGATCCAGACTTAGTCCCAGACTTGTCCAGCTCTTTATGTCTAAAGAATTATATGTCCACAATCAATCCTATATATTACTTAGCTAAGATTTCAATGTCACCATGAACAGCAAGGAATCTCTCAACCTCAAGGAGTAATCTTGGGAGGTGTCTCTGCTCAGGGGCTGATCCTGGTGTGCATCCCACTGCTGTGCAGGAGACATCCATGAGCCCTGGGCTGTCCATTTTTTATGGAGTGAGAATTTGCATGTTGTATGTACATGTTTAATCAAACAAACATGCATAACTATATTTTCTTCTTCTGCTGCATTCCTGACAGCTGAATGGTAACTATTAGGTTTTCCCAGGTTTTTTCGTCCCCTTCTCTGTTTTGCATGTACAAGCTCTCAAAACCAAAGGTCAGTTTGGAGGATGGGAGGAGGCAAATAATGATGTTCTGAGCACGGTCTGAGATAAAAAATTCAGATCCTATTGCTCAGTATAAACTTCACTTGGTGCCTTTGACAATACAGCTGACCTGCCTGTAAGAATGTGAAATTTGTTTCACGTGGCTATCTTGAGCCAAATTAACCCAACAATGTGTGCAGTTTTAAAATTATATGTATTGATCAAAATGGCAAATTGTGGTGCCTTTGTTAATCATGGATTTTGTGTCTCCTCATGTTGTCAAATTAATTTCTGCCTTTGGTTCTCCTGCTACCCTCAATGAATTTGCTGCTCTTTAAGATACAATGTGACACTAAAATGCAGCCTTAAGTAACAGAACATTTTAAACGAGGAAGAGTGGAATCCAAGAGCAGTTCATCTAATCTGCCCTGGACACACACTCAGAGTGGATAGATCATTCTGTGGAGATGTCTGGCTTTCTCTTCCGTAGTTATAAAGCTGCGTTACAATACTAGATTAGACAGGTGGATTAGATGTGTAGAAACCACTTCTGACTCAGGAAGTCTCTGGGCTAGAAGCAGTTGGCACCTGACAGCTCACTGGTGTATTTCCTTGCAGTGATTCCTGTTAGGAATCCATTTTGGCCATTGAGAAGAGAGAAGCTGCTGCTCTAGGCAGACTATCTTTAGTCCACATTAACTTTTAGATGGCAGAAATTTGCAGATACAATCTGGACATTTAGCTGGGAACACCAAAGAAGTGAACTGAAGTTTCAGCCAAAGTAGTTCTACCAGGAACCCATCCTTTTTCTTGACTGATGTGAGTTTCACTGGAATGCCTTGGATGAGAAGAGAAAAATAATATACAAGACTTGTGTGCGAAAAGGCTTGTACTTGCTAAGTTCAAATCTACTTGGAAGTGATCTGCATCTCATCAAATTCTTCTTCTGCACCGTGTGAAGGAGATGTACTAAGTGTGCTATGTATAACAGCTCTCGTGTGACTTTGTATGTACTGCACATGGAAATAGCAATCCCTGACTGCTACTCTACAAAATTTCCATCTTTTACAGGGAAAATTCCATCTTTAATCAGTCTTTTTTTACTCAAGTGACACTCCTTACTCTCGCATTTAAATAATCAGAAACTATCTTTCTAATCATGTGCAAAAAGTCAGCCATCTACAATGACACAATTCACAAATCAGCATCACTGCACAGCATTGTGATGCTGCTCGTTTTGATGTTGCACTGCACTCTGAAAACCAACCCCCACATCTGACTGTCCTCTATGAAGGGAAAAATATTTCATGAGCTATGCTCCTGAGCATGTTGCCTGATCAAATTTAATCACAACCATGACCCCGTGCTCCTGCTCCCGTCTCCCATTAGCACTCCCTCATTTCAGACTGCCAGGACATAGTAATGATCTTCCTTGAAAGGTGTATGGTATGCAGCATCATTACTTCCCTAATAATATCATGTTTTTCTGTAATGTGTCTGTCCGCATGCAAGTCTGTGCCCATTTATTTCTCTTCATCACTGTTTGCTGTTAGCAGCAACCTTCCTTCTTCCATGCAGCCAGTACTTCCCTCTGCCCTCCATTACATGGTATTAATCCCTGGTGGTCTGGCAATGAATGCTTAAAATTTAACTTATGAATGCTGTGTGTGTAAATGTATTCATACCCCCTGTTGCTCTGCCTACAAGACATCAGCTTCCCCTCCTTCCTCCCCGTGTCCTGCAGTCAAGAGCCTCAAACAGAACAAAAATGCAAATGTGGCTTCTGCAGTGCATTTGCATTTGCACTCTGCTCTGGTCAGCAGAGCTGGGGGCTGGCAGAGAAATCTGGCTGGGTCTGAACAAAACTTTCAGCTGTCATCAATTCCTGTGGATATTGATGAACAAGTTACTTGTGCTAGTCAAGGGCATTTTTAGAGGAGTTTTTGTGGAAAAAGGAGAGTGTAGCACAATGGGTAAGATCAGAAGTGCAATACTTAGTAACCATTAAATGTACTGAGGCCTGAGGAGCTCAGCAATAATATCAGGAAAGAGGCTATTGAACAATTCTTTTTTCACCCCTCACATGCAAATAGGCTTAAATGAGATAGATCTGGGACAATCCATCTAGTCAAATAGTGTCATCTGTGTGAGGCACAGCGTGAGCAGGGGTGTGAGAGAGGGCAGGTGAAGAGTGACCACAGCCCAGGCAGTGCCTTCCCCAGCCCAGATGCCTCTGAGCAGCAGGGCAGGGTTCTGATAAGGTCTCCCGGCAGTCTCAGAAAGGCAGGCTGAGGATTCCAGTTTCAGGAATTCGGGAACATCCCCACTCAGGAGCAGCAGGAGAGGGGACAAAGGCAGAACTGGAGAAAGGGCTGCAACGTTGGTGCGACTGCTCCTCATCCAGGAGGCAGTGCCAGAGACATGACTGGAGGTGGGTGCACTTCAGATACAGCCAGGGTCCATCCAGGAGACAGAAACAGGACTGTTTAAACTTTCAGTGCAGATCAGACAAGGGCCAGGATAGAGATTAACCAGATCTCCTGAGCCCATGGACAGAGAGTGGGGTAGGGCTCCCAGGCCGGTCAGGAAAATAAAGATCCTTAGCCACATTTATGGTGCTGATACTGTTACTGCAAACTCCCTGGAACATGGAAATGCAATGATTAGACCTCAACAAATTTGCCTTTCCTCATTTTGCATCTTTTCTGGCCTTAGGACAGACATCTCACTCAACTCTTGAGTTTTCGAACTCTTCATGATGTGGCTGATCTGGACACTTAGATTGCTCCCACCACAGTAACACTCCATTAGCATAATCCTGTTGTCTACAGGTTTATGATTCTTCAGAAGACCACCATAAGGATCCCAGTACATGGGACACTGTTCCCTTGTTCACTTCAACGTGTGTTACATAAGCAGATTGCTTTTGGCAACAGGTTACCCTGCTTTCTAGTGCAAAACGAAAAACAGCTTTTCACATAAATCTGGGGAAACCTTTCCTGAGCCATATTTAGGATTTTGTGTCAGAATCATTCTCTATCCTAAAAAGTTGGTGATGTGTGTAGTTATTAAATGGTTCTCCCTCTTTTTTTTGCCTCTTGCCTTTAACTGTCAACATGCAGGAGATGAGAATAAAACCTTGACTTCAACCACTGGTGTATTTGTTTCAGAGAAAAGCATTTGTGTAGACAAGGAAAACCACATTCTGTCTCAATGGAACTTGTTCTTGCTTAGAAATAAGGTTAGGTCTATCAGCCTGAATCATCTCAAAGGCTTTCTGAGCTGCAAACACACTGGTAGCTGAAATGCAGATGAGCTCAAAGCACACACTGGCCTGAGAACCATATCCATTATCAATTGCCATTTTGTCATCCTAATGTTAACGAGGTGTATTGAATAATTTATCTTGCCACTTTCTTTGTTTACCAGTAGAGACCATTGCATCCTTCCCTTGTGGCCCTTGAGGACATGCTCTGTCTGTTCTGATGCTGTGCTGAGGCAACACCACATTATCCACCACTTTACCACGCAGCTTAATTTATTGTGGAAGGAATTCAGTTATACAGTCAAGAAGTGAATTTCTGTGTTGTCCCTGGGTGAGCTCTGTGTGGACTGTCACGGCACTAGAACATGTAATTCCCCCGAAAACTCAACACCAAAATACAGACCTCATCTTTCCTGTCTCAAAGTGAGGGGAAGAATTCTATTGCAGTTGCTTGGTGTATTTTTTTCTAATTTTACATCTATGATGCTTTATTTGTTCAAAGGTACAGAGAAGCCTGTTCTGCATAAGATTTGTGGAAAAAGTAAAATTCCATGCAGAGTGTAGAAGCTGTAACTGTTTATTTAAAAAGCCAAATACATGCTTGCAAAACTGCTTTTTCAGAAAACAAACATCATTTCCATTAAGAACAGCTCAGTTGTGGCCGAGGTCAGGAGGTCCTGACCATTGTCTTTTGGCACCAGATAAAGTTTAATTTTCTTCTAAGTTTTTCCAAAGTTCTCAGCAATGAATGTCTCCTGCAAAGTTCCTTGCAACACACAGCATAATTACTTACCTTTTTTTTCCTTAATTCTAAAGGAAACCTAGCTGTTAATAGGACCATAAACCAATTACTAATGCATTTTCTTCGTTGTTGAATCATTATTCAAAGATAATTTTGCAGTAACTGAGTCCTAGTGAATTCACCTTCTGCCTATCAACATTAAACAATTCACAAACCAAGTAAATTTTTATAGCCTGAGGGAGAAATATTCCAAGAGAAATACTTGTATTTTCCTCATCCTTTAGAATAATATGTTACAGTGAAGTTGAAATGTCAGTGACTTGCTTGTGCACAAAAATAAAATATATTGCATGTTTTAAGGGGGATAAACTTGCTATTCAAAAGGCAGCTGCAATCAGTATATCTCCCTGAATACCAAGCCTGGCACATCAGCCTAATCTGAATTTTATGTCTAACTCAGCTTTAGAAACTGAGCAACTTAGTTTGTGAAAAATTGAAAAGTTGGAAAGACAAAAGATATTCTGTGTTGTTTATAGAAAGTCAGATTTGTCATTGCTTTGTGTCTGTGGCAGTGTTTTTCACATATGACAACAAATTAAGCAGCAGCAGTTTGTAATATCTGTAAGAGTGACAAAAAGGCGCAATACCATATACAAATTCCAAATGCATATTGAAGTAACTTGGTGATATATCTCTGTCATCCTTCAGGAATATTAGATGTTAGGAGGTTTATTGCTTGAAATAGTCATCAGTTTCTGTCATTAGGCCCCCTGGATCTTTCTTTTTCTCACTTTCTAAGCTGTCTCCCCATCTCTCTCACCTCTCTCTCCCGACCACACGCAGAACTCCTGTAAGGCATTTTAGCCTTGCCCATGGCCAGCCCTGGAGCTCTGTTGGAGCCAGGCCAGGTTTATACCAGTTGGGAATTTGTCCTAATGGCCCTTTTGATCACTTTTGGGACCAATCAGGTTCAGCCAATTCGACTGGAAGACAACTGCTTAACACTGAGTGCTGGGTATTTTCTGCTCTTCAAATGCCCAGATCCTCCAGCATTCCCTGATGGTGCCAGGGAACAATCCCTTGTATCCAGAGAGGAGGTCAAGCCAACAGTACTAAAACGCTGTAACCAGATGAAGAGCCACAGTTCCAATGGAATAAATGCAAAATGGTCAATGGTCTGTTTTCCTACATTAAGGATATCAAGAACCTGTGTTGCTAGGAGATGGAGTCTCAGTAAATATCAAGAACATTGTTCTGCTCCTGCCCCTAGCAAAGCACAGTAAATTCACTTACCCAGGACTAGGCAGGAGGAGTCAGTGCAAACCCAAAAGAATCCACACTAAAATACCTCAGGGGACAGGAATTTTAAAGAAATCCAAAACAACAACAACAAAAACTTTTGCAAAGTTCTAAATATCAACGGTTCTTACGATAGATGCTTGAAGTGCACTCAATTATAACACATCCGTGAATTGGCACTGGAAAAATCCAACTCCAGCAGCAGAGATGAGTTGCAGCTGCAGCTGATAGTGAGGGGTGCAAATACAGAGAGCACTTATGTGATGAAGGCAAGACCAGCAATCAGTTGTGTGCTTCAAAGCAATAAAGCACAATCAATGTGACAACAGGGTCCCATTGTTGGCTCTGGCTTTCTGTCGAAATGGCTTGCACAGGGGAAGGGCCCTGAAGCAGAGCAGCCTTGCCCCCAAGCCCTTCATTTCTTCTGTGTTCTTCTCTGTGTTCCTTTCTTTCGCCTTTTTTTTCCCTTTCGCTTTGTATCTGAGATTTCCTCATTAGGGAGCAGTTCTTCAGCGTGGTTAAAATGCTCGAAGTTGCTTTACCTTGCTTATATTTTGTTTTGCCCTCTCACCAGAAGGTCAGGTCACAGCAGTGTCTCACTGCAGGGGTGGCTGGCAGCCAATAAAGCAGGTGCAGCTCTCCAGCCTGCAATGGCACTGTGCTCCTTGGGTGCACTGTACAGTGGCCACATGAGCAGGCAGTGGAGCAGAAGACACGAGTGCACTTCTCAGTGCAAAGATCACTGTTCAGTTCTATTAAGAAGGAAATGGTCTTCTTTTTCCTTCCCCAGTCAGCAGTTTTTCTACCAAAACTCTCTCTTCACCACCCCTGATGTCCTCCCACTGTGGACAACTTGATATTCTTGGAGAGCCCTAGCTCTTTTCAGCTTATCTAGCTTTTCAAAATAGAACAATTCTGTCCCTAAGAAAATTGCATAATTTTAATTTCTAAAGCCTTTGAAATGTGTCTTTTCTTTTTCTGAAAGACACATCATATAGAGGTTCTTAGAACCACACTTATTAAAAAGTCTCCTGTCCCAAGCAACCATGACTACCTGACTGGTACCAACCTTAAAGCTTTGACAGGTTTACATTATTCCTGATTTCATTTTTGCAGCACATAGAGGCATCCCAAACATTCACAGAAAAATAATTCTTTGCTAGCTCCTAAACTGAGCATCTCACTGAACAATTTAAACATGGACAGCAATACAAAGAAAGACTTGACAGGAAAAGAAAGAGCACATAGCAACGAGGCAAATAGTTGCAAGAAGTTGAAATCATGAAGATGAAAGTATGGTCCTTAATATATGGTCTGTGCAGTAACTTAAATTGTGCTTCTGCTCTCACTGAAATCAATGGCAAAACTCCACAGTCTTTAATTACAGCAGAGTGCAATGTCAGGGGAAAAAAGGCAGGCATTACTCCTAGAATTGTAAAATATCCTGACTTGGAGGGCACCCACAAGGATCTTGAATCCAACTCCTGCTCTGCACAGTGGCATCCCCGAGAGTCCTACCCTGTGCCTGAGAGCCTTGTACAAAAGCTCCTTGAGCTCTGCCAGGCTGGTGCTGTGACCACTGCCCTGGGGAGCCTGTTCAGTGCCCAGCCACCCTCTGGTGGTTAGATACATATCCAGCTACCTGATATTTTCCTAAGTGGATATTGTCCTAAGTAAATATTGCCCTAATATCCAACCTAACCCTCCCCTGACAGCTCCAGCCCTTTCCTCTAGTCCTGTCACAGGGAGCCGAGATTGGAGTTGTCCCTGCACTGCCTCTTGGGAGGATGTTGAAGATCACAGTGAGGTCTGGCCTCAGCCTCCTCCAGGCTTGGCCACTCCTCATATAGCTTCCCCTGCAGACCCATTACCGTCTGCTATTCCAATCTGATAAATTTCTTTATCTGATTTTGAGTCAGTGCTCTTGCAGTGGCACTGGTAGCTACCCCGAATGCAAAGCAAGTGAGAATTAGCTATTACTCACTGTTATAGCAAGAACCTGACAATGTTTGCCTGCACTGTCTGGAGATGAGGAAGAGGGATTCAGTTCCAGATGTCGGTGTACACTGGGTGAACATAGTTTGCAGTATAAAAATGCAGCACCACTTGCAGCAATCACACATGGGCAAGAGCTACAGCGGCTCACCGTCCTTCCCAGAGGCACGGTCGCCCAAGGCAGTCCAATCCTGGACTCACACGCGTAGGCTACTCACAGCTCTCCTGGGCACACCCCCACCCAGGGATTACGCGCCGGCCGGCTTTTCCACTTCCCCCAAGTGGATTGCAGTCCGTGAGGCTCATACTGTCGGAGGCTTCCAAGCCTTTGAGGCTCTAAGCCAATTATCTCCACAATACATACAAACACGGGGCACCAGATGTCAGAGTCCAAAAGTTCAGCATGGAGAAGGATGACAGGCATCAGCAGGCAGCAGACTCAGTATCCCCCTTGTGATCCTGCAGCACAGCCTTTTATACTTATCTCTTGGGCCACTCACATGCTTCTTGTTACCAAAATCAGCACACCTGCATTCAATGCTGGCCTTCCCTCCTCCCAGGGACACAGCTGCAAGCCATCAAGGCCAAGGGCTGCCCGCAGCTCACTCCTGCAACCCCACACTCCTTGCATTTCAGAGAGCCCAAAGGATTCTAAAAGCCTTCATGCATTTACCATGAAAAAATGTCCTTTAATAAGCAAGTAAAGAAAAGTGAGGTACAGCCAGCTGCAGAGGTACCCTCTGGTGTCAAGTGCCGCACAAGCTCTGAAGGAGGAAGCTGAGGCAGTTTGCTCTGTTTCATGCATTGTGGTAATCAGGCAGCCTATTTTCTGACCTTCAGGGATCTAGCTCCATATGAAAAGGAAAGTAAAAGCAATATATAAATCTATGTGAGGAGGTGGTTTCACTGAAACCTGTATGTCATGGTTCAGAAGTACTAAGAGGCGTGAAGGCCCAGAGGGAAGGATGGATCAGAAATGGCGTTATTCATACCCGTACATATAGATATATCTTTGCATATCTCAAAACTCATCCAACTGCCCACAAAGATGTCTCAAATAAAAGCAACTGATGAATGACATTCTCTCTTTAAAATGGTAATCAAATTGTACAGAATGCAAAGCAAAATTAAATCTTATTATTAAATCCTTGGATTAAAAGCAGCATCTGGGAGGGTACTCAAGATCTCTGCGTGTGTGTCCTGTGTTGTACCCTGGTCTCTGGACATCTGCTGTTTGTCACTGCATATGTAGGCATTCGTTTTGACCTGGTACACCCATCATCAGTTTCTCCTTTGTATTTATATCACATCTGTTTAATCATGGAAATTAGTAATTTCAGTTACAATGATTTCAATCATCCTGCTCTGTGTGCCATTACAAGGGCCAGACTTCAGAAATTCTTATTTATTGGCTGAAAATACGAGGACTTTGTTGCACTCATATTGAACAAAAGCATTGCTTTGAGCATAAAAAAAAGGTGGGGGAGAAACGTATTTTCACATAGAAAATTGTTTTAACTTTAATCCATATATTAATATTTCCTCCTTTTTTGTCTTGAAAACTGTATCTAATTAATTTTTTTGCCTTGCAATTATTTTTTTAGACTGTCAGGGAAAACTTGAATTTCTTTTGTTCAGCTACATGGGATTATGCTAAGCAAAATCATGAAATCCTCAAAGTGAATAACATATGCCACTGGCACCTTGCATACATTATTTGCACAACTGGGCAGTTTGCATCCTTGCAATGTGCACCTGAGCCTGCTTTGTAGGGATTGAAGAAAAATTGAAATTCCTCGGGAATATTTGGTGCACCATAGATCAGTTAGAGGTCATCATGTTATTTAGTGTTTTATGGTGAATAAATCAGATGCTCACTTCCAAATCCCCCTTTATATGAGCTATAATACATCGAGTTCTTTATGGAAAAGGAATTTTTATGAACTGCAACTGAACCACATTATCCTGTAAAGTAATGGGGCAGTGACACGTATAATGAATAGGACATCACTCACTTTTTTGTATTCTCTGCATCACGGTGAGAGCACAAAAAAGTAGATGCTTCTGAATCAAATAGATGCTTCTCCCTGTGTACAAACACAAGACTTGAGGCAGAGAGGTGGGAGTTTTCATATCTAGTTTAAACATCTACATTAAGATGATTGTTTAGATTCTTCATAAAAGGGGAGTCTCCACAACCTTATAAATAAAACCCAGTCTAGCAATAAAGCAAAATACCACCAAAAATGTACACTGGAGCAAGAGAGGCAGGTAAAATAGCTATTTATTGGCCCTCAGAGGAGCTTCCTGTGGATGAGTATTGAGGTGGTGAAGTCTAAGTCTTCAGAGCACATGGATGAGATCCTTTGAATCTGCCCCTTGATTTACAACTCAAGCTTTTCTGTTACATCATGCACTTAATAGTGTTTTTGATTGGTACAACTGTAAAATTCTTCCATGGATATAATATATTCCAAACCAGTTACAAGTGAGTCACGAAAGTAGAGGAGTCACATTGTACAGCTTGATTCATCAGAGACTTCAGCTACTACAGGCATTCATCCACAACCCTTAGCTAAATGCACAGCAGCATGTGGATTATGAAAAGTTTGTGTAAAATTACTTACTTGTTTCTTAGAACTTGTCTCATTATTTTCCATCTGAAATAGGTAAGACAAGTGAGAAGAATTCTCTTAATTTTCGTAATAGCTGATTATAACTTTCAAGTGTGTATTTATTTTCCTTTTGCTTTGTGGTAAGGCAAAATATTATAAATGGAGAGATTTAATTCTTAGAAGAAACATTATATTCTGGAGGGCCAGGGATTCTCTGCTGACTGAGATCTAAAACACTTTTTGACTGATTCTTAAATAAATGTTGGTGTGTGTTGTAAGAAGGCTATAAATTACTTGGTTAATTTTCACATGCCCATTCCAGCTTCTTATCCTTGAAAAGAATGAACATACAATTACCTTAATTAGCAATATA
The DNA here is from genome assembly GCA_013397055.1 of Pachycephala philippinensis. Classification (NCBI taxonomy): domain Eukaryota; kingdom Metazoa; phylum Chordata; class Aves; order Passeriformes; genus Pachycephala; species Pachycephala philippinensis. The sequence goes on along the minus strand of VWZT01007468.1, from coordinate 63,769 downwards.
ACAGCTGATTGTTGTTTCAGATATGCATTTTGCCATTTCTTTTCCCTCAGCTTGCAGCTCTGAAGTGGCAGGAAGCTCACGGTGTAAATGGGTCTGATGAAAAACTTCAATTTTCCAGCTTGGTCAGAAAAAAATTCCAACCCTGCTCCCTCCATATTCAAAGAATTAAGAACTATGAGATGATCTTTTCCATAGTTTAGTGTAAAAGCAGCTCAGGCTCCAGACTAAGGGGACAATTCATTTATCTTAAAATTCAGGTGTCTGAAATTTAGGTGTCTCATCTGAAGTAACTGTCTGGGTCTCCTGTCAAGGGACTGGAAATAGATAAACAACTGCAGGAGGCAATACATCTTATCAGGGCTGGAAAACATCCCAGGCTGGGCCTATTTCTCACTCCACTCACTCGAGGTGCCAAGGCACCCAGTTAGACTTTGTATTTAACTGGGCTTCAGAGAAAGTTACAGGATATCAGAAAACTGTAAATCTTTTGCTTTCAAGCATTTAACAGGTAGTACCTTAGTGAGCACATTTAGGAGAAAAAAAAAAAGTGGCTGCTGTAAGATTTATAACTTAGTTTTTCAACTTTACTGCTATGTCAATGCTGGGGTTTAAAGCAAACAAGAAAAAGATATTTTACAGATCAAATATTACCTTCACTATACGCCCTAACTAGAGGCATTGTGAAAAACAGATTAGAAGTAAATGTTTTGGTCTTCTTTTATTGCTCAAATTTAAAATAAAATATTGATGTTATTTCAGCTTCAAATAGGTTTAAATACCATTGGTGAAAAGAAAGCCTTGCACTGGACTTTTAAATAGAAGTTTTTAGATTAGAAGACTCTTATTTTTTCCATTTTTTTGTTTTCCTGCTTTTAAAAATCCATCTATTAATAATATCCGTTCTTCCTTTCTATCCTATGGGAGATAGCAGAAAATAATCACATTTTGTCAGACTCTTGGGGAAAGTAGAAGCATGAAAGGGTTAAAAATTTATTTCAGAGAAATAATGAATACAATAGAAATTCATTGATGTGTTTTGTTTAAAAATATTTTAGTGATCTGTGTTATTGTTAGTGCTGCACCTGTTTTGCTTGTAACTGTTTATGAGCTGATATTTTTGAAGTCATTTCTGCTTGTTCCCGAACCAGTCCAAAACCTGAGCACAAAGAACCTCAATCAATGAATGTAAATATTATAAAATCAAAATAATCAAAAAAGAAAACTAATAAATTCAGATTCATAGCAAATGTAATTTTCTGAACTAGTTACTAATATTTTTCATTAGTGGATATTCCTTGGGTTTTTATTTGATATCATTGGTGATGTAGCTCAGCAACAGAGTCTTGATTTATAGGTATTGGTGTCTTTTAATCTCTTCAGTCCAGTTATAGTTAAAGAATCCAGGATATAAGTATAGATGGAGCTTCCTGCATTGGAAACACCTGTACAGAACTGGTGGGAAGCATTGCTATTCAGACAGAATTCGTGGCTTTCCTGAGAAATGTGGTGAGATAAATTACAAGACAGAAACTAAAGAGCAGCTGGCCTTGAAACAGAGAATGTGTTTGAACATGATTTGCCAATAGCATAAAAGACTTCTAAAAAATACGAAGATTACTGCAGATAGAGGACATCAGCTGTCTCTGGCAGATACACAAAAGTCCTTGAAAAAGCTAAAAAAATTGGGTTTTTGCCAAGCAGAGGCTTCTAAACTCGTGGGCTGAAGAACATGGGAAGAAAAGACTGAAAAATAATGTAATTTAGCTCACCTGCGAAAGGTGTGGAGCTAATTTGACATAACCTGTAGGCTTTGATAATGAGGTCACACCTCAGATGGCTTGGTCTGTCACAGTATTTGCACTTTGGATCACTGTGGGAATCTCTAATAGCTGGTGTACCTGAGGTTCCCCTGCCCTCCTCCTTTGAGGGCCGGGAGTTAAATGGACAAAATGGTTTCCTTCCACTAATTGAGCCCACCTTGTGCATGTCACTGGCCCTCAGCTGGCTGCAAAGTACGCACCAATTCCCTCTGACAGTGATTTTTGGTGTATTTTCCTGGTCACCTCTGTCCATGACATGAGAATTCACCTTTCAGCAAGGTTGCCTCTCCAGCAGCTTTCAGAGCTTAACCCCCAAACTCCAGCTGCTTGAGCAGCCTGACTTCTCCTGTAGTTTAGCTCTCCTGGAGTAGATTTGCTAGAGGATTACACAGAGTTGACAGAAAGTATGGTAAACAAGAAAAGAGTGTGGTAATTTTCTCAGTAAGACAAGAAAGAGAGCAGTTTTAGTGTATGACTAATGGGGCTTGCATTGTTGTGAGAGTTTGTGCCAAAATCTGTTAGAGGCAAATCAGGTCTCCATCAAATTCCTTGATTTGAGCTGGTCATCAGTGCTGGTGGAAAACAGAAATCAGTTTTCAGGGAGGTCACCAAAAATATCAAAGGTATTTAGTAAATTATTTTATAGTCAGAATATGAGCTACTGTGAAGAAAATGAGCTTTATCCCAGCCCAAATCAGCACACCCCATTTGACAAACTATTCCTCCTAACCATGTGTTAATACACCAACCATGTCACCATAATCCAGGCCCTTGGATTAATATTCTGTGTTTGGTTTAAGATTTTGGTTGTGGTTTAGAGGATTGTCCTGATTTAACAAACCTCATCTGTCTTTATGCAACCTCAAAAATTTCAGTCTTCCAGCCCATCTGAGAGGAAACTGAGCTGTACCTTGAAAATAGCATTGGCAGATTGATGGAGGCACAGACAGGGAGTATTTCATGAGCAGCCTCAGGGAGCACAACTTGCTGTAACTTCTGTTTTATTGGGGCCCAGAGGAAGTGCAAATTGCAGCAACTTAGATTCCTCTGATGTTACCCACTGTGTCTAGCTGTAGTTCCAGCCCTTTAATACAGTGATGCCTGTTTCATGTACAGCTGTGAGTGCTAATTGTGTGACACGACATCCAAAGGCAACGCTGAGCAAACATCTGTGGTGCTCTGCTGTGCTCTGCCAGGCTGCTTTCCTGCATTCCCAGGTAGGCAGCTCCCAGCCTCAGCAGCTGGAATGTGGGAACGTATCTGACTCACGAGTGTCTGAAATGGAGCTGCAGCAAACCTTAGGTCACTGTGGTTTACATAAATTAGAGTCCTGAGATACGATATCATAGGAAGTTTTGTCTTTCTGATGGTGCTTCAACCAGGAGAAGGGAGTGTCTCCCATTCCCTTGATCCTCCTTAGTTCTGCTTTTTCAGACCTGTGACTTGCTGCTGACCTCCCAGCCCTATCTCCTTCCTTGCTCCATCTTGAGTGATTGCTGGATCATTCCATGAAGTCACTAACATGAGAGAAAACAATCCACCTTTTTTTCCTGTTATAAAGGGTTCAGTGTGTACCAACACCTGCTGGGAGCATGAGTGGGGAGAGAGATGGGTGAGAAGGAACTTCCAGTTGTAATTGGAGCAGTGGATGGAGTTACTACAATGGCTCACAGTGTTGTATTGAATAACACTCCTAATGCCACCCACTTCTTGCAGTAGATGTTACTCAAATTATAAGTTGTAGTGTGTTGCTAGCTTTTTGGGGGCAAGAACAGGCACCCTTCAGCTTCTGGCTGGGTAGGCAGCAAATGCTGATAACTGCAGCAACAAAATGTAAGCAGGAGGCAGAACTCACAGAACGGATGGCCACAGAGGAGTGACTGGTATGGTTAAATTGTTGACTGGGTAGGTTAAATTTATCAGTTCAGTTGCAACACCACATGTTTTAGTTCAGTTTACAAAACATTTCTGAAGTCCAGGGTGGTTTAGTAGAGGCTGATCACCAAACACCCACATTGTTACTTGGGAGTGAGCTACTTGTCAGAACCTGGGTTGGTTATCTCTGCTTTTCACTGCTGGGCTTTCTCTGAACATATTAAAGACATTTCCTTTGAAATGTTAGGCCCAAATGCTAGACTTTGAATTTAAACTGCATTTCATATTAGGTACCTTACTCAAGGTTCTCAGTTCTGCTTTTAAGCCATTACTTAATTTTGAGACACTTTACTACTTGTAACCTAACAAGGAATCCAGAGGTCATCATTTGGGATAGATATTTTGTTCTGCTGTTCTTAAAGTACTGATGTATTTTTAAAGTTTTTTTAAAAGGTAAGATAAGCTGCAGAAACAATGCTTAAATACAATAACTGAAGCTGGAAATCATTTCATATTTTGGCTTTCGAACATCTACCAGCAGAGAATTTCTCTCTGTTGTATATTATATTTTTAGCTGTCAACATCAGACTCCGTGTCAGTGCCAGGCAAACTGTGACACTAACTAGACTTTTAAAAGTGTGATTTGTAATCCAACCTAAGAAATTCTAAGCTGAGACTTCACACTGCATTATAGCTGTATCCATACATTTATCATGTAGAAAAAATCCTGTAATGTTTTATTTCTGTAAACTGAGGTGACAGCTTTCAACAATTCTGGAACAAATCCATTCAGCACTTAATTCCCAGTGAGGCACAAAAAAGTTTGCTTGAACATTTCCAAAGTTCTTGGTCCACCTCTTGTATTATTTAAGAAACATTCTTAAGCTACTGATGGTTGGGGAATCTTTTAAGCAGGCTGCTCCTGCAGGTTGATGGACACGGGCACTTTCTTCCTACACTGCCAGGCCTTGAGGGATCTGGCAGCAGAACAAGAGCAAGAAAAAACAAAGAACAGTTTATAAACAAGGGAAATTAGGGAAATTAGGATCTGTCTTTCACTCTTCTCTACGCATTTGGACCTGCTTTTATCCCCATCTTTATCTATTCACACAGGCAAAGTCAAGCCAGATGAAGCATATGGGAGAATCTTGGTTACTTTACTTTCTAAACTTCTAGATAACTATTTCAAAACAAGAAGATGAAATACAATTCTGCTTTTTGGAGCATTGAAAAAATGACACCTCTTCCTAGTTCTTAATGCTTTTCTTGATGAGGCACCACATTTCATTGGCTTCTTTGACTGCCTGGTTTATAAAACTTCAAAGTTTGGCACCACGTATACATGGTTTATGTTGTTGTTCTACAGAAGCGTTATTCATAACTACATAAAACACTTGGGCCACTTTTTTTTTTCATGATTCACTCAGTTTTATGAGGTCTTTTTGTTGCTCCTAACCTTCATTCTGACTTTTGGTTACCAGAACAAGATTACAAGCATGTGGATGCAAATATTTATTTTTCTATTCATTGTTTTTAAGTAGAGTTTGCTTGGCTGAACAAAATCAGCTTCAGCACTGTTTCCTGGGGGACACCTTGTGTGCCTTTTGGCTTTTCCCCATTCCTAGTTTAAATATTTTTCTATGACTTTAGGTGGGTACATTTGGATTGAACATAACCCTTCTTTTCAGTACAAGTTCTTCAAATCCCAGAAGTTTCCCAAATTCACAGTAAATTTAAGTCTCTCTTCACTACACCACCATCTACCTCACCACTGCATTGAGAAGCTGGATCTCTGCTTTTGAGGCTTCATGTTTGACAGCATTCTGAAGAATAAGAGTGTGGAGATTGTAACTTATCCTGAGGTCTGATTGCACCTTTTCCATCCCACAGCAGGTAGTTCACTCTGCAATCTCTCACAGCCACAAATAGAGGTGTCTTTGCATCTAAAAATTAAATCATCCATTCCTACTGCCTGCTGCTTCCTATGATGAAAGTCCAGAGGGTGCTCTGACTTCAGCCTGTCTCTTCTCAGATATTGCACCCCCACTTTCAGCTGAGTGCCCTCATTCCCTGAGCCTTAATGGGCTGAGTGTTTTCAGGTTTCACCAGGTAAAAACTGTGGGACAAATTTTACAACAGGACACCTCTTCCTTCAGCTTTGCATATAATGTTTCAGTTATTTGTTGGCTGTGATGTACTGTTAATATTTTTTAAGTGGTATCTTAGGAGATCAGCTCATCTTTTTCTGGCAGATTGCATAGATTTCAGAGTTTTGTCTGCCTCTATTTTGGGAAGTGTACAGCTTGTTTTGGGAGCTACCCCAAAATAGGATTTGCTCATATGCATATGTTTACCTGTCTGCCTAGTGTTTTCCATCTCCGTGCAGGCTGTGTTGTTCAGTAGCTTTGGTACTTAAAATAATGCAGGTAAAGCTGATGTCTGGGGGATTAACTAATTCTTCACATAATTGCCTTCACAGATATAAGGTTAAAAAATTTCAGTGCTAAGCAACCAGAATTACAATTATCTGTCAGTGAAGAGGTTGTTGCATGAACTTCTCCAACATCCAGTGTATTGGTAGTTTTTGTGTTATTTCCCTGACTAGTTCTAATGAATGATAATACATCCTTGCAGATTTAAGAACTGAGAAAAACAAAACCTAAATGGAGAAATAAACTTTCTTTTCAGTGTATCAATCTAAACTCCATTGCTTATGCAGAGATTCAGTATTACCTGTGAGTTTGGTGTGTGAGGTACTGGGTACACAGAAGGCACAGAGATGATCACTTGGTGTGTAATTTGTATATGCAGTTGAGATTCTGATGGTCTGACCTGATGACTCTTAACCCCTTTTAGCAAGAAATAGGCATGTGCAGGATGTAATTAACCGTCCTGTTCACATCCAGACTGGGTTTGCATCACATAAATAAAGCACCGATGGGAAGAACATCCTAAAATACCATCAGGATCAGCTGTTTCCTTGATTATGCTGATGACATGTGGTATGTAGTTGATTCACGTACATTAAGGTGCATTCATGTGCATTCTTGTACATAATCTTCATTTGGATTCTTGGATAATTTTGCTAAGTTAAATTCCACTGGTTATAGTCAGTTTTTATTGCAAATGGTACACTGGCATCAAATACACCACAGAATCTTCTCCTACAATTAAAAATTTAAGCTCCTGGCGAGTTCTATAATACACAGCTTGGATTTCTTGTACTGTAAAAGAAAAGTAGTTTCCACAGTCAACAGGTTGAGGTCCAAAAGAATTTGTGTTCCTCATCCAGAAAGAGTAAATAACTTTGTTGTTTTATGTCCTGTTGCAGTCAAACAGATTTAAGTCATCCTTAGATCCTTAGAATCCCTTGATTCCATCTCCTTTAACACCAGTGGGAGCATAGACAAGTAATTCACGTGTAGATATTTACATGAAAATCTCATTTGAGATGGTTTAATCTTTAAAGGATATCACACACCATACTGAGATTTAAATTCGTCATTCCAAATTCACAGGAAACGTGCATCCCTGTTAACTGGCTAATCAACACTTCTAAATATCAGGGTGCTTTGCTAATGCTCTGGAACACAGTTTTTAATGAATTAATTGAATTCCACATCCATCCTTTCGTAAAGGGCTCCTGTGCATATGCAAATGAGTATCTATGGGCAAATAGATGAAAGTGAAATCACTCGAATATTTAATGGCTGTGTCTGAACATTCAGTCCATGTTATTGGTTCACAGTGCTGCTGATTTGCCCTGTGACCATTCACTGATAAGGGCAGCTACTACTGATAAAGCTGATTTTCACCAGAAATATTTTAGAATCATTTCTAAGTAAATTTCCACCTCTTGGAAGTCTGAGGGCTTTTTGTTTTTTCTTTTGTTTTGTTTTGTTTTGTTGGGGTTTTTTGGGTTTTTTGTTTGTTTGTTTGGGGTTTTTTGGGGGGGGTTTTTTGGTTTGGTTTTTGTTGTTGTTGTTGTTGTTGTTGTTGTTTTGTTGTTGGTTTTTGGGGTTTTTTTGTTGGTTTTTTTTTTNGTTGGGTTTTTTTTTTTTTTTCCAGCAGGACAAAATAACCTTCACATCATTAATGGCAAGAAAATCTCTCAACGCAAAAATACCTCCTGTTGTGGTGGATGGGTTTTCTACGTATGCACAATACACCTTCCTATGTAACAGCTTCAATTATAGATTAAGAGAATTAAAATGCTGAAAAGTGCAAAAGTTAAATGCTCAGACAGACTACACCTAAAATTCAAACAAAATGACAATGCTCCTTAGGAAAAAAACCCAAAAACTAATCAAACAATTATACTTAGTGGAAGTCCTAATTGACTCTGTGCATCTTCTAAAATTGTAAACCTTATCTCTTACACTGTATTCCTTTTAGGTAAGCAGGTTAACAATTAAAACACATGTATCTAAATTTTCGTAGTGGGTGGCTGAGGAACAATATTTGCATGGCATTTACTCTGTATTAAGCTTCTTAAAGTCATGTTTTAAGAGATAAATTACTTTCATTTCTCTTTGGAAAAAAAAAAAAGAGAAGAAAGCAACAAAATTACCATCCTAAATTGGAACAAATCACAGTTAATACTGTGTGGATGAATTCAGATTTTGCTAATCCAATGGAGTCATCTTCAATGGAGATTCAAAACAAAATAAAGACAATCTACTTTCCTTCTTCATAAGCCTCCTCCTGCCCCAAATATTTAAGCCTTTTTACAAGGTTAAATTTTTAAGAATATGGAATCTTTCAGACTTACAAATATCTTTTTATTAAAATACATTCTTGTAGAAAATGTGTGGAATCTAGCAGAAGAAGTGTCAAAATAAAAATCTAGTAATTCCCATTCTGTCACTACCAGTTGTCAGTCCAAGACAGTTCAATGTTTGAGATATGGATTTAATAGTATCAAATCCTGTTCTCTGAGCTGCTTTTTTTTTTCTGAGTAAAAGCCTTAAAATATAAACACAAACAATTTCAACCTTGACATTGACTTTTGCCGTGATCACAGCACATCCACCTTCCTACCTCAGCCTGCGGGATCCAAAAAGAGTACATCAAAGAACTTTTCTTCGCTGAGGGAAGAAAATGTGAAAATTCCTATGTTTTGTGAATGTTCGTTGTCATAAGAAATACCTTTAACATAAATAGAAATACACTGTCAGGCTGGGGCTATGGCATAGCCTCTGCTAAGCAGGCAGAATGTTTTTATGCTGGAAAAGGACTTTTCAATACCTATTGCAGAAAAGCTTGTTCCTCTTACAAGAAACAAATTTGGGTTTTGAGGACCAGTAGACCAATAGGATGGCACAGACAGGAGCAAGTAAACATAGGTACATCTACAAAAAATCCTACACTTTGTATGGAGCTGTGATTAGAAATTATGAATGTTGGTCCAGAGACTGCAGATGCCATTGGGAAAATATTCCAATTCTACAAATATTTGTGGAAGTGAAAGAAAACGTGTTAGAAAATCCTGAGTTCAAGCTGGCCTTACTGATTGCTTTCTCTCTAGTGTTAGGCAGGAAGCTCATCGTGGTTTGGGTTCAGTCTGTGGATCAAGACACACTTAGAGTCACCGAATCATTTAGGTTGGAAACACCCTCTGAGGTCACTGAGCCCAAACATTCCCCCAGCACTGCCAAGGCCACCACTAAACCATGTCCTCAAGCACCACATCTACACTTTTTTTTTTTTTTCAGCTGTTCCAGTGATGCTGATTCCACCACTGCCCTGGGCAGCCCTTTCCAGTGCCTGATCACCCTTTCTGTGCAGAAATTTTCCCTGTTATCCAATCCAAACCTCCCCTGGCACAACTTGAGGCCATTTTCTCTTGTTTTATCACTTCTTAGCTGGGAGAAAAGACCAACCCCAACCTGGCTACAACCTCTTTTCAGGTGTCTCTATGTAGATGTCCACATCTGAGTTGGACATGTAAGCTCCCATCACAGGCAAACAGAGTTAAGTCACTAGATCCTTAGAATCCCTTGACTCCATCTTCTTTGACTCCAGTGGGAGTGTAGGCAAGTATTTAACAAGCAGATATTTACATGAAAATACTCAGGAGATCTTCATTTTACACAAAAATTTCATTAGAGATGGTTTAATCTTTAAAGGATATCACACACCACGCTGAGATTTAAATTCCAAATTCACAGAAAACGTGCATCCCTGTCAACTGGCTAATCAACACTTCTAAATATCAGGGTATTTTGCTAATGTTCTGGAACAGAGTTTTTAGTGAATTAATTAAATTCCACATCTATCATTTTGTAAAGGGCTGCTCTCTGTCATTTTGAAGCCGTTGCTCCTTGTCCTGTTACTATACGATCTTCAAAAATCCTCTATCCATCTTCCCTGTTGGCTCCCTTCAGGCATTGTAAGGCTACAATTATGTCTCCCCAAAGCCTTCTCTTCTCCAGGCTGAAAAATCCCAATTCCCTGTGTCTTTCTGAAGGGAAAAGTACATGGCAAGACATTCAGGTTACTCTTCATTCCACATAAATGTGAGCAGATACAGAAGACACATGGAAATTTTTATATGGAGACTAAACAGCCTCTATATCAGAAACTTACTAAATATAGACATATTGGAGTTGTTCTTAGCCCGAGTTAATGGAGAAAATTGTATTTAGGAAGATTTCTCTTAAATGTAAGTTAAATACTTAACCTTAAGTGTGCTTGATGTTGCATTAATGTTTAAAAGATTGACATTTTCAGACTGTCAGTCAAAAAGCAGAGGAGAAGGTGGATAACCTGCTGCAGGCCCTGCAGAGTTCCAGGCTGTGGGCTGAGTGGCTGGAAAGCTGCCTGGCAGAAAAGGACCTGGGGGTGCTGGTGACAGTGGCTGAACATGAGCCAGGTGTGCCCAGGTGGCCAAGGAGGTCAATGGTCCCATTCCTGTGTCAGCAGTGGTGTGGCTTCAGGACCAGGGCAGGGATTGTCCCCCTGTGCTGGGCACTGCTGAGGTCACACCTCGAGTGCTGTGTCCAGTTCTGGGCCCCTCAGGACAAGAAAGCCACTGAGGGGCTGGAGCGAGTCCAGAGAAGGGAACGGAGCTGGGGAAGGGGCTGGAGCACCAGTCCTGTGAGGAGCAGCTGAGGGGGCTCAGCAGCTGAGCCTGGAGAAAAGGAATCTCATGGGACCTTCTGGGTCTCTACAACCCCATGACAGGAACATCCAGGAAAGAGGGCAGCTGAGAGTGGGTTGAGTGTCCAGCTCAGTTCCCTTCTCTGGACATGCTGCAGCACCCCAATGTCTCTCATGAACTTCGGACTGTAAGATCAGGAAGGTCCCTGCACTCCTGGTGTCTCTGTGGCTTGCTGACATTTTAGGGTCTACTAATTCTCTAAGTATCCCAGCTCTCTACTAACACTGCAGCATTTATTTTCTAACCTTCTCATCTACTCACAAAAACTGTTTCTGTAAGAACTGAACTGTTCTTACCGTTAAACTGTCAAAAATATTATTGACTTTGGCCACCGAGTATTCATCCAGATGATTTCTGGAAGAGTATAGTTGTTAGAAGGGGACAGAGATGACTTTGAACAGACAGCTCACTTGGATTTGGAGTCAGGAGGGTTCACTAGCACAGACATGAATCCTGGATAACCATGGCTGCTGAGTAACTCTGAATAACCAAAGAGCAGTCCCAAGGATGGTTAATCTCCTATTACAGGTGTAGTCATTATGCATCACTGATCAAACAGAGCAGAACAGGAAAAGTTGTTTACCACCTTCAAACTAAATAATCCAAGCCATGATTCTTGCTTTAATATGTATTTAAGCCCTCTGTTGCACAACGTATCATGCATCTTCTAATGGCTTTCATCTGCTCTCACACCATTTTAGAGCTGTTAATTAATCTACCTATATAATGAGCATTCACACAAATTCCAGGCTTTACTATCCACATCCATACAGTTCATGGGGTTTTACGTTTCAGAGACATATTTGGGCATTTTCCAGTTTGTGTGTATTTTCATCCTGAATGCCCCAAGTATCTTTTCTTCCAGCGCCCTGTAAATATTACAAAGACCTTCACAAGTTCCTTGATGCATTACAGACATCCACCTTGTTAGTCTAAAGTACAGCTCCTTCTCAGTTACCGTGTTAAGCTCATTATTTCAGGCACACAATTAAACTTGTCATCTGTTAAGCTTCCATGGTACTCATTCCTCCTGTGTGCCTTTCCTTTCCTCTGTGTCCACCACCAACTTAAAGAAATTGGAATAATTATTTTTGTTTGGCTTTTGAGCCATGCTTCACTGACCAGAGCTCCCTTTCTCTTTGAGTTCTGTAACATTTTGTCAAAAAAACCCACAAAACAACCAAGAATAATGGTTTATAATTATAACATTTCAAAGTAAACAGAATAAATCAGTATTCAGCTCTTAATTGTTCTCTCTGCATTAAAACTGCCCACTGTCACTTATACTTCCCTAAAGATTTCAGTTCTAGTGTTGTTTTACATTTCATCTGGATCATGGACCAGGGAACTGCACATCCCAATTATGCAAGAGTTATATGTTCAAATTTTCTTGTATCAGCAGCTCTGCAGTTGACTTATTTTACAGCACTGGGTTGTAAGACAGACCAGCAAATGACAAGGGAACAATGTACAAGAGACTCATATTCAGTTTAGTCCTCAAGCGTGAGATTATCCTACAGACATTAGTGAAGAGAAATCGTTGTGTAATGAATGTCTCTGGATCCACTCACATATAATGTTACTACATAATCTCGCCAATAAGTACATGAGGCTCCCTTTTAAAATATTTACATTTTTTAAATCAAATATGTCTGCTGTGGGACTTGTTTGAAAACTCATGGCTTCAGTGACTAGAGAGGTTTGTTTCAAAGTGCAGTCATGGTCAGTTTATTAAGTTCAGTGCCAACACTGTTGTTTAACCTCTTTCCATTTTTTTTAACCATTTCTGGTCTTGTAAACCAGGTTTTACAGAAAGATTGTGTTTTACTAAAGTAAAGAAAGCACATTCTGGTTATATATCAGACTCTGTTTCATGATTATTTAGCAGGTCCTATATACACTTGTCTCAGTGCAATAATCAAGATAGGAACTGCTAATAACCTGGCTGAGAACCTCAGAAAATTATATGTGGGGGTGATAGGGAGATAATCACACCCAAAGTACAGGCCCAGTGATCAAGATGGTTGTGATGATATAGGTGCAAAATACAAAAGCAGGAGAGGAAGGGTAATATCTCAGTTGTTTTAGCAAATACAGAAAGTCAGTGTCAAGGAAGAAAAAGATGGAAGTCAGGGCCAAAATCTTTCAAACACTAAAAATAGGAGAAAGAAGGAGAGGATCTACTGACAGAATAGAGAATTGGAGGAATTATCATAGTGCATGCAGTGGTATCAAAAGGAGCAGAAAGAAGACTATGTATTATCAAAATAAGAAAAAATGTATACTATTATTCCCAAAAAAAATTTCATCTGTACAGAAGGGATTAAGAAATGCCTTTTCTGAGCCTTTACAGGGAGAAGAGTATGAAAGCCTGTGCAAGGCAGTGAAGAATCAAAGCAACCCCCCTCCAAAAGCTCTGAAATAAAACACTGGCAAAGTGAATATATTCAACAGCACATCCAGGTGTGTGGCTCTCTGCAAACTGCACTTTGCACAACACAGTACTTTAGTTCCCAACCAGCACAAGACCAGAACTAATACAAAATAAATGCAGCAGTATCCCCTTTTTTTTTCCTACCACTGAGCCAAGCACTAAAAATTCAGAGCAGCCCTGAGTGATAAACATCTCTCCCTCTATAAATGACTGGCCCGTTGCTAATGGCAACAACTCTGTTCCTAAAGTTAGCTGAGCTCTTCCAGTGGCAAATTCGGTGTCCTCACGTAACTTGCAGGATTCAGCTCATCAGCTTTGCCAGCTCCTGCAGCCATACAACTGCATTTAAGCATGAACTTTTCCTTTCTCTTTGCACGATATTTATCAAAGAAAAATGCAATTTAAGTTAGAGCCTGAGTTATAGGATCCTGAGTATGGAAGTGGAATCAATATTTAGTCTTGCCATTGTGTGATGCCATTTTATCCCATTTTATGCCATTTTTTGGGGTTGTTTTTTGTATGAAATAATTCCCCACAATATTGTAGGGCAGATCCTCTAATTCCAGATACAGATGGATGGAAGTAATTCATCCAAATTATGGGACACAACTAAAAGAGGACTTAGGACTAAACCATGTGTTACTTAGGGTTTCAAACTGTGGTTAGCAGATGTTTGCTGAGATGATGTGATGTGAGAGGCAAACATTGCACTAATTTATGGTTGTAGTTTTGCAAAAAGATACACACCATATCAAACCTCTAGGGTAAATGAGATGTTAAAAATAATCCCTTGTCCTGATTTGTGAGCCTTACTTTTGGTTTCAGAGACCCTTTCATTAAAAGTTTTTTACAGAAGGATTATTTATGACCAAGTCGGAATGAGTTTTGTGCATGTCTTATGGTATTTGGATTTAAGTTTTGAATTCCAATAGCTTGGAAAATTGTGAGTCATAAATGGGATATCTGAATTGTTGTATTAAACAGTGCTTAAAATTTCCTTTTAAAAACTAATTTCAAATTTCATGTTAAATTTATTTTAAAGAAAAAAACTGCATTTCAAAACAGAACCTTTTCCTCATAAATTACAAAACTATGGAAACAATTCATTCCAGTCATGTAGAATATTATAATCATAGAATCATTTAGGCTGGGAAAGACCTTTAAGACCATCAAGAACAACCCTTAACCCAGCACTGCCAAGGCCACCACTGAACCATGTCCCCAGGTGTCACATTTGAAAGTTTTTGAACACTTCCAAGGATGGTGAATCCACCATCATATGGTAGTGACAAAAAAGATAGATGGGGAAAATGTCAAAGTATCAGTTCATAACCTTTACAATATTGCACTTGGAGCTTCATAAACTGTAGAGATAAAATACAAATTATTACTTTTCTTCCTTTATGGCTTTTCGAAGGAAGGCATAATTATCTAAAGTCAACACTGATTGTCCCACTATAAAAATTATTACAGTCACAACCTGGAGCCTTAAAGAGAATCAGGAGCTGGGACAATAAAAAGCGCAGTACACAGGGGTATCTGCTCAGAGCTGCGTATCAACTTAAACTGATTTCGGGGAAAAAATAAATCAATGTGCTTAATAACTCTGGGTTGGACATGTCTGTTCCATTCTGTGCAGTTTTATGCATGGAAATTGCAAGAGCGTCTGGGACTCTGTTTTGGAAGGATAGTTTTATGCACCCACTTCCAGCTGCAGTTTCTGAGTGTGAGACACAGAGATGAGGGCTGGAGGAAGGTAAAACAAATCAGAAAATCACAGAAAAGTTTGGGTTGGAAAGGATGTTAAAGCCCATCCCGTTTCCACCCCCTGCCATGGGCAGGGACACCTTCCACTGTCCCAGGGTGCTCCAAGCCCCGTCCAACCTGGCCTTGGACACTTCCAGGGATCCAGGGGCAGCCACAGCTTCTCTGGGCACCCTGTGCCAGGGCCTCCCCACCCTCACAGGGAAGAGTCTCTTCTGCAAATCTAACCTAAATCCCCTAAATAATTAAGGACATACTCTTTTTTAGTGATTCACTGTTAACAAGGCACGGCGAGTTTTTATGCAGGTTTTACACAGGTTGAGATGTCTGCACCTAAAGCAAAAGGAGCTGGTAAATAAGGTCACGGATGCTACCAAAAATCTCTGTGAGCTTTACAAGCTTTTACCTCTTGTCTCTGAAACACTTTGCAGCTGTTACTGCTTGTGCAGCACCCTTCCTGCCAGGTAAATAGAAATCTGCTGCCTATAATGCTTTGCAAGCATTTTTTGCTGCCATAAAACATGAATAAAAGCATAAAATATTGAGGAAGATATAATTTTATAGTGCATTAAAAATAAAAAAAAAATTAACAAGCATGACAGGTTAACATTTTACAAGCATCAAAGGAGCAGGTGAATTATGGCATTATGGGCAGCAGAGCAAGCTATCTTGTGTTTAGCCTTGGAGCTCTTTATTTTTCCAGACCGTTTCTAATTAGAGTCTTGAAATTAGATCCTGCTAGGAAAACCCTACATTACAGGGAGTAAAGAGGGGATTCAGTCCAGATATTACCCCAGTACAAGACTTTGAGCCAACACACTCAGTTCTGCATAAAAAGCACTGGAGTTGTACAGGTACAGAATGATCAGAAGGAGTAGAAAAAGGTGTAGGTGTTAAAAAAAGAGAGAAAATAACAATTCCCCATGCAGATAACCTTTGTGAGTTAATTTGCCAAAGGAGGAATTGCCATGTTGTGCATAGAGCCAAGAAAACAAGGTTTTTTCAGAGAAAAAGGTGAAATTCCACATCTGTGTACATAAGAACTGAGGTGCTCAAGATCAAGAACTAGAAAAATCATATTCTAAGGCAGGAAAGGGAAGAGTAAAGGAAAAGGGCAAATGAGACACGGAAAGGGGAAAGACTAACTAACAGGAGAAAAAAAAAGCCAAAAACTTCCTTGTGTCTGGAATAAAAACCGTGAAACCTTACACTGATAGTACATAATTTAGGCCAATATTCTGCTGCAAGCAAAAGGCAGGGTATCTTGGGCAAATCTTTCTTTTTACTGACATCTCATAGAGGGTGTAAAGATTTATATGCACCCACATGAGGAAACAAGAAAACATCTGCCTTTAGATTATGTTAAACTGATCCAGGGTGACTGCTTTGGGAACTGAGGTAGATTATGCACATGATTAAATATCAGTTTGTTAGCAGAGGACACAGGAAGGAAATAAGTCATCTGAAATCAGTGGCACAGCTTGTCAGTGTGTTTAGTTAAGTGAGATCAGTGCTTCTCCAGGATTCCAGGGGGTTCTTTGCTTTCCCCAGTGATCTGATATTTTACAGTCAATAAATTTACTGGTGCCTGTAGGAATAAGTACTGGAAAGAAATGGGGGATTCCCCTCTCAAGATAATTTTTTTGAGAGTTAGTGATATTTTCTACTATGTTAAAAAAAAAAAAATAAGGAGGACAGGAAATATTGGAATAAAAAAATATTAAAAGGAAAATAAATTACTGAAATGCTGGTAGATCTCATGTGTGGAAGATATAACAGGTAGGGAGCTCATGAAGGACAAGTCAATGACTGTCTTTTGTCTTATTCCATCTGAGAAGCAAAATAAATAACAGACTCCCAGAACAAGCAACATGAGAATATAAAGGTAGGGAAAAATTGAGGGGAAAGATCCATGGAATTATTTTTAAAGTGGTCATTTCAGTACTGGAGCAGAGATGGGAAATGGCTCTTGAAGCAAATCAATCTTCAGATTTTGGATATCTGGCCTCAGTGGATTCAGAAAAGATAGAGGAAGGTTTTTACTTCAAGAGGGGACAGCCCAATAATAACAGCGTCTGATGTTTGTCAGAATTGTTTGAAAAGTTACAAGCTTTATGCTCTGAAACTGTCAGTCAGAAACAAATTGCAACAAAGACAAGTCTTGATGCCCATTTGATGGGCAGAAGTGATAAAATATATGAAAGGTTCAAATGCAAGGTGTCATTATTCTGCTGAGTCGAATCAAACATTGCAAAAATGAAATGGTAAAAAGAGATGTAGTCAGGAGGAGGATAATTGCTGGTACCAGAGACATTGGCCTATTAGCACAATTAGATCTCACTCTGGTAGAAGATCTAGCACAGAAAAAATGAAAAAATAATTATACGTCTCTTTTATTTTTTTTTTTTTTTTAGTAACAGGAAGGGAGATAATCTCAGACAATATTGATTGGATAAAGAAGAAAAACAGAAATAAGGGAAGAGTTCAATAGAATTTACTACACTAAGAATTGAAAGACCAGAAAATTTCAGTAGGGCAGGGAGATGGAAAATCTATGAAAGTTATAGTAAATCAGAAAGTACAGATGTCACCCGTGTTTAACAGAAGAAAAGGATATAGTTCACACCAAAGGCAGAGCATTGTACAGGACCATGCCAGTTTCCCAGAATAATAAAAATTATCTGAGGAATTTTAGCCTCAGGTAGCAACAAATCCTTATACCTGTTATAGTAGAAAAAAGTTAGCATGAATAGAAGCTGAAATTCATAACCAAAAATGGTCCTTACAATTTCAATCATAATTTTTTAGTCAATCTAACAATGGATATTTGTAAAGGCAAATGAAAATGTATAAGGAATACATCTGATGCCTAAAGAGGCCACCTAGAAACAGAGACTAGACAGCAGTAAGGGAATAAAGGTGGATATTTATTTGAAAGGCCTTCAGAGGCACACCCTGGGCAGGCCAAAGGCTGCACCCAAGATGGACCCCGAGTCACGAGTTCTTCACACTTTTATAGCTTTGCTCCATTTGCATCTCAACCCAATTTCACCAATTAAACTTTAGCTAATGATGGAATTTCCCCTCAGCTTGCTCCCCTTCTCAAGATGCTGGGTTACACATTTTGGGCCTAGGCCGGGCTGGGTGTCCTTGGAGAGCAGCCTGGAGAGGCTTTGTTCTGTCTGTCTCAGCATGAGAGAGCAGCAGCTCCCAGGCTCCAGGACACTGCAGACTTACATGCTGGGAATACAGGATTTGAAAAATATAAAAGCTAAAACGTAAGGCATCACATAATAGGATGTTTGTGGTCAGTATCCAGATGAGCTGGAGAAAAATAAAGTCCTTGGAACAATATAAGGCAAAGACTGATGTTTTCTCACTGTGCAGACAGCAAAACAAGGTCAAGGATGCATCAGTAGCAAAAAGACAAATTGCTGAAGAGATGAAGCCACGTGTCTTTATGGGAATAGAAGAGCTGCCAAGAGAATATAAAATCAAACTTGTGACATCAGCAATTCCAGCAGCAGTCTCTGACCTCTGTATTTTCCTACTAGAGAAGGTAAAAAAAGAGCAAAAGAGGATGAAAGATATGAGAGGTATTTGACAGATAAAAGTGCTTAAGGACTCATATGCAATGAAAGCCCTGAAGCTCAGCAGAAAATTAGCATATGTATGTGGAGAAATAAAACAAGCTTCTTATATTAGCTTGTTTATCAGAAACCGAACACTCCCAAAGTTATATACTTTGAAAGTCCTCTTGGCCTTTCTCCTCCCCAGCTTTTTCATGGAAGAATCTAAGCATTAACTGTATTCATCATTATATTTGGAAGGTACTGGTGTCAGCTGGCTCCCAGTCAGCATCACTCTAGCAACAGAAAATCTCTGAAAAAGAAAGCTAGGATGCTGCCAGGGTTGCTTGGCATCCTCTGCCAGGCAGAAGATGTGTTGGTTTATGACAGAAATAAAGCTGAGGATGATGAATTTTGAGATAGCTTCAGCAAGCTGGCCTTGCTCTGAATGAGGCTGCTACCTGTGAAAAGGAGCAGATAAATGTGTGCTGTTTATTGTTAAGAAATGGGAAGTTCTGGTGAACCACTGTGTTTCTGCAGCTCCAGAAAAAGCTCAGCAGAGTTCATGAGGGCAGCAATGTTTTAATCATCAGAAAGAGCAGATTTTGGAAAGGAAGTAATGAGGTCATTTAACACAGTTGAAGAAGTATTGATACATCTACCTCTTTGGTGCAATATTCTGTATTCTGCCTGCGATGCAGAGGTAAAGGCAAGGGATGCAGAGTTCTTTGATATATCTATATCTAAATCTGTCTCCATCAAAGAAAACCTGTCTGAAGACATCTGTAGTGTCCATATTAAAAAAAAAAAAAAAAAAATCAGAGAAATCAAAAAATGGTATTTTCCAGCATGTGTAGGCTGCTCAGAAACACAGAGAGACCTGCGGAAGGCCCAGTCTTTTCATACTTGGCAGTTTGATAACACCTAAACAGATTGAAGCATCTTTGTCCTTAGAGAATTCATATTCAACGAATAACGGTCTCTTTTAGATTTAGACTCTGATCAGAGAGGGTGCTTCCTTTTAATCTTTGTTAGCACCAAATAGTCTTGGGGAAAGCCTTTGCTAAGCAAAAACTCATGTGAAAGAACAGATTTCTGAGGAAGGTTTCCAAGTAAATATATGCTAATATTGACCTGACCATACTCTTTCAATCAATATGTCACATTTATTAATTTTTAAATTAATTAATTAATTATTCAATATGAATCAAATGTATTCAGTGCTGCCCAAGAAGAGAGAACCAAGGACATGAAATGCAAAACAGACCAATTGCCACAGTATCAAACACAGGTTGGTATTGGGATTATGGAATGAAAGAATTGTTAATCCTCGGAGGCTTTGGAAGAGCTGCTCTCCAAAACCCTGCAAGAGCACTAACAAGGGCATGATACAAGTGCAGCAGTTTGTAGGGTTTGACTGGGCTGGTTCAAACCTAAGTAACAGCTGGGAAGAATATCGTGTGGGAGGAAAAACAAGCAAACAAGAATATCCAAACACACCCCCGCCCCCAGGAAACAGTTGCTAATATCATTAATCTCTACAAAATTATCTGACAGACCTGGGCAACAGGCAGCAACAGCTTTTTTTGTGTGTCTTAGGCTGATTTTTTCAAGAGGGCAGTCACATACATTGTTGTAGATGATTGTTTCTCCACACATGCAGACCCGGCTGTACTTTCGTGGTTGTCACCTGCACGGGTCATGGAAAAAACTAAAGCTAATTCTTGCCAGGTATGAAATTCCAAAGCTCTTCACAGAAAGCTGTGAACCTTTATTAGCACCTCTGAACTCCTCAGCACAGAGAAGGCAGAATTGCACGTACTTAAGGGAACAAAAAAGGAGAAGCTGTGTGTACAACAATTATGATGTATTGATCACCTGCACCTGGATTCTCTCCAGCAGAACTGATGACAAGTGTATTAGGAATGGCCCTACTTGAAGCACTCATTAATCTTAAACCTCTGAAGTCCAACCAGAATGAACTGCTGGAGCAAAATCACAAGATACAAACTTGTCTACTGTAATGGTCGAGGGTCAAAAAACCAGAGAACCACTCCTAGAGCAAAAGGGTCACTTTTTCCTTAAAAATCTTAGAAGTCTTTTGGTGCACTGTGTCAGAGTTCTTACTGGTGATGGCTGCAAAGGTATTTCTTCAAAGGAATGAAGTGCTGCCTTCTTATTTCCTACTGCAGGTAAGAGAAAATAGGTAACTTGTAGTGGTGAGAGGAGACAGAAGCAAAGAGGGGTGTCCTGCCCCTGCCCCTCTCCCAGTCTCAAGGAGCTGCACACAGAGCTGATCCAGCCTGCTCTAACTTCAGAATTCAATTCAGATTTATTTCTGTGGCTGGATGAGAAAATACACCAGTGGAAATAGCTTTGAGTCATTTGAAATTGTTTCAAAGCTCTTGATTTAAGGAGGCAGAACATTTTAACATGGCGGGAAAAAATAATCTCTCCATTTACTTCATGGGTATGTCAGTTAATATTATCTGTTAGTTGTACCAGCCATTAATTCCTTTATAAATTAAATTCCTTAGGCTTTTTCTTTGAATGATGAGATGTAAAAAACCTGTTCAAAACCCCTGTCATCTTCTAAAGTAAACAGAACAGTTTGCACTTGAATTTAGAACAGCACACAAAATGTCAATCATGGAAATTAGAGATCTGTTGCATGTAAAATTTTATGCATGAAAAGAAACAGTTCTGAAGCTCTGGATGATATAAAATCTTCCCCTGCATAGTCACACAGTAAAAATTTTGTGATTTAAATGTGGGTTTTCTTCTTTGTCTTTCTATTTTGTTTAAGTATCATATTCAGACTCATTCTTATGTATTCAGACATTTGGTTCTGCAGTGGTTTATCAATATTTCTGCTCTGCTTCGTGGGAATTTCCTCACAAAGACCAGTACAAAATATACCTGCTGTCTGAATATACACATTTCTATTTTTTTTTAAAATCTATTTTATTTTATATCTTTTCCCTTAGCTTTTAGAGTGTGTAGGCGTAGCTTTGCACTGCTCCAGGAAATTGAAGTGCATTTTCTTTGTAAATTTTGTAACCATTGGTTTTGTCTCTTTGGGAGCAAAGAAAGGCTAGAGAGTTCCTCCAGAGAAAAGGAAGTTCTGTTATAAGTGGCTTACAGAGAGATTGGTTTACTGAACTATTT
Source organism: Pachycephala philippinensis (assembly GCA_013397055.1). NCBI lineage: Eukaryota > Metazoa > Chordata > Aves > Passeriformes > Pachycephala > Pachycephala philippinensis. The sequence continues at coordinate 41,977 of VWZT01007468.1, read as the reverse complement.
TCTTGTTTGTAAAAAGGCTGTATAACTCCTCATTTTTCACTTGTATTTCAGCAGCATCTGCAAATCCCAGTCCTGAAACAAGCCCCAGCTCTGTCTGGCAGTGGGGAAGATCCTTTTTGCTCTGTTTTGGGGAGCTGGTGTGGGGAATATTTGGTTATTATGCTCCATAACAACTTTGACATTGGTCAACTGATGCCATCCACAGCTTCTGTAACAGCCTGGCCCCAGCAGCTGCTCTGCATGAAGCCAGTGTATGTAAGAAAATGTAGCTATACCTATCCATCCATCCATCCATCCATCCATCCATCCATCCATCCATCCATCCATCCATCCATCCATCCATCCATCCATCCATCCATCCATCCATCCATCCATCCATCCATCCATCCATCCATCCATCCATCCATCCACCCACCCGCTGTTACTTTCCCCAAAGGCCAAAGAATGGAGCTTGGTCCTGCTCTTCGCTGTACAGATGGAACCCCTGAGCCCACAGATCTTGGACAGCCACGGGTTTTAGCTGAGCGTGGAGCCAGCTTTACCCTGCATTGGGCTCTAATTGCAGATCCCTGTCTCAAATACACGAAGTCTGGCTGGGACTGGTACTTCAGGCTGCAAGGAAGGCTGAAGGGGCTAACATGGCACAGAGAAAGGGGAGTGGCTCACACTCCCACATGGATTCTAGCTGATGTATTTCAGAGGAAAGCTGAGCTGGGCCAGTGTGACTGTGCCCTGCAGTCAGAGACCTGAGCACAGCTTGATGCTCTTCCTGGCCTTGGGTCAAATATTTCCTTTGTGCAGAGTCACTGTATCATATTTACTTTTCATAATCTTCTGCTTTTACGCATTTTGAAGTGCTCAGCCGAGGCTACTCTTTGTTTACCTTCATTTTTTCACACCTTGTGAACACTTTTGCTATTTCTGTCTCCCTTTTTAAGGCCGGGGGTGAAAATGCTACAGCCCCTGAATTTTCCACAAGCTGATCATCCTCCTGGTCTCAGTGCTTTATATTCCTGCTGGGATACTCAGGGCACTCACAGCATCAGGTCTTGCAGGTTTTCTTTGCAGGCAGACTAAATGAAACTGGATAGGTACTGATAAAAAGCTATAAATGGCAGCACTGCTGAAAAAAAAAGAAATTCTTTCGTTTCCTGAAACTTCTCTATTTTGCTTTAATTCAGTTTCTGTGGTTTGCTATTTGCATAAATGTGTCCTTTATGCTTTTGACTTTGGGTGTCCCATTGGTGGCAGGGAGGAAGGAGTGTGAGTTATTTCCCCAATATGGAAAGACAAAGGGTTTTTTTTCTTGACCTTGTTAGTTTAAAATATTTATAACTAGATGAATAATTCCTCAGAACAATATCCCATAACTCTGGGAAAAGATAAAAATTTCTCACTTAAATTAATTACATTTTGGAGCTCAGCATTTTTTAATATTATTTTACCTCAAGTAATCCAACTGAAATTTAATTGAAGGATTGTTTAATTAAAAGTGGAGAAATGAAACAATTGCAAAATTTGCTGCAGCCTCAAAAAATCTATAAATATATTCATTTTGTCTCAAGAAAACCAGTGAGAGGGAGTTTCAAAAAACATCCTTCCCACATGACTATTTTGGCTGTGCGACTAAATGGAATCACAACCAAAATTTACTCATGCCTTGGAAAATGCATCTCGTGTTTCTCCTCAGGGGTCTGTATCAGAACCCAGTGCCAGCAGTAAGACATCCACAGCTGCACAATGGTATCACACATGAACCCTGATTCCCACCTGCCTGTCCATTAAATACCAGCTCCCACCTGTAATGGTTGGCAGATATAAATGAGGACACTAATGGCTAAAATTTTGGGTAGTCACAATTCCTTTTATAAATAAATACGCATTTCCTGTGTCTGCAGGAAGCAGTTTATGCACAGTTCTTGCATTTTCAATGTGCAGCTAAATCTTATCCTCACAAATCTGGGTTCTCCTGATGGGATCCACAGCTTTGAAACTCTGTTTTGTTTAGAACTTACTAGGCTTCAGCTGCTGGAGCCTTGGGGCATGTAATGATGTTTAATTCAGCTATCCTCATCCTACCCCAAAAACCAGTATAACACCAATAGCCCCAGTTTATGGATCCAGTCATGACATGAGAGTATTTTTGTGTTCATCTTCTGGTGAAACACATCTAAGCACCACAGCTTAAACCTACTGGAAGTTTTAGACATCTCCTGTGGCAGCTGTGTAGGGGTGGGTCACTCCTCAAAAAGACAACCACAGAAGGAGGAAGCAGCATCAGATAAGAATCCCTTTCTTTCAGGAAGATACACACCAAAACCTGAGGTGTTCAGGGTTTGAGTTCCCCATTGGAGTTACTTTGGATCCTTCCATCTTTCAGGTGTGTTCACCAGCAGAAGTAGATCAATAACCTCTCTCCTTTCTGCTGACTTTGTCGAATTTCTAAGAAATAATTTAAAATTACTGTTAAAGAAAACCCAACAGCTTCATATAAAACTAGTATTTTATGTTGAAGGTGTTACATGGATTAGATGGGACATAGAATCAGAGAAAGTTTTGGGTTAGAAGGGACCTTAAAAGTCATCTTGTTTCACCCTCCTGCCATGGGCAGGGACACCTTCCACTAATGCCAGGTTGCTCCAAGCCCCATCCAGCCTGGCCTTGAACATTCCAGGGATAGGGCATTCATCTGAGTCCAAGTCTCTGACACATAGTTCTTAAGAACAAATGAAGTCATTGGACATTTTACTGTATCTGGAAAATATAATTTTAAGCACAGAGCCTTTGCAGCTTCAGTGATTTGCAAAAAAGGTTTCTCATCCACTAGTCCATACAGGACAGTGATTCCATGTTTAACTTGCTGAGGGAGTCACACAAGGGAAATGTTTTTGTGCCTTTTTCATGAAAGCTGGCTTTATGCTGAGCTTTCAATTCCTGCTGAACAGCCCTGTGAGGACGGATCGCTGAGGGACATCAGATCCTGGAAAGGAAAAAGAGAAGGATGGTGCTGTGTTGTAGAAAAAGAAACTAATTAGAAAACAAAAGGTTATGAAGAGATACTGAGAGGGGAGATGAGCCCAGAAGTGTGGAGGAAGAACTTAGGTTGGAAAGATGTAAGGCAGCTGTGGAATAGTAGCAATCCTACATACAAAACATTGAGGAAGCTTATCCTTCTCGTGAGGAGAGGATCCAAAGGTTATCTGGTGAAAGAGGTCAGCTCCACTTTCTTTTTCCAAGAGAAAATTAAACTTTAAAAAAAAAGTCTTACTGGCATATGCTACAGAGACTTGTTGCCTCTTTTAGGTTTGTGATAGATCGATGCTTTCGATGTTTTTGGAAGCCAGAGAATGTCTCATCGTCAGATGCTGAGATTATTTTGTACCTAAAATAATAGGTATAAAAATAGCACCTGATAGAGTACAGACGTCTCCTTCACTCCCACTCCCCAAAAGGGCAGGGAAGAGGCACTGTGATGGCTCCAGCAATGGTGTGACTGCTGCTGAAACCCAGACACATTCAGCCTGCACAGCCACTCGGCTCCGTCAGTGTGACTCAGATTTTAAATTACGAGGGATGCATTTGCAATGTTCAAGGGTGCATTTTAAAGTCAAAGCAAGCTTGTAAAATGTCCAAATTTGTATATGCAGAGCTGTCTTGTGTCATGTACTTTCTGCTGTCTTCAATTACACTAATAAAATTTTCATTTAGGAAAAGAGGTTGGATATAAAATTGGATAAATTCCTTGAGTTCTTTTTTCTTTTTAGATTATTTATTAGTGATAACAACTAATGTACTGCTTAAGGGTAATGAATCTTATTAAACGCACTTTAAATTATCTCCTAAATGAATACAAGAGTGCAGTTCCAGTGCTAAAGACCCACATAGGACTGGCAGAGGAACTAATATTTGCTTCTTATGAAGGACTCTGCATTGCCTCCAGCTAAATTATGTATATCCAATCAAATTCTTGTCCCTAATAGAGATATAACATATGTAAGCAGATTAAAATGTTATGTACTACTTACAGGAGATGTCTATAGATTTCATTCAGAGAGTCTGCCCACTTCTTGCAGCCTCTGTGTGATAACTCATTCAATGTTTTTTTTACCCATTTCTCAACATATTTATCAGGCATTACTTGGTCCACGACACAGGTCAGTGTAATCATGCTACATCAGTATGAGTGAAGGGATTTTGTCTTCAGGGATAGAATTACTACCTTAAGATGCAAATTTATTTTGGAGGTGAAAGTCAGATTTCTAAAATTTAAGCAGTGTGTGCACGTAGCTTCCTTAAGAACACACAACTTCATGTATTCCCCAGCTTCTCCAGCCAGTTTAGCACAGAACCTGCCTAACTCCCAGCTTCTCTTCTCCTACCCCTGCTCTCATGAGCTTGGCTGTGGCTCTAGGGAAGTATTAGATGTGACTGTAATTAGAGAATACTCAGTGGGAATGGTTATTTGCATTCTCTTTAGCCTGGCTATCCCATTAATATTCTGTCTTCCGAACACACTGCCAAGTTTGAATTTAAATGCATCTCTGTGTCTCCTGTGCACTACCAGAGGTGAGCTACCACAAAAAGTCAGTCTCATTCCAGCTCCTGAACATTAGAGAGGGAGAGGGAGATTTAAGGGAGGATTATTAGCAAAGACTGAGGAAAAAGTCTGGGAAAGGGAGAAGATTAGTGGTCAGGTTTTATACTCAGGAAGGTTTCCTTTCCATATTGATGGAGTGAATAATTTCCTTCATCTCCTGTCACATGTAGTAACATTTTTGATGACACAATGAATTTATTTAGCCAACTTCTCAGCACTGTGGAGGTTTCCTGTCACTCCTGAGACCAGAGTCAGGCTGTGCCTGCTGACCACGGTGCTGCTGAGTCTCCTGAGTCATTGAAAAAGTTTTCAGGTACTGCAAAGGAAAGACCAACGAAACTGTTGAACACAAAATTGGTAAAAAGGACATCAGGTGCAAAAAGATCTGAGAGCTCTCATTTCTTCAGAGGCCAAAATGGTCCAAAACTTTGGTATGATATGAGATTTCTATACAAACTTGAAATATAAACTAGTAGTTAGCCATAAAATGCACATGTCTAAAATTCACTGAACCCCATTCAGTATTAGAATAATTTATATAATTTCTATTCTTTCTTGATGCTTGAAATTAACTTTTCCCTTGAATATTTCAGAAGTAGTTTACTATCAATATTCTTTGGAAATAGATTTAGTTCTTGGAACAGTAATAAAGTTTTCTTTCTCTTTTTTGAAGTTTTCTTTAAACATTCTTTCATGTTTTCACCTTTTTCTTGTCAGTTGATATATCACACTCAAACTTGTTTGTTTTATTACCATCACTGTCATCAGCAGCCAATGTATTGATCTGCTGTTTTTCCTCTTCATAGCTAGTTCACAGAGAAATTTATTTCCATCTTGAGCTGTTATAGCAGCACAAATTTAGAACACACTAATTAGAAATATATGGGCAAAGCAACTGATAATCAGACCTCTCCTAGATTCCCTCTTTAAAAATTCCCTGTTTCATTTTCTGTGACATATTTTGCACCAAATTAACAAGTCTGTGAGCACTTGCTCTAAGTACTGTGGTGAGCTGCTTTCTGAGCTGTCATCTCTGATCACACACCGCCAGGCCCCTCAATTTTCATGGATTCTTGGGTTTTTTGACTGCCTGACATAAAAAATTTTGTCACCCAGCAAACACCTATTAAAGGCTGGTGCAGAAGCTCAGTGACCAAGGCATGGGAAGATCATTAGATCATAGAATGGCCTTTCTGTGACGGAGAGCAGAGGATTCTGCCCAGGGATTCCACTGCAGCGCTCAGCACTCCAGAGCTCGCCTCAGGTGAAGACTTCTGCAGAACCTGGACTGATAAACAACAAAACAAGCAAACTCAGTGACTTGTAATTTTTTTTTTATTATTTTTTATTAAGACAGGCTGAGAAATTTGGGGCTGTCCAGTCTGGAGAACAGAAGGCTTCAGGGAGATCTTTTAGCACCTTTCAGTGCCTAAAGGGGCTCCAGGAGAGCTGGAGAGGGACTTGGGACAAGGGATGGAGGGACAGGACACAGGGAAAGGTTTTAATCTGCCAGAGGGCAGGGATAGATGGGATATTGGGAAGGAATTGTTCCCTGTGAGGGTGGTGAGGCCCTGGCACAAGGTGCCCAGAGAAGCTGTGGCTGCCCCATCGCTGGAAGTGTCCAAGGCCAGGTTGGACAGGGCTTGGAGCACCCTGGGATAGTGGAAGGTGTCCCTGCCCATGGATAGGAGGGGAATGGGATGATCCTTTAAAATCCCTTCCAACCCAAACCATTCTGTGATTCTGGGGGTTGTGGAGCTGATGGGAATCAGTAGTTCCACCTGATTTCCAGCAGGAGTTGTCCAGGTTCTGCAGTTCTGAAAATCAGGTTTTGTTTAATAGCATTACTTCCATGCAGAAGTAGGTTTCCATATCTAAAGAAATCACCAAATTTCTGTGAAAAAATGAGATAGATTTCATAAAACTTTTTTTTTCTGTAAAGCAATATACAAAAAAAATGCCAAAAGAATTTGATGTCAACATCATAAGAATGTAAATTATTTGTTAACTACATACTCTGGTATTTATGGGTACATCCATAATTTTGATTTATAGTAGTGTTATCAGGCAGTTGAAATAATACTAATTTATTAAGAGTACCCCTTAACTAATAAAATAAATATTAGGGAAAAAAAGGATCTCCCAGATAAAAAAAAGTACCACAGGACAGGCCCTCCCCTTTAATTGTACAAAGGCTGTGACCTCTCATAATGATTTTATCAATAATATATCAATTAATAATTAAAGCTCTATCATTTATATCCTGGAGACTCAATCAGGTCTTTCTTTAGAGTATAATGACACCTTGGCAATGAAAGGAATGCTAGATGGAGAATAATGATTGATCAAATTGTTAAAAATATGAAAGTGGATTAGAACAAAAAAACAAGATGCAGTATGGTTGCAAGGGACTCATCCTATAAACTGTCACCTAGATTTTGTACCTAGAGAGGAATAACAGGAATAATAAATATGGGTTTATTTCCTCCTCAGTGAGGAGGCTTCTGATTAAAAAATGCTCAAATGCTCTATTATTTTTTTTTCTATGCTATACTTTTTAACTCCCTTGCTACTGTGGACCAAATATTTACAATATGCTGTTATTTCAGATTTGCATATGAAAAGCAAAGTGATGACTGGGAGATTTTTAGCGTGGACAATCAAAAGAATTTGTTTTGATTAAGGAGTAAAAGGGTTGTCTTTAAATATCGAGTTTGGGAATATAAGATGATTATCAACAGACAGGAGTAAAATGTGGGGGGGGAAGAAGAAGAGAGGGAGGGAATGGGGTGGGGGAAGGGAGACAGATATTTCTTAGCAGGGACAGCTTCCCACACACCACAGTGTCAAGTCATTTACCTTTGTCTAATTCATCAGAGGTAATGTTGCATTGCATGAACCCTGTTAAATTTCACTTTGGCAATTCACAGACTCCTCAAGCAGACATGACTAATTTTATGGATTTTTATTAATCAGACCTTGGAGATTGGATATGATGATGCAGAAGAAAAGCGAGTTGTTGCACCTCTCTGTGTGGGTTTTACAGAGCAGTTGTTAACAGTGGGGATCTCAAGCAGGTGGCAATGAGGCACAAAGACACCTCTGAGTGGAGATTTCTCATCTGACTGCAGCAGGTGATGCCACGAAGGCTCCTGTACTCGAGGACCAAGATGCTCTCTGGAGGATCAGGTGCCCTTTTACAGCTTGATAAACCAGAGTGTGCTCAGTGGTCAGCAAGGAGGGCTGGGCTTCTGGCTGGACACGTGCCTTGGCTGAACATAATTTTCTTCTGGTAGATCAGCTGGTCACTTGTGCTAATATTTATGATGAATTTATACTATCCTGGCCTTGCACCCAGCATATTTTTCTCTCTTCATGGGCTCTGGAGGGAGCCTCAAGCATTACCTGAAACTAAACCCTTAATGGTGATGGATAAAGGGATGAAACTATTGCAGAGCACCATTGGCTGAGGAGGTTTTCACATTTCTTTGTTGTGGCTCACACTGGACTTAGGCAAAAGAAGTTTGCAGTTCAGAGGGTAGCTTTCAAAATCCCGTCCTTTCCTAGAAATGGGTAGATAACAGTGTTTGCCAAACTTACAGCAAGGCTTTGACCATTTCACAGAAGATCTTAAACATAAAATATAACCCATGGTATATGCTAGGGCTCCACCATGTCTGCATTTACGAGAGATAATAGCACTGTGCACATCCAGCGCCCTACAGGTTTTTCTCCCTTTATGAATTTAGGCAGTTTTTCAAACAAAGCATGTATTATGTATGCAGCAAGGGAAATGCCTGCTTCAGAAAAGCTAATGTCTCGAAGGTAAACATGTATAAATGTTTATACATTTTTTAACACATATTATTTACCCAGAAGAGCACAACAGCTGCTTCAGAGTTGTTCTGGTCTCAGTGGTAAATAGGTATTTTGGCAGTTGCTCGAAACAGAAATGATTCTTTGGTTCCATTCCATTCCAGCCTCTCCACTTGTTATTCTAATGGTTGTTCCAAAGGAATCAGGTGTTGGAGGAGATCGATTTCACTTCACGTGAGGCTTCTCACAGATTAGATTGGTACCTCCACGAAAAGCGCTCAGTAGAAGGCACCTTTTGTTTTTCATTCTGAGTCATAATTTAGTCTCTGCTCCCTCTTGACCTTGTGATTTGCATGCCCTTCAAATAAAGATGAATTCTTTCCTATTCAGCCTCACCTGGGAGTATTTGTGTAGGTGTTCACCAACTGCCCTCATCCCAGCTAGCAGCAGCAATCCAACTGGAATGGCAGAGCTCTGTTTAAATCTGATTACTTGCCCTAGTCACTCCCCAGAACACCAGATGAGCTTGAAAGGAATCTCATTGCTTCTGCAAATGCTGAGAGAGAGACCAAATGCTCTCACACATGCTGCAGTGAGTGCACTGCTGGCTGGGTAGACAAGAATTGGCCAGACGCTTGAAGACATATACAGATACTTCATCCTGCAGGAAAGCAGGAACCTGTCCCCTCCAGCCTGCCTCTCACAGCACTGGGACACAGGGCTCCAGTGCCTCCCCAGTGGGCAGTTCACAGGTTATTTTTACATTCAGGCCTACAGCCAATCACTAATTAAGCCCCAAGTGCACACCATGTGCATCACTAATGCATCTGTGTGTTGTATTTTGTGATTCTCCTGGTTGTGCTCATTTGTTATAACATCAGCTCGCTTTCCTCGCTAAAATCCTCTGCAGCACTAGAGGTGGTTGTTAGCTGGGATTATTCCTGATGTGTTTTATGCCCTGAAGTTTATCACAGGGATCTAATTTCTCTGGTCTGTGGTAGCTGTTCCAGTTGTTTCCCCATAGCCTTCCATCCTTGCAGCACTAACTGGGGCTTACAAGAAAACTGAACAGCGACTTTTCCCAGGGCTTGTAGTGACAGGACAAGGGGGAATGGCCTTAAATTAAAAGAGGGAAGGTTTAGATTAGATATTAGGAAGAAGTTCTTTACTATAAGGGTAGTGAGGCCCTGGCACAAGGTGCCCAGAGAAGCTGTGGCTGCCGCATCCCTGGAAGTGTCCCAGGCCAGGTTGGGCAGGACTTGGAGCAATCTGGGATAATGGAAGATGTCCCTGCCCATGGCAGGGGGTGAAACTGGATGGGCTTTAAGAGCCCTTCCAACCCAAACCCTTCTGTGATTCCATTATTCCATGACCCTCATGGCTCTAAATGAACCCTTGCAACAAATGGGAAGGAGTACATTATACCACCTCTTTTGCCCTTTGTGTTTGTCTGTGCCAACTACAATTTTATTGTGTGTGGAAAAGCAGTTATCTGTCATTTTGCTCCACTTCAAAGACCACCACGTCAGTGCAAACTCATTTTCACTGTGATTATAAATTCAGCTACAGAACAATTAAATACAGCAGAATATGCATTGGGGTGTTTTCTCTTAGCCTGTGTTAAGGGTGTGATAAACTCCCATAGATGGATATAGAGAGAGCTGAGGGCTCTTATGTGTTAAGCTGCCCCAGAAGATTCTCCAGAGCTCATCTGGAGAGTTCATCTTTGGGAATAAACATGATTCATTAAATCAACCACCAGAGTAAATGTTATGAGATGATCTATTAAAGCAAAGTTGCTTTCTTACACATATCAGGAAACAGAAATGTCACTGAATTTATAAAAAATGCACTTTATTGCTATTTATTCATGAGCTATCTTAACATTCAGTGGCTTCCTTACAGATCTGAATTATGTTAGATTTTTTTTTTGAGTATCATACTGAGTATGGCAAATAATTAAAGCAAAAACAATCATAATGTTAGAAGGTCAGATGGCTCAGAGAGCTGGTGATGGGATGAAGTGATCTTTGTGAAGTCACAGACTGAACAGAAAGTCATTAAGGATGTTCTTACACCAACTACAGTCTCAGGATGTATTTTAAGTTAGTTCTATAGCCTTTCTCAGCAGTCAGTGAAGATCAGTAGTCACCTCCAGAAAGTAATTCATCTCACCCTTCACAGATACTGAGAATGGATGGATATTGTCCCAGGAGGTGAATGCCACCCTGAAATTAGTTTTCCAATCTTAGAGTTCTTCAGCAGCCAACTAATATGAATGTAGAGTCTTCAATGTGAATTCATGCAGCATTCTGTATTCACAAACCAACATTACGTTTGCTGACAGCCTTAGATTAGATGAAAAGACAACGCAAAGTGAACAAATGAAATATTTCACTACTGCTAGAAGATAGAGATCAGGGGAGATTAGTTCCTCTTGCTTTTAAAAGAGAGATGTAGTCCTGTGTGCAGTTCTTGACAGGGAGTGTAGATAGCTTAATCAATTTATGTTAGCTGGAGAGATTAATTTATTAGTGTTTTAATTTTCCCTGCACCAGCAGCACATTTACTCACAACACAGTATTTGAAGGACTTTATTTAACGGAGTAGTTACTGGAAGTTGGCAAACAAGGGCAGTGCTCATCAAATGTGAAAGTGCCTGGGAGTGCCTAATGACTGATCTGCATTTCAGGGAAGAAAGTGCACTGTATAAATATTGTCTGCATCTGGATTCAAGTGACAAAAATCCATCTAGAAGGTGTTTATTAGACAAGAACTGAAGGAGGTAAAGATGTTTAGGTGGGAGATGCAGTAAAATATCTGCATTTTCTGTCCCATACCACCAGCATCAATAAAGAGGTGAAGTCTAACCCGCTTATGAGCATCTTTAACGGAGATTTTATTGCCTTTGCTGACTTGCCTCAGTTACAAATATCTTCAAACACTTTTTGTTATGTTTTAAATTGAAGATCTCTCGGTGCTATGTGTCTTAACTTCTTATGAAATCCTAAAATCAATTTCCATCCACATCCTAAAGGAAATTCCAGTTATTTCAGTCTCAGTCTCCTGGAACTTGCCACACCTGACTCCTGCAACTCTTCTATCTCGATACATTTCTGCTCTTGTCTGCATCAAATATCTAAGCTTCCTATGGCTTTGAGGGGATCACAACTTCCTTAACAAACCCCAATTTTTCAAAATTTTATTTTTGTCTATCAGATCAACAAAATGACTGGACCTCATGCAGCATTAGGTCCAGTTGATGTGTCTTCAGTGGTTAATTCTGCGTTACAGATAAATGATCTTTGTTCCTGGAAACTTTTCATCAGCCACATTGTACCAGTCTTAAACAACCCGTTCATTAATTCCTTAATCCTAAAACTGCCTCAAAATATCTAATTTTCTCTTCTGAATTCCTTCCTAATGATCTGAGACCACAGTTACTGATCACAGTTCACTACAGCCCTCTGAGTTTTGAGTTCCTCATCCCATCTGACAGATCTTTTTCTCATGTGTCATCCCTTTCAGCCCATTCTGACTCCAAGTCCCATCTTCTTTGGACCTTCTGGCAGGGAATGAAAAAGTACTCTAATTCTCTAAATACTCTGTTACTGCTTTTATCCATAAAAGATAGGAAGGAATCAAAACCCTCCTCCTTTAGAAAATTTCAAAGGGAAATATTGCTGGTCTGCAGCTCAAGTTTAATAGCCTGGTCATCACAAATTAAAGTGATGACATGGGCAAATTTCCCAGCAGTCAAAGAGAAGGATGGGGTAAGGCTGTCTCTCAACTTTATCTTAATTCATCCCATTCATTTAATACTTAGTACTTGAATACTTGAATCTGGCTTTTATCCTCATAGGCTTTTAGAAACGTTCATCACACAACTTCCCTGAAATAGAACCAGACTATTTCTGCTTTACAGGAAAGGATTCATCAGAAAAGCTAAATGAATAGATGAAGATAAGAGATCAAGATGAAAAAAGCAGGTTGACCAAGATATCCAACCTCTTTCGGTATTCCTATTTCTATTTATTACTATTTCTGCACAAGCATTATACTTTCTGCATAAAGGCTTTTTTTGGAGTGTCCTGCTTGATTCTGTTGTCTATAATGAATGCAGCTAAACTGCAATTATAAATAAGATACCACAGTGGGATCTCCAGTGACTATTTTGTATGTTGAGAAGAATCAATAACTTTGGAGTTTAGGACCTGTTTTTGATCACATGTGTCCTTGAATAAATCAGTTTGCCTTTGGGGAAAAATCCTTCAAAGCTGCAGAGCTGGAAGTACGGTTGGGGCTTTTGCAGGAGCTAAGCATGGCCATGAGCAAAAATACCAGGTTTATTTCCTTTCCTTTGTCTCCTTGGTGTGGGTTTGTCATCGGCTGCTTGGTCCTTAAACTCTCATTCCTTGTTTATCACACTCTCCTTTGGTCTTTCCAACCACAGGAAGCTACAGAGGACCCTGGCCAGGGACCTAGAAAGGGAGAGATGGAAAGGAGTGGCAAAAATGCTGATTGGTTTTGACTCCTACCTCCCCTCAGCCCACACACCTCCTTAGTTTTTACTTTGAAAAGAGCCAGCCAGAAAATATGGTCGGTTTATGGTCTTGTGAAGACCTTGTACAACTCACTTTTTTCATTCAGTCATTTATATCCAGCAAGTCCCTTTTTTAAGGAACGTGCTGTTGCTACGCAACCAAAGAAACCATATAGAGAAAGGAAGCAGGAAGGATGAAGGCGAGAGGGAGGTAAAAAAAGAAAGATGTTCTTGGGAAAAAAAGAGGGAAGTCATAGACTATGGTTTGAAAATCAAAGATAGGAAAAGCTTTTCCTTTAGCTGGGTGAAGGGAAGACACAGAAATGAAGGAAATCTCCCTTGTCCTCCACTCCTTTTCTTGACCTTGTCCAATCACGTCCAGATTGTAGAGCATGGCCAGATGACTGAACAGTTTAAAAAATAATAATTTCAGTGGTTGGAGTGTCTGACTGGGGTTCAGGAAGTCTGTCAGATATTCCCTGCTTACCAAGTGTTTTAATGGGTCACCTAAGGCAAACTGTTTAATCTCCTGTCCTAATTTCCTTCCTCTAAATGAGGATAATGCCTTTGATTTCTGCCTTGTCATTTTAGACTACAAAACTTTCTTAATAAGCAATGAATAAACACCCCAGTGAGGTCTCAGGGTCTCTGCTTTAAAGGATAGATATTAGTACTAAAATAAGGATCATCACACCTCACTCACCTTCCCACTCTGATGGTGCAAAACATCTTATAGCCCTTAATGCTGACATCTTCCCATTCTGTCTCATCCTCCACCTTTCAAGGCTGTGCTTCAAATGCAGGAGGACTTAAATCCTCCCCATCTTACTACAGGCCTATACAAGGAAGTATTTTGTTCCTTGGGAACCCAGGCCTCTTCTGTACTCTGTGGGTATAATTCTGGATCTAATTTGCGCTTCAGAAATGCCCATTTTGCTTTCTTTTGAACATCTTCTAACAAATGTCTAGGGTGAATAGGTGCCTGAGTTAGTTCTCTAAAGTCGAATAAGATGCATTCAGGCCAATGTGGTTTTCATCCCCTTTATGTATGTCCTTTACTGCGTGGTGTTTCCACACAGTAGAAATTTTTCCTTCCCCCATGAAAGAAAATTTCCAAACAGAGTAAGAGAAGCAGCAGAAGGTAGAACTGAGCCCTGCAAGAGAGCTGGCAGGATGATGCTGCCTCATTTAGAATTAATTTGTTTGTGCAGGCTTGTTAAAGTGAAAGTGGCATTTTGTTTGCTCTGATGAAGACAGAATTAATTTAACTACGATTAACATTTTTCCTTCTTATAGATACTCACTGGTGCTCAGCTTTTTTGCATGTGCTAGAAGATCATTTACAAACACAATTAAGAGTAAAAGCCCCCGTGTCTGTACTGACATGACAGTGTTTCCAAATATTGAGTTTTTATCTTGTGCTTCGAAATTTTCCACAGTTTTATTTTAATAATGGGTCAGCTGATGTGCTGGTCACTCTCCTTGCTAAACAAGGAGCAACTTGCCATGAAATGGGCTATGCAGATTATTGGTATAGATTCCTCCTTGCTTTACCTTGCAGTGTACCTTCATGGAGCAAGTCATCTCACTCCTGAGTACCTGGAATATCCTTTGTATGTCTAATCTCTTCAGAAAACAAAATCTTTGGTGGAGCCTAAAAGCTCAGCCCGTAGGCAAAGGATTGAATAGTCAAGCATCTGAGGAGTCTTGGATTAGGAGTTGAAGATCTGTTTCATATTTATCCACCTCTAAGTGGGTCCTGGTTAGGATGCTAGTTAACCTTAATCTGATTAGCCCAGGGAAACACTTGGTTCTGGATTAAATTGATCTTCGCTGTGTGTTCTCACAGCCTCTAAGATAATGGAGAAATTTCACTTCCAGAGACAGAATTGGAAATGTGATATTTGCACATGTATACTGACTGCTTTCTAAAACTGTGGGCCCTTCCCTTCC
>VWZT01007468.1:11609-26924 GCA_013397055.1 Pachycephala philippinensis | reverse complement strand
CCTTCCCCTTCCCTTTCCCCTTCCCCTTCCCCTTCCCCAGCAATTACCTTCTCTTAATCCTCTCTTACCTTCTCCAGATCTGTTCCCACATAGTTCTGATCCTGATCCCAAAGCACTCAGGTTTCCTGAATCCTGTACAAACTACAGATGCAGATTCCTCAGCTTAATTTGTAAGGAGATCTAATTCATTTTCAAGTCATAAATAATTTTGGGTATAGAAAACCTGATTGTTTTAGCAGGGGTGGAGCATCAATGATAAGTAGGTGATTTCAATGCCAGCTTCAGGTAGCTGACATTAAATTTTGTATTATTTTCCAGTGATAATTAAGTGGGGTCAACAGCCTTTGACTAAACACTGCAAGTTTCTGAATGCTGTTAACTGTGATCCTCAGTTTACAAAATGTTTTTTCTGTATCATAATGAGATTTTAACAAAAAAATCCAAAGTATCTATCAAGTGTACCCTGTGCCTTGAAAGTATGTGATACCTCACGGGAAAAGGAAAAAAAAAAAAGGAAACCCAAACTCTTTGTGCTCAATTTGAATTGCCAGTTGTTTATGTTGGGCAGTGGCATGACCATAAAATGCATTTTTTTAGATATACTCTGCAAGTTCTGTAAAGATATCCATGTTTTTTTTTAAGAGAGTGAAACTCTTGCCATAAGCACAATGAAGTGTATCATGTATCTGCTGTGATGGAAGGAAGATTGACTTGCTGCCACACTGTTGTTTAAATAGCTGCCAAAACCCATGTCTGATGAATGCATTGCTATAAATGATCTCCACTTTTCACATCCTTCGACAAAGACCTTGTTAGACAAAGAGCTTATCTCCAATACTGCAAAGATTTAGCGATATCTTAGTCATGTATTGTACTGAATCATAGAAAACACTTCAATTTGCTATATATTTAGATTTTGCAAAATAAAAGACTAAGAAAATTCCACAGTAGGTAAAATAATATGCAGTTTTGATATGAAAAGGTAACTTTGATTTAAAAAAAAAGGTGAAACTTGGCATATATTCCAGCTATCTATTTATGCTGTTGGATACAGAAGGAAAGATCACAAGTAGAACAATCACTGTTGTTTTTAAATCTGGGCTGATAAAAATTAAAAAGCTTTTTGTTAATAACTGGATATTCTGAGAACAATTTTAACAAGATCACCTGAAGTCCTTTCCATCCAGTACCTAAAGGGATTTACAAGAAAGCTGAAGAGAGACTTTCCACAAGAGCATGTAGTGACAGGACAAGGGGGAATGGCCTTAAACTGACGGAGGTTTAATTAGATATTGGGAAGAAATTTTTCTCTGTGAGGGTAGTGAGGTCCTGGCACAGGGTGCCCAGAGAAGCTGTGGCTGCCCCTGGATCCCTGGAAGTGCCCAAGGCCAGGTTGGACAGGACTTGGAGCAGCCTGGGATAGTGGAAGGTGTCTCTACCCATGGCAGAGGGTTGGAACTAAATGATCTTTAAAGTCCCTTCCAACCCAAACCATTCTGTGATTCTCTGATTAATCGCAAGCAGCCATTCAGATTGCAGAGGAGAATTTACTGTAGAGAGTTGCAGTAGTCCTGGCACAAGCAGGTGCTGAACAGTGCAAAACTGTAAAAGACAAGAGAAAATGGCCTCAGGTTACACCGGGGATGTTTAAATTGGATATTACAAAAAAAAAATTCTTTCCTGAAAGGGTTGTCAAACCCTGGAATGGGCTGTCCAGGACAGCGGTGGAATCACTATCCGTGGAGGGATTTAAACCATGTAGGTGTGGTGCTTAGGAACATGGTTTAGTGGTGGCCTTGGAAGGGTTAGGTTAAGGGTTGGACTTCACAGTCTCAGAGGCTTTTTCTAGCCTAATAATTTATGAGTCTATGAAGCTGATGACCGAAGAGATTTCATCTATTCATAGCTCCACTCAAAATTCCCTGTCCTGGAACAAGGGACAGTTGCACATACATTAAACAAGCTCTGGATTCCTGAGCAGGAGGTGTTGCAAACACTGAGCAGGTACAGAGGCAGTAAAGCAGTTATTAAGATACCATTTCAAAAGCAGTCCAGAGTGAGTCAGGCAGCCTGGTCTATTTCCGTGAGGTTTTAGAGGTAAAGGGGGAGAATTAAACAAAAGACATTTTTGCTTAACAGCTCTATCTCTTTGGTCTGTTTTACTGCCATTATCTTGGCTGCATCTGCCACGTCTGTCGAGTGTGGAAGAGAACATTTGCCTCCCACCTCTTCTTCTTTGATCCATGTCTTCAAGGTGTAGCCTTTCATCCTGATTTTCTTATGAAAGAGAGATATTTCTCTTCATGAAATTTTCTCCTCTTATATGACTGGAGTGGATTATGATATACTTTCTGCATCTGGTGTTCAGAAGTGACCTTTCATGGCACTGAGGTGCCTTCTGATGCTGATCCCTTTGGAATGCCATGACATGCTGCCAGTCTGCCAGGTGCAGGACATGCAGCACTGCTCCAGGGGGATGTAGGGGAATGGGAATTGCCCAGGCCTCAGCTCACACGTCTTCCTGACAGCTCAGACCCCAAAAATCTTGTAGTGCGTGAGCCAATGTGAGGGAAAGGTGAGTATTGTGGGATTCAGATGTAGATTGTTGTGAAAAGAGATGTGCCTTTTTCAATGCAATGACCCTTTGGGATTGATTCCTTCCCTTAAAATCATTATTCAGGACTAATAATTAGAATCATAGAAAGGCTTGAGTTGGAAGGGATGTTAAAGACCACCCAGTTCCATCCCCCTGCCGTGGGCAGGAACACCTTCCACCGTCCCAGGCTGCTCCAAGACCTGTCCAACCTGGCCTGGAACACTTGCAAAGATGGGGCAGCTTCTCTGGGTAACCTGTTCCAAAAGGAACACATAATAATATTAAAGTAACATAATGTATGTTTTAACTGATTTATATCTGCTACGTAATTTATAGCATATATCTTTTCCTTCAGTGATCTAAAATGTAATGAAAATCTGGGCCCCAGTTCCATGATTTTTAAATAAATCATTAAGAAAGTTGCTTCAGTTTTTGCTTAATCACCTAATGACTGTTAAAACTTTTAGAGACTGTGAACACTTACCTCTTCCACTAATTAAACAGAACATATTCTTGAACAAGCCTTCAGAAAAACAGAACGTTCAAGTGCCTAAATTTGGAAACCAAATAGGACTGATATGTTCTCAGTTATGTCTCAACTCACCTCCTAATTTATAATGAATAAATAAAAATAAATGTATTCACTAATCTGTTAAGATGCTTTCGTGACAGGTATGACTAACAACATGATCTTCTTCCTGTCCTTCTTTAGCAAAACTTGTCGCTGTCCTGATTACTTGCTTAGTTCATTATGTTATGGCTAAAATTAACCTGAAAATTATCTAGTACAAGCAAGTCCAAGCACAGATTTGAATCCTGTGAAATACTTGAAAATGCTAATGCAGTGCTAAGAATAAAAGTGGGGTGCTGTGAAACATAGTGAATTACTTAATGTTTATAAATTATTTTGGATTACTCAAATGGGGATTGCATTGCTGAAATGGTAATAATAACATTTTTTGCAGTTGTGCTATTTGTAGATATCAGTGCTCTCAAAACAATGTGATAAAGCTAAGAGAGGAAATTCTGGTTTTCAAAGGACACTGAGTGAGATTACTGCTGTCAACTGTGTAGCATTGAGAGTCAAAAACATCCACAGAATCTGGTATTCAAGGAGAAGGGACCTCGTTGCAGAGGCCACTGTTGTACTCAAACACAGATCCCACTTCCAGAGGATGGTTCATGTGTGTAACACCAGTGAACCCTGTTGGGTTACACTATGTGGTGATAGAGTGCTAGACCTGGTAGGCTGGAGAGAGAGCCTCTTTCCTGGGCCCAGAGATGACCCTGGGACTGTATCCAGGTCACCGGGGATGGGCAGAGAGAGGATTGGAGCTTGTTGACAAAGCTGGACCTGTGAGAGGTGTTGAATGCAGTTTGTAACCTTATAGGGTATTAGTTACATATTACCATAATAGGCAATGGAATTTCGAGCTACGTAATAAATCGCTTTGCACTGGAACTTGTGTGCAGAGTCGTGCCCATGCGTGAACACTGCAGAACCCCACCATGGTGCACACACTGAGACATCCCCCACTCGCTCCTATTTCAGCTTTGTGGGGCTCTTCCTCTGCTCTGCCCTTCTGCCAGACACAGCTGTGTGCCCCTGCTCAGCACGCAGGTCACACCCTGTGCTTTGGGCAGAAGGGAGGTCAAGTGGATCATCAGCTCAGCTCGGGTCTGTGCTGTGGATGATCCAATGTGGCACTACAGCTTTAGTAAGACATCATTACGGGCATAAAAAGTACCTTTTTAAAACTGTGGGTGATTTAGCTCAATGCGGTGGGACACAAATTATAAACTGACTGGCTTTATGAGCTAATCAGGATTAATATAATATCATCTATGAGCTTTGTGAGATTCCTCACATTTTTGATAAGTATGAAACTGTGTCCATCTTTTCAAACTGCCAATTTGAGCATGGGCTGATTTCTTTTACAGCGCTTATTATGTGGGAAGAAAGACTCCATTCCATATATTGTAGCACAATATACATGTCGTTGTTCACATTACTCTGAAACAGTGGCTGGGAGCACTGAGCTGCAAAATGTGTATTGTTAATCATTGGGTCATTAACCTTAACAATGTCAATGCATTCCCCTATCAGATCCAACTAAATGACTGCCCGAGGTAATAGTTAAGAGAACATTTCACACAGATGAACATATTAATGCTTTATTTGGTTCTAAATGCAGTGTGAAGGATTTAGGTAGGAGCTAATGTATGTAAGGAGGAGTAAGAAGGATGAAACACGGCTGAAAAAAAGAAAGTTTAGCTTCCCAAAAGAAGGAGAGTAGTCCTCAGTTCTGCGCAGCTGAGAAGTGCATCTCTCTTTAGTTGCAGTCATTCAGGTAAAAAATTGTGCTGTTTTGGACAGGGCTTAAAGTTCTGAGGTTTCATTAGAATCCAAAGACTTTTCTAATGTCGAATACCCAATTTCTGTGTTTAATGTGAGTTCTGTGATCTGGTGTTTTCGCAGCAAAAGGCAGATGATGAGACTTGCTTTATTTGGTTACAGATGTTGGGCTCCTGCCTGAGCTGTGCCCTCCCTACATCGGGCAGAGCAGGTCTTAAACATCCCTCTGAAGTAAGAAGATGCCCCTACTATCCACCAAAATCTGTTGCAGGTATCCCGTAGAGCTGACCACAAGGCATAAAACCTGTGTTCACTGGTCTCTTAGCATCAGAGGAGAGCCTGGGGAAGATGTCACCCAGCAGCAGACTTCTGTCAGTGACTTAATTTGCAAGCTGCTCTTTGTAGACCTCTGTCCAAGGCACATCCCTCAGCCCCAGGCTCAAATTGGGTGGCAGCCTGGAGTAAATCTGGTGCTGCTCCTGGATACCATCGTTTCCAGGGACCTGAGGGAAGTCTGTAGTAACTTCCTCTGGGTCATTTCCTCATGAGCATCTGTCACCTTGTGGGGCTGCTCAGAAAGCCAGTGGCACAAAACAGCCTCTTGCCACTGCCTGAAAAATCCACGTAATCAGCAGCCATTTCCCAGGTTGCACCCAGGAAAAAGGTTGTAATAATGCACTGGAAATTGGAATATTGGTTCTGGTGGTCTGCAAATGGCCTGGAGGATGTATAGAAAAATATGCAGATTGAAGGGCTTTTAAAGCAACCACACCAGACTTTTTACTGCAGGTCCTTCCCAAAAGCCTCCGTTCTGGGGTTTTCACACCTCGCTTGCAGTATTAAATACACAAAATGATGCATTTTGAAGTCGGTTCCTATTAAGCTGTTAGATAGCTTAATGACTTATTCCTGTAAACACACAGTATGGACTCACATTTCCTACAGAAACCAGTCCATTAATGCTGCCTCACTTGGCAATGAGCAAGAAGATGGTTCTCTATAAATATCTGACAAGTGTTATCAAAAACCAGATATAGCAATTAATTAGGGACTCAGAATAGGAAGTGTGATATTACTTGGTGGGTGTTAAGAAGATGCGGCCACTGATTTTTCTAGGTTTGATTTCATTCCCTTACTTCTAGTTATGCTCCCCTGAAGGACCTAAAATTTTACTCTCCGCTCCTAATACCCTTTGCAGACTGTTACCATGTTCTCTTAGTCAGCACTTAGCAAAATTACACTGTTTGAAATGGCTGCTGAAGTTGAAAAGTGGAAAATATTATTACACAAAGGAGTTTTTGGTGTTAATATTATGGGAAAGTTCACCTGCTAGTTTTGTTGCTTCTCTCATACACATGGCTATAAATCAGTTGCAATTCCTAGTGAATAAACACTGATAATTCTGCAGCAGTCAGGCCTCTGTGGTTACATGGACTTGGAAGGAAAAATTTGGTAGCATGTTAATTCTAAGGAAGCTTTTTAATGTCCTGTTCCTTTTTGGGATTAAGGATTTGGATGCTGATGAGGGGGAGTGAGCTTTTGTCATCAATTTTAATGAGACATTTATAATCTCTCTTGATTGTATTTAGGGTTTTTTTATTGTTGCTATTTTTTTTTTTTATTTCACTCATTCAAGCAGTCACTCTGTGAAAGCTTTTTTTAAGTACTCCAAATCTATTCTGGTAATGAAGAAATGAATGTCAAGCAAAGCAATTTTTTCTAAATTTACAACTCATTCTCTTAGACAAGATCAAAACCGACATAAAGAAAATATCCTTTATGTGTAAAAAAAATAAGACGAAACTGCAACTCCCCAGTTCCATCCACTGGGATACAGTAGGGTGGCATTCTTATGCATTACCATTTGTCTCACCTAATCCCAGTCATTGCATGTCACATTTGTTTATCTGAAGATGAAAAAGTAATAATATTTTATAGGAATGAAGCTTCTGCAGCTGTTGCTAGGTCCATCAAGATTCAACTACTATTTCTGTACATGTTCTTAGCCTCCCATCCTCTCTCTCTCTCTCTCTCTCTCTAGGTAATTGAAATTTGGCCCAGTGAAGCTAAAAGAAATGAAGAGCAGCTAAGGAGCAAGATGCAAGCCAGGAGTCTGAAAGGAGAGAGCTACTTCAGCAGAGCCAGCTGGGTGTGGGACTGGCATCATAGTCTTAATATTCATGTGTACCACTGACATAAATGTGTGTGGGACACACTCTGCCTTCTCTTCTTTTTTAGCATAGTTTTGATATTTCACTTTCATTCCCTTTTCCAGAAGAATTCTGACTCTTCTCAACCCTTTGGCTTCGTGCCTCCAGTGTAACTTGGCTTTTAGAGGAGACTTGAAAAACCACGAGGTTATGCAAGGCAAATCTTTGCCCCACTGGACTCATTTTCCTCTCTATTTGCAAGGAGGTACTCAAAGTGCCTATAAATTCCATTCTGGAAGATATCATGCTCTAGAAGTGCAGTAATAACCAGGACTGACTGTTCTGGGATGAGAGTGGCTTGGTCTGGGAGTACTTTGTTTTCCTTCCATGCTGCTGTTTATCTATCCCACAGTGGAAAGAAAGAAGCTGTTGCAGTAGATTTAAACCTGCAGTCCTACCTAGCCTTAGGGATAAATCATTAGGGCCTTATTCCAAACCCAGCTCTGTTGCTGAAATCATCTGTCTGCATGCATGGCAAACCTGGCTCCTAAAGATGATCTCAGATGTGCTCCTTGTGGAGTAGAGATGTGCTTGAGAAGCATAATAAATTGGGTTGTGACTGGCAAACAAATACATGATACTGAGTAGAATAAGCAGCTATAGCCATGCCTGCACCATGATAAGGAAAAGGATCAGAAATAGCAAAAATAATGATTGTGGGTTGATGTTCAGATGAGTTAAATCTGAGTCCTGTTGGTGTTATTTTAAGGGATGCTGAGATAAACTGTTCCAGTTACCGTCATTGCTGAAATATGTGCTTTTGCTTGAATTTGTCAAGCTTTAGGTTTAGATTATATATTTGGAAGAAATTCTTCCCTGTGAGGGTGGGGAGGCCCTGGCACAGGGTGCCCAGAGAAGCTGTGGCTGCCCCTGGATCCCTGGAAGTGCCCAAGACCAGGTTGGATGAGGCTCGGGGTAATCTGGGATAGTGGGTGGTGTCCCATGGACGGGGGGAGAGGAGTGGATGGGCTTTAAGGTCCCTTCCAACCCAAACCATTCTATGATTCTGGTGGAAGTATAAAATACATTTCAGTTGCTCCACATACTTACAGCTATCCCTCTTCACTGATGATACTTTGTCCCTATTTTTCTTGTAAACAAAGAATTGTGATTAAACAGTTTTTATTTCTCTATATGAATATTTATATAATGATCTACGAATGACACTGCAATACTTAGCTGGTAATCTGATGTGCTGTTGATTGGTTCCAACTGCTTGAGAGTATCTGGGCTGACAAATTCATACTCCAGATGGTTTTTTTATTCAATTCCTTACCCTTTTGTGTACCTGGTTCAGTCTTCTTTCTAAGGAAATAGAGAAAGTAGGATAATAATCTGGTAAATCAATAAATACTATTGCAATATTTCTATACTTCGCAAAATACCTAAATTCTAGGCTGCACAACTTGGGTGAAAGTATCCATGCTGGGGTTTTTTCCCAAATATTCCTTCATCCTATAGTTACTTTACTCTTTCAGTAATGCTCCAAAAATACAGGCATTTCATTTTCTTTTGCTTAAGTTAGCACATTTCTCATTGAAGGCCCTCAAGGGAAGTGGAAACTCTGAAATACGAAATGCGATTTATGCTCGCCTTGTAAAATGCCAAGGAAACTGCTTTAAGACTGTAATAACCCTTGCTGCTCATTCCATGAACATGCCTATAGAAAATGTTAATTTAATCAACAAATTATAGCTTCACACAAAGCAAGAAGTGTGGAAATACTGGCAGAGGAGGAGAAAAGGTCTCTCGTAATTTTTATGTTTAATCATGAATTTGAGACTCTTTATTATTCCTGCATAAATGAAGAACTTCTCCTAAATGGATTATGTTGCACTTCCCATTCATTTTCTCTCCTGATTTACATCTACATACATGTCCATTTAAAATCTGTGAGAACTCACTCATGCTGACATGAATGCATCTTAGCAAAACTATTGATAATTTCTTTAATTTTTTGCTTGTCAAATGTGCTGTTTGAGAGGGAGCTCAAACAGAGAGCTAGTACTTTTAGAGGAAACCCTGCAGCTTTCACACTGGTTTCTCCCAACATTTTTAGCCCATGGATACCGATCACGGGATGCCTGACACAGTCTAAGTGTTCCCTGCCAAATGTTGAAGAAATGAAGTTAGAAATAGGAATATTGGAATGAAAAGGACCAGAAATAGATTTCTACAAGTCAGCTTAAACATCCATTTGCAGTAGGGCAATATTACATTTTTCAAAGGCATATATTAGCTGATTAGATCACCTGCAAATGGAGTGTTAATTAATAATATCCATAATAAAGTGCAATACAATTACATTTGCAGGAAAAGCTGACAGATCTCTGTCATTCAGGCATTAATCCTAAAGATAATGGACCAAATTCTGCTCTGTGTGGGTTTTTTTCCTGCTTATGTATGGAGTAATTCCAGGGGCACAGGCTGGCTGTACCTTCACGTGGCTGAATATTGAATTTGTCCCATTATCCTTTAATGAAAAGCTTTCTGAAAATACTATTCAGTGAGGCACACTTGGGCTCTTGCCATCTGTTTGGCTGATAACAATTCAAAAGGCAAAATACTTGATCTCATGCAACGAGAGGAATGCCATGGAGGGGAAGACAGCAGCTCACAGTCAGTTTTACATTCTTCTAATGCTAAACTCAAGTAATCCTTATTTCACGTTGTTATTATTATTATCTAATTTGTGTCAACTACAGGAAATCTGCAGGTAAAAATTTTGCAGCAGTAGATGTAATGCCGAGGACCAAAAGCAAAAAAAAAAAAAAAAAAAAAAAAAAAAAAAAAAATCCATGTGTTACATTGACACTTCGATTGCAAACAAACCCACTTCCCTATTCAGGGATATACTCCACAGTCAGCAGGGAATTATCTGGTTCTTGTGGAAAAGGAATTTCAAAGTGTGCACCAAATTTGAAGCCAGGTCGGAGTCCATCTTACTCCTGTGGCACACAAGGTGTCACCTTGATTGACAAAATGGGAACACATCTAGGCAAATTTTGGATGGAAAATATGATTTACTGCAGAGGGAGGTTTTTATTAGGGTTGTAAAGAACTTGTGCACTCCATAACTGGTATAGCAATAGATCCAATATAAGAAGAAGATCCTGTTTTAAAGCCCATGTCTGCCTTACAAAAGAACACAGAACCAGATGTTCTAATTTTTACTGTGTTTGGTGTTTAGGCTAAAGGGCTGTGAGGAAAGGGGAGGTGGAATAAATCAATAAATGCAGTTATTTTCCCCAAAGAAATGTTTTTAGACACAGAATAAACACATACCCTGCCTCAGTCTGGAAAATGCACCAGCAGCAGTGTTGTGAGGGTGAGAAAGGGCAGAGGAACAATGGGGCCAAGCGTGAGGAGGCAAAGGATAAAAGGGACCAAGGGAGCAGTGTCTCATGGTCATAACTGTACAGCTTCCCACAGTCAATAGAAAATATTGATTTAGTGTGCTCCGGGGGCTGCTGATGGCAGAAACACTGCAGCACAAACCAGCACTGCACAGTGGAACTTCTTGGTCATCAAACATTTATTCCAATGCAACTATTGCAGGTGCACAGCCAACAGCACTAGTAATTAATCGTTTCCTGCCTTTTAAATTTTTGTTGCAACCAAAGTTAGGTGATTCTAAGAAGACTCAAAGGTCCCAACTTTGTCTCTTACCCTCCTGCTCTCTGCTGAGAGAGAGTTCTTCTCCAGCAAAAGAAGGCATGAAATATCTCACATGATATGTGGAACTATTCAATGGGTAAAAAATTATGTGTCTGTATCCTAAAAAAAGCCACCAAAAGAATGCATTTCTCACTCTACCTAATTAATATTTGTTCTAATCTGTTTTTCTTATAGAATCACAGAAACGTTTAGGTTGGAAAAGCCCTCTGAGATCATCAAGCCCAACCACTGACCCAGCACTGCCAAGCCACCTCTCGTGGTGGTGGTGATCTCAGAGGGCAGGTGCCATGTCCCTAAGCACCACATCAACGTGGCTTTTGAGCTCTTCCAGGGATGCTGCCTCTACCACAGCCTTGAGCAGTCCGTGCCAATGTTTGACCAGCCTCTTCATGAAGAATTTTTTCCTGGTGTCCAATCTTATGACAAATCAGTTTTGCTACTTGCAGTGTGTGCCTTGAGCACACGAAGTATTTCTCTGCAGGCAATCATTTATGAGACCTGTATTCCAGATGTTCATATCCATAAAGGTGTGACAGTACAGAGTGGGATAGTTCGCTTTGTTCTGCAGGGGGCTTTGTAGCTCCAAGATCTCCTTGGTGAACTACTAGAAATATTCTTGTAATTTCCATATTGATACCATTTGTTTGGGAATTCTCTTTCCTCAGTGTATGTTACCCCTGCTTCTTGTCCCATTTGTGCTCCGTGGAGAACGTAGGCAATGTAAGGTATAGGAGAAATGTGATATTGTCTATTTTATGATGAGTTTTTTAATTGAGGCAGATAGGCTGGAAGTGCCCTGAAGCAGCTCTAGACAAACATGACAAAGTAAGTACATTTTGTTTATGTCTGTATTGGACAGGCACATTTTAATCTTTTTGCTGTCATAGGAGCTTTATATGTTCCTCCCTCATTTTTCCCCTAGAAGGAAGGAATTTTTTCCATCTCAAAAAGAAAAACAAAATATAAAAATAAAAATTCCTATTTCCTACAGAACAGTTAAACAAACTGAAGGACTACATAAATGCTCTGGCAATAATAAGTGGCAGGTAACAAGGTGATTGCCCAAGGTATTTGCAGGAATCCTCAGTGACCAGCCAGCACTTGTGTCTGCTGTGGCTTCAGCTTCCTGGAATCTGCAGCTGCTTTGGGTTTGTTTAACTTGCAGAAGGAAACACATCTTTTCCCTCACATGAAAGGAACTCTGATCTTTTGTTACTTGGCAAACACATCCCACAGATCTGAATGTGAGTCTGGTTTTGAAGTGCTTTTTGATCCACACATCTTTAGAAAGCTTCCCCAGTGCTTTTGCTTGGGTACCTATCTATTTATTTATTGTCTCAAGCAAATAACCCAGACCTTTCTGATATATGCCCCCCCACATCACTAAGGAATTCCACGACAGTTCCCACCACTGCCTGGGTGATTTTTGATGACGGTTCTCAGCTTGCTTTAGTCCATTTCTGTTTTTCTTCTTCCAGTTGCCTTTTTTGTCATACCCTGCTGACCACATCACAGGTTCCCGTGATGATTCTGAGCAGTGCAGCTCTAGGAGTAGAGATTGCTGGACTGAAACTCAAGAGTGCAGTGTGCTTTGCAGAGAGGCTTTCTCCTTGCCAGCCCCTCCAGAGGATAGATGCCAGGATTTGTACTGAAACTCAGGCTTTATATTCAAACAGTTGTGGAGCTGTAAGGACTGATGCTGTGGTTTTATAAATCATAGAAAGGAATAAGAATGTCCAGCAAGTGACTTGGTCTACTCATCATCAACTGCATTATTCCTTGGGGTAGTTATTTCATTCCTTGAGGAAGCTGAGATTTAAATATTTAAAGTCACAGATCTGAGGCAGCTGGGATTTAAATATCTAAGGTCACAGGTCTTCCACCAAAACAACTGGTAATTTTTGTTACAGGCTCACTATACCAATGTTGTTATAAATATTGATCTTAATTGCATCACACAAGCCTTGACTGTAGCCTTAAGAGCTCTAATGAAAGATCAGTGCACAAGAAGGAGAGGTGCAAGGGAGAAAAAGGATGGTGTTTGTAGCCTTTAGGTCAACAAGGAGTAGCTGGTGAGTTATCCCAGCAGAAAGACACAAATTTAAACAGTCATTGAGAAAGCTGTGTTCAAAAAAAAACCTTTCCCTGTAGCCAGTAAAAAACTGGAGGAATAGGTAATCTGAGACAAGGCAGGTTTTAAAAAATTTATTTGAAACTGATAATAGAAGTTCTTCACAAATGTTTAGAATTACTTTTTCAGCAGTGGGTGTGAAGACTAGAAGTGTTGATAGGAAAAGCAGGGGATCAATAATAGTGCAAATTTGAAGGCTGATATGTTGTAGAACTCACAAGTCTAACAGGAACAGGGTAAATGATTTTTTAAAGCCTGGCACTTTCTGAAAGAGCCTGAAAGCTTCTTCGGGTATGCAAAGGATCAAGCCACACGTCGTGGAGGGAAGGATTGCAATCAAAGCAAGATGCCAAAACCAACAACTTGAACAGTGAAGCCTGCATGGATTGAGATCCCAGGCAGGTGGGGTGGTTGATTAGTATCAAGGTGAAGAAGCAGCCACACTTAGTGTGTATTTATTTTTACCTCTCACTGATGATATAGTAGTCAGATACCAGCAAAATTTGCCAAAGTCTGACACAGGAATGACAACCTGATGAATAGAAAATGTGTGAATTTTTTAAATCCTGTGTTTTTCCCTTATTTAAAAATATGTGCTTCTTCACCAGGCACTATCATGTTTCCAAGTCTAGCTAGTTTTGAACGATTTAAGATTCAAAGCTCCCAATTTTTTACGGATTCTGTGTCTGACGAGATTTTGAAATGGATAGGTGGTGTGGGGTCAAAAAGTTTTGTGTCTAAGCCACAAAACACTGCACAAACCAGGATAATTAGCTTATAAAGAAACTGTATTATGTTTGATTACACTTAGCAGGGGTAAAAATAGGCTCAGTCCACTGTGTCATCAAAATAGGGACTTTCCTGAAGCAGCACAGACTGTGATGCACTGGGAAGAAATGGGATGTTGAGGAAACACTGAAGCAACAGCTTGGTAATCTTTAGGGTTTGTGAACTGCTAAAGCAGCTCCCATAGATCTGCTAATTCAATAGCTAAACCACAGAAATTAATGAAACTGCTGGATTATAAATTAATATAATGAATGCAGAGAACATTGAGGTCTCCTTCTGCATTTCGTCTGGAAAACCTTTAATTCAAAAAGATTTACAGCACCCAGACTTCTGAGTGAGAGTTTCAGGCCTCTTGCTCACCTTTCCTCAATAACCATCCAAAATGTTGATTGCAGAAGGCTGAATTCCTATGGTGAGGAAAAAAAACTACATACAGTTAAAGACTGTATGGAAGCACAGAGGAGCAAAAAGAGGATTTAGATTAATTAGATCACCTTCATTTTGGCACAAGAAATATCTGCATATGTAACTTCAGAAGAGTGAGGTACTGCATGTTACTGATGCAGTAACATAATATGCATGCATGCATGTATGCATATTATGTTACTGCATCAGTAACATGCAGTACCTAACTCTTCTGATATGCTTTTTCCAAATGGGCTTTTTAAAAATTAAAAACAAGTTAAAAAAATCCCAACACTTGATAAGCAGAACTATTTGCAGGGAGCAGGTGATTACTATCTTTTATTTATGTGTGCATGATAGGATGATTTGAAAGAAATGGTATTCTATTACTCAGAGAGATGCTGATAAACAAATGACTTAAAGGAGAGCAGAACTTAGTAATTGTGAAAGGAGTTGCTTTTCCATAGGCACAGCAAGAAATAATTTCAGATTTCAAAATTATGTATAAATTTTCTCTACTGTTTAAATTTCTTACCTGATTAAAAACCATAAACTTCTTGGCTGTGATAAATGGTCTCCTACATCCATCACAACTGTTTGGGGAAAAGTTTTTCTTCAGCATTTTAAGGAGTTTTTAGCAGCTTTCAGCTAAATAAATTTTATTTCCCCTCATGGACACGCCCCATTAATCAACTACACATTGTAATTTTGGGTCAAAAGTGTTCCCAATAATTTTTCTTTAATAGAAGGTAATTCTTTCAATACTGTTTCCATACTAGATCTGAACAATGTGCTGTGCACGTGAAAGAAACTTCAGCTTCTTGTACTGAGAGAATTTCTTCGGGACTGTAGGCTGTGAAAGCACTCTGGGAACTGCAATTTGGGTTTCTGTTTGTTTTCTTTTTTCTTTTTAGAACTGTTTTCACAAGCAATTGCTGGTTATATAATTTTACCGTCACAGACACCTACTATGATATCTATACTGATAAATTGATTCACTCCCTGTTTACCTGCAGGGTTCTAGATTCTACATTACTGGACTATAAGCACATCATTTAATTCCCAGGGTCTAGCATGTAGGAAGCCAGTTAGTTTCCTTGCTAGACAACTCAAGAACAGAACAAATGAGGGGTGTATTAAAAAAAAAAAA
>VWZT01007465.1:689857-715380 GCA_013397055.1 Pachycephala philippinensis | reverse complement strand
CCGGGCCGGGACCCGTACTCAGAGANGACCCGTACTCAGACGCTGCCGGGACCCGCCGGGCCGGGACCCGTACTCAGACGCTGCCGGGACCCGCCGGGCCGGGACCCGTACTCAGACGCTGCCGGGACCCGCCGGGCCGGGACCCGTACTCAGACGCTGCCGGGACCCGCCGGGCCGGCCGCCTCCAGGCTCGCCAAAAGGGGCACGGCCGGCGGCCAGACCGATGACTGCTTCCGGGCATAGCTGTGTTCTGTGCTGCTCCGTGTTTCACGCTCACAAACGCCCAGGCGCTACAACACAGTCCGCCTTGTGTGGGTCCCAGAAATACCTTTGAAATGGGGTGCCCAGGGAGGTGGTGGAGTCACCGTGCCTGGAGTTCATCGTGTTTAAGGAATGATTGGAGATGGCACTTCGTGACATGGTGTAGTTGACGTGGTGGTGTTCGCTCAAAGGTTGGACTCAGTTTCAGGGGTCTTTTCAAACCTAATTGATTCCGTAATTCCCTTTTCTTCTGTTCCCATTACCGGGCTTCAAAACACAACAAGCAAAACCTACTAATTTCAAGGCTCGTAATTATCTATTTGTGTAGGATAGTGGAAATCTCCTGAGATCATTCACAGATCACTAGGTCTGTCATACTCCTCCTTGGTAGTCCTAAGGGTGCTTACAAAGGCGTTATCAAGTAGTAATGTGGGAGTGTAGATAAAGAGGTGCAAAATGGCTTTTTTTTCACTGAATTAGTTGTGATTAAGACCTAAGAGTCTGTGTGTTCAGATGAAAACGTCTTAAAGCTGCTTGAACAGAAACATTTTACAGAGCAAACCAGGTTCAGCAGGAGCAGCTACTGGGAAGCATTTGCTGTATCAAAAGGGCACACTAAGCTTTATAAAATAAACATTCACCACCTTGGTTTTTCTTCTTTAGTTTTAATTATTCTGACTCTGTTAAAGTTCCTGTGGTTGGTTACAGATTCATGTCTGGTTTATAGGCGTGCAGGAGCCACTGCTACCCCAGCACATACACAAACGCTGTTTGAGGAAATGTGCTCCAAGGGAGGTGAGCCCAAGCAGTTATCACACACCAGTACAGCCTCTCAGCACAGCAGCAACATTACATTTCCAGTAAGACCTGAAATAATATTTTACTTCTCTCCCTTCTGCATGATCAGTGAGACTATTGCTTATCATCACAAATAGTGTCTTAACACATCTGTCTGCCTCTTTGTCCCAACATTCTTTCCTGCAAAATTTTCCTTCTTTCAGGTGTGGTGGTAAAATTACAGGACTTGAAAGGGCTGGTTTAAGAAGTTTATCCTAACCAAAAGAACATTC
The DNA here is from genome assembly GCA_013397055.1 of Pachycephala philippinensis. Classification (NCBI taxonomy): domain Eukaryota; kingdom Metazoa; phylum Chordata; class Aves; order Passeriformes; genus Pachycephala; species Pachycephala philippinensis. The sequence continues at coordinate 714,049 of VWZT01007465.1, read as the reverse complement.
CTTTCAACTAAAAGCTGACAGTTTGTGAATCTCCCAGCTGCTGAGCTGTGGTGACACTGGGTGTGCGACTCCCACAGGCTGCACCAGAAGCCACCCCTCCACTGTGTCACATTATTTACGGTTTGGTTTCATCTCACAATTAGGGCAGTTAGCAACCTACTTAAGGAGTCCATCCCTCCGGGGATGGATACCTGGCTGTGTTAACATCAAAATTCTTGGGATTCTTCACCTTTTCTGTAACAGGACACAGATTGGGTGTCTGCAATCACCTGGCACAGAGCAGGGGAGCAGAGAGGGAGATGCTTCCCCAATGTTTTGTCACTGTGATCGTAGTAACACCTCTGATCTCTCCTAAACTGCACTTGGGTTATTACACTCTTGGAGTCCCCAGACCTCCAGGATCTATTTATTAAAAAGGTCCTCATTAACAAAATCATAACATGTACCTAATGTTTATAAAACACACAACTTGAATTTAAAATATCTTTTAATTTACACTAAACAATAATAGAAAAATATTGAAGCTGTAAAAATTCACTGTCCCGATCAAACAATAAAACAAACAAACAAAAAAAAAACCACAGAAATTGATGCTGCCCATCACTGAACCTTCTAAGAACCAAGAACAAGTTTCCCCATCCTTTAGAAGTTCCTAAAAAACATGAAATCACATCTATATTTCTGCTAAAAACCAAAAACGTTGAAAATTTACAAACTGGGGAGAGGGACTGAGGAAGAAACAAATACTTGAGCCACTGGGAAAAGGCTTTTCAGGTTCTTTGCTCTCACAATACAGGGGGTCCTTGCCAACATACACATGGAACAAACCAAAGGGACGGTGCTGATCTCCAGTCTGAATCCACCTGTGGCAACACAGCACTGGAGTACCCTGCATCCACAACCACCCTCACTCAGCCAGGAGCTGGACTGATCCAGAGGGCTGAGAAACAGTCCAAGTCCTCAGGTTTTTCTGCTCAGATAAAGGGGCTGAGGGTTAACCTTAATACTGGAAGCTGCGTTTAGTCTGAATGTCATCGAGAATCTGTTGTAATTCTTCATCTTCAAACCGGCCCTCCAGGCTGCAAGACAAGAACAGTAAGAAGACATTAAAGGTTTCAGAAATAGTCTCTCCTCCTGGATTCGTTTCAGCCATAACTCTGTCCTGTCAGTCTCAACACACCATCACCCACCAGTGTGTAACCACCAGGAACCACCTGTAACATCACTGTATGATGAGTGCTCTAATCCCTACGCAGCGCTTCTTCTTCACATGACAAAACTCCATTCTTCCCAGAACCTTCTCCTGAGTAATTTCAAAATGTGTTTTCAAAAAAGGCAAGGCAGGTGCAGGCTAAAGCAGACCTCTAAATGAAGTCCATGTAGCTGCATGCTCATAAGCCAGTCCATTCTTGCTATGAAATCTTAACATAAAATCACAGAATGGTTTGGGTTGGAAGGGACCTTGAAGATCATCTCATTCCAACCCCCTGCCATGGATAGGGGCACCTTGCATTAGACCAGGTTGCTCAGAGCCCCATCCAGCCTGGCCTAGAACACTTCCAGGGATGGGGCAGCCACAGCTTCTCTGGGCAACCTGAGCCAGGGCCCCACCACCTTCACAGGCAAGAATTTCTTCCTAGTATCTAATCTAAATCTACTCTCAGTTTGAAGCCATTCCCTCGTCCTATCACTGCTCTTGTAAAAAGTCTCTCTCTGTCTTTCTTGCAGGCTCTTTCCAGGTACTGGAAGACCACAATTAGGTCATCCCAAAGCCTCCTCTTTTATATAATGACAAATAAGAAAGAAACTGTAATTCGGATGAATGTTTCATTCCCTCCTCTATCTCAGGCCATGAGATAGAGGTTATGCCTAGGGTTAGGGTTAGGGCATCGGGTTAGGGTTAGGGCATTGGGTTAGGGTTAGGGTTTGGGGTTAGGGGTTAGGTAACCAATGAAGACATGAAGAAGCTGCTGTTCTTCCCTACATTATCCACAAAACAGTTCATTTGCTCCAACAGAAAAATACTCCAAGGAACACAAACACAGCCAGCTAAGAACCCCAACTGAAGAGGTTTACACTTGATCCAATAAAAGTTCTCAGAAGCCCATTAGGGACACATAGAAATAGTGTGTTGCTGTCAGATCAGTGGATAGGGGAAGAAAGACCAAGTCCAAATGTTCTTCTGGAGCTGGATTGAAGAGAGGGCACCTGGGCATGGCTGGCTTTAGGTCACAGGAAGTATACAGCAGTCTTTGTACAATATGTAAGTGCTTACCTGGGAATCAGAGCTTTTGCTTCCTCAGCTGTCTCAGGACACAAGTTAGCCAAACACGCCAATTCAAACTTATGGAGCTTCTTCTGCAGCAGTAAACTGTAAGGAAAGACAACAATTTGATGAAATTACAAGATAGAAATATAAAAGGGCTTAAACTGAACCAAATGTTTATCTTTTTGCACACTGCTTTTGGCACTGAAGTAATTTTTTTCAAGAGAAAAGACTCATTATATAAATGCATAGAGGAAAAAAAAAAGTCCTATCTGCTAATTCCACTTGCACTGAATTATTCTGCAAAGTCTAGAAAATCCTCCCATTTAATGCAATCAGCTGTCATTGAAATACTGAAAACAAAGCAGTTCAGAAAGCTTGACCTGGACAAAGTATAACCCTCCATCAAGAACTTCTTGCCTCGTTAGAAAGACAAGATTCGGAATGAAAAAACAAACGACACACCACCACTAAAATGTACTTTCATAAAGCAGCATCAATATTACTGATCCCATTCTCTAACACGGTGTTACAGCCTGACTTTCCAACTCACCTGCGCACGCTGGCGATGGTTTCCCGGTTTTTGAAGCGGCTGAAGCGTGCTGTGTAGTTCAAGGTTTTCATGAACACTTCTGACAGCTCCTGCTCATCCTCTGCACTCTCGTTCTGCTGCTTGCGATGCTCAAGCAGCATATGCACCTCGGAATTCAGGAGTGTTTCCGCAGTTTCAAATTCTGCAGTCAAATGAGAGAACACCAGCATAAATAAAGGTGAAATGTGTTCGAAAAGGGGAATTACGTGGGCAGTTGTATGAGCCCTTTCACCAATGACTGGGCAGCATTTCATACTGAAAATGCTGATAAAAATTACACTTCAAGTGACAATCCAAGGTGTTGGTCTTTTTGACCATATATTTTACACTTGCAGGCCTAACATTCAGATTTTTTCATATTTGTGCAGTATGTTTTCTTCACCCAATTTTGGCAGAAGTAATGCATGACTTGCTATAGAAAAAAATATTTAGAACTCTAAACCTCCACAAAATTCAGAAGTGATGCCACAGGCTTCAAAAGTCTCTGAGCTCTTGAAGTAAATATGAATGCTGTTGAATGCTTTTAAAAAGACTTCATTTACTTGAAAAGTTAATTGACCTACTGAAATTTTATTATCAGAAAAAAAACCCCCAATTTTAACCAATCTTAACAAATTTCCCCCCCTTTTAGCCAACTTTGAATTCATTCATCATCACCCTAACCACTATACGTATTCCAATAACAAGAAGGTCTTTCAACATCAGCAGTATGAGCTGTTCAAAGCAACAGGATCAGAGGCTGCATCCCAGAGTGCCTGACAGCACTGTTTTATACAAGCAGACACAGGGACTGCTAGAAAGGGGCTGGCAACTCTTACTTTACATTGAGCAGTAAATTAGCTTGGGCTAAACATGAGATTTTAGCATAAGAAATACAAAAAATAGTCTTTCAGAACTTCCCTATTGTTCACGACTCAAAAATGCAGCAATGCAGCACAGTGTCCATTTTTTTTACCCCTCTTTTTTTTCAGGGTGGCTCTGAGGTGTACACACATTTCTAGAATTTATACTGAATTAATTTTCTGAAAAAAAAAAAATACACAGAAGGTAAATGTCCATAGTTACAAACTCTGGATCTGGACAGCTGGCTTCTTAACTGCAGCAGTATTCACAGATTTCCAGAATGGCTTAGGTTAGAAGGGACCTTAAAGCCCATCCCATCCCATCCTGTTCCACCCCCTGCCATGGGCAGGGACACCTTCCACTATCCCAGGCTGCTCCAAACCCTGTCCAACCTGGCCTTGGACACTTCCAGGGGCAGCCACAGCTTCTCTGGACAATTGTGCCACGGCCTCCCCACCCTCATAGGGAAGAACTCCTGTGTCAAAAAACATGACTGAAAAAGTAAAGCTTATATCAAAAACCAATCATCTTTTCACTATAACCTGATAGATTTTTTTTTTTTTTTAATACCGTACACACATGTAGCGGCCCACATAAGAACTGCCATACCCTAGCAATCACGAGCTCCTTAAATATATACAAATCATTTATTATCCTGATTTTTAACACTCGGAGCTTAGTAACTGGTGGAGGGGCCGGGGCATTGAGCAGCGCTCCAGTCCACGGAGCCGCTCGGCGAGGCTCGTACCCTCACAGGCGGCCGCTGCCAGCCTCCAGCCACCACCCGACCGCCGCCCCCGCTCGCACCTTTGGGGAAGACGAGCTGCGAGGCGTCCTCCTCCACGTCTGCCGTCCGCGGGTCACTGCCGCCCGCCGCCATCACCGGAAAGCCGCGGCGGAAAGGGCGGGCCCGCCTCAGCGGGAGGACGGGCGGCTCTGGGCGGGGAGGCCCGGGAACGCCTCAGCGCTGAGGGCTGAGGGCTGAGGGCGCGGCTGCGGCTGCTCCCGCCTCTTCTGAAGGACTGGAAGCCGGTTCTACCCTGGGCTCTGCTGAGTATAAAAGAGCTCGGTCGCCGCTGTGGGGCACTGAGTGGGAAACAGCGGGAGCAGGAAGCCTGAGTGCTCTCGCAACAAAACAGCCCTCAGAGATGTGTTTAAGCTCGCTTAGTAATTAGCTCCTTTTAGAGAGGGAAGCAGTGGGGTGCTGAACGTTGTATATATGGACAGCAAATAGCTGTGGCAGGCCAAGACTGCAAATCCCTAACAGGAGGGTGTAGCCAGCTGGGGGTTGGCCTCTTCTCACAGGCACCAGACGACAGGACGAGAGGTATTAAGATGTGCCAGGGGAGGGTTAGGTTGAACATCATGAAGAATTTCTTCACAGAAGGGGTGATTAGACACTGGAGTGGGCCGCCCAGGGAGGTGGTGGAGTCACCGTCCCTGGAGGTGTTTAAGGAAAGACTGGAGGTGGCACTCAGTGCCATGGTTTAGTTGGCAGGGTGGTTTTCACTCAAAGGTTGGACTCGATGATCTCAGAGGTCTTTTCCAACCTAATCGATTCTGTGATCATGAACCCGAAATCTTACAAGGCACGTACCAGGGCCTGAGAGCTGGAGTGTGGAAGCACTGAGGGAAACTACTCATTCTTCACATGAGCAAACTCTCCTTCTGCTCTGTCATTTAGGAAATAACCAAAGAGCTCAAAACTGCGCCGGTGCCCCTCACCAGACTGCACAGCAGCAGCTGTTTGCCCAGGAGCACCTGAGGGCGCCGAGGCATCAGACGCATCTTCACACCAGTGCATCAGGCAGCTACAACCAGCTCCATTTCGCTACCAGAACATCCTCCAGATAGACAGCAAACCCCAACCTCAGGAAAACTGTGACGGTGCCAGAATTTTTGTCTAGCTCACTGTAATTAATAGACCTTGGACTGTAAGGAGGGAGTATTGATATCATAAATAACACACTTCATAAGGAAGGTTAATTTTCAGACAATCCAGAAGCAATCGACAGACCCCTAAAAGTCATAGGCAGGCTGAAAATGAAGATAGTTCTCCCAACACTGCCAGCAAAATAACTTATGGAGCAGTGTTTTCCCTAGAGGGCTCACATGTAAGTGCCAAACCAGCCTAAGACTCTTAAAGTAATCATCTTATCAGCCCTTACTATGTCATCCTGCACCCTTAAAGAAAGACAAAAATAGACTGTTGAAGGATTTATGATGAAACCACTCCTGTTCTCGTAAACTTGTATCTGGGCCTAGGTGAATGGTTTCCTGCATGCTGGGAAAAGGAATGAATTAAAAATAAACTGGAAGAATATGAAGAGATCAAATAACAGATTTTTAATATTTGTTATCTGGATAACGAGCATAGCAGAGAAACTGATTGGAAAGTAATTTGCTAAGTGATACAAGCAGAAAGACATTCAGGAAGATCGAATGGAAATATCTTGGGGAACATCTGGCAAATTAAACAATTTCAATTAGGCTTACAAGAAAACAAGGAAATCCATGCCAGATTGAGGAGAGAAGCTTGGAACTTGGAATCCTGATGGCTTCTCAAATTACCCGTCAACTCAGAATGTCATGATTCTCAGAGCAGTAGGTAGCTCACAGAAGTTTAAGTTATTAATTTCCCTTTTTGTTTTCCCCCAAGGATCCATTCTACTTAAGTATACAAAACCAAGATTTTATAGGTACAGTTAAAGAGGCTATCATGAAAGATTAAGTTTATTATCACGATGTGTTTGTTTAAGAGCAAAATAAAAACGTTCCTGAATGGAAGCTGCTTCCCTCCCCCTATTTTTTAAAAATAATTTAAAAAATAAACTTTATTAATCCCACAGTAAATATCGTTCGGCTGCTGCAACAAACCAAACATAGCAGAGTACCTGACCTTTTGTTATTTTAAAAATGCACTGGCTTCTTCCTCACTAATAATGACTGTTTTGGCATTTATCAACAAAATATGCATAGAAAAGTAAGGTGAGCTTGATTAAAATGGAGTGAATTACTATAGGAACTTTCAGGCAGTTTTACTGGTGACATCCTAAAATAAACTGATTGAAAAAAAAGAATACTTGGCCAAATGTAATTTATCGTGAACAAAGTCTCTAATATTCCATATTCCAGGGCAAAAAGCTTTGATCCTTGCTGGAGACATGGTATGGAGTAGCAGATTGTTAGACAGACCTATCACGGTAATTCCTATGTTGCCACAGTTTACAGACAGATCCTGTAACAACTACTTGCACCTACACAGACCTTACAAAATGCTCAGCTGAGTATCTCCATGTAATCAAATGTAGGAACAACTAACAACAAGGATATTCTATTATTAGCATAAACCTATTTTGTAACATGCTTTCCTTCTAATTCATCAGCAGAGGAAATGTGATTTTCCTAGGAGCTTTTTAAGCTTTCTAACAGTAATTATGTCTCTTCGGTGGAATGCCAGTGTGATAGGAGTAGATCCTGGTGGAGATAACCAGCCACTGAGAGCACCATGTGCCACAGTAGCCAGTATTGCACAAGACATGCGTGATTTTCATCTGTGTACTTAAAGTATAACTCTTCAGGTTTAGGTTTTCACACCATTTTACCTTTATTTTTACTCCATTTAAAATTATATATCCAAAACTATAATGAATGAACATGTATGAGCAAAGTAAAGTTATATTAATATCCAGTAATAAAGTCATAGTTAGACTCTGAATGCAAAACTGCATGAGCTGTTCAGTTTTTAAATACATATATGACATTATCAACTGGTTGTATAATACATAATTTGTGACAGAATTAATCTGATTATAAGACCATAGAAAAAATACAGTTCAATAATCTGGATATTGTTCAAATTGTAGAATTATATACTTGTTTTAAAGAACATGGTAATGGTACTCTTCTGTGCTTGCTGCGTTTTGTGAGTGATCATCAAACATATTCACAAGTCATCTTTTCCCAGAAAAATCATCTTAGGAACTTTCCTATCATACTGCTCCATGTACTGTCAGTATACATATTAATTTATTGAGTTGTATAGGAAAGTGTTCTGATTTTCATTTTTATCTTCAGGATGAAAATGGCATTTCTTGATCACAGATAAAACAATTTTTTTTTTGTGTTAAAAAAATGCTAAAGTATTCTTCCTTTGAAGTATCCTCTAGAAGTTTCTGCTAATCTTTCTGTAATTTTGTTCCAAAAAGAAGCGAGTGCTAAATGACTAATTCATTTTGTTTCTTATTTCAAACAGAAGTAACAACAGAAGAAACTGTTTCCAGGAGAATTATCCTGGTTTATATTTAGCCTGGATTGACCTATTTCAGTGTGCAGTCATATGTACACCCTTCTACCTGGCCTCATCCTCCCTGGGAGCTGCTGAGGGTTCCTGTGGTCATGGAATGCAACGTGCATGGAAGAACCTCTGAGGAAAGACACCAGACAGAGATTTTATGTCTCACTGATTCAATCAGAAACCAAAAATATCAAGTAAGGAAAAGCATATGACACTAAAATACACAAATTAAGTCACTGTATTTCTGCCAACAAAGCTGAGAGAATGTGCTTGATAACTCCCCTGGGCACATGACAGCAGGGGATGGTAGGGATATGGGCAACTTCAGAATTCACAAGGAAATTCAACTGGAATTCACCTGGAAATCCTGTTAGTCACGGCATCCGCCTGACATTGCCTAAGGGATTGACTTTCCAGCCTTCCTAGTACCAGCACCCAAAAATAGATTTTTGCTTTGTAGTTACACTGAAGTAAATGAGCTTCTCAGGCATATTTAAGTCAAAACTACCCTCCCCCTTGGTTTGGTTGGTGGTTTTTTTGGGTCTTATGACTGTTTATTGACATCCAGGGCTGCCCTTCCCAAGAGCCACAAGCAGAAAATGTAACATCTCTAACTACACAGCTGCCAAAGATAAAATGCTAACAATTATCTGAAAATGTACGGAAAAAAACCATGTAAGCCAGAGATACAGTTCAGAACTATTCTACAACTCAGTTAATCCTGTCTCAAAGCAAACATTAAAATAGTAAGAATCTAGAAAGATGGGTGTTTTTTTCCTCTGAAATAAGATTTTTAGGTCACCTGAAGTCTATAGCCCTAAAGTACAGACAATTTGTTCTCAGTTCATTTTAGAAGACAAAAACCCAAAAGAACAATTTTTTTTTTAGGAAAGATTTACAGTACTCTGTATGTATGTGCTTTATATATTTCACCATCATGACAACTGATAGAAAGTTATTGTCAAGCAAACATTATTTCAGGACACAAAGACACTGCTTTGCTATTATTAATGAAATATATTTAATTTGTTTTAATCTTCCTACTATTTTTCCTTGCTTTCTTGTAGTGAGCCTGTTTGATTATTGTTGAGTTTCCAGACAGCTGTCATCACACTCTGGCAACCTCCCTGGTTTTGAATATGTGGTGTAATTTACAGGTTTGCTATTCATACCTGTAATATATTGTTTGTCTTTGTAGATGAGAACAATTTCATCTTATCCCCCATAAAGGCTGTGAGAACTCATAAACAGGACAGTACAAATAATCTTTATCCATTATGATTTATTCTCTACAATACTTCATTAGAGGATAGAGTTCAATTATTTACACTCAGAAATTATTATATAGGTAGGAGGCAACCAAGTGTAATATAAAGAATTGGTCTGACGTCTCTGCACTGTAGGTCAAAAGAGGTCTCCTGCTTTAAGGAAATAAATTAATCAAAAAAACCCCCAACAAAATAACATGTAGTTTCTGAATACAAACAGAAAACAGCACTAATAGTCAGTGAAGACTGCAGAGGTTTGTTAATGTACTATGAAAACAAATTATTCTGTGCAAAGGTTAAAATGAACTCTTAGATTTCCTTACAGATTTTTTTTTTTGTTCTGATAAATTGTAGATATGTGATATTTTGACCATACAACATTCCCAAACTGAAATGGCTTCAGTTGAGATTGACTGTTGAACAACATGGAAAAAAAAAAATTAAGAACCTCACAGTGGAAACATTTCAACACTGACAGACTCCAGTGATCAAAGACATTCTCCTGTAGTTACTGTAAAACAAAGACATTTCATCATTGCAGTGAGATTTTTTATCAGTTGTGGTTGTCATGAGAATAAGCCCTTCTAGACCAAAAGGCACTTGCTTCTAAGGATGAGTTAATCCAGATCAAACCAGGTAACAGTTGCTTTGAGGAGTAGTTCTAACCAGCTGTCCCAGCCAAGCAACCATGGAGAGAATCTCAGATCAATTGGCCACTGATTCTGGTTGTCTCCATCTTGAGGCAATTCAAACTACAATTTGTTCCTAGTTCACCTCTTTCATCCTTATGCATAGCTGCCATGTAATGATCTAGAAACGGGATTATTTCCTGAGACCACCTGTCCTTGTCATACATTTCTCTGAGCTGACTTGGCTATTGACACAGTTTTCAACTGATTTTACAGCTGGACCCTTATGGGACTAAAGCTGAGAGGGCCTGTTCCTTTTTGGCAGCAGACCAGTGTTTCTGATCTGCCAGGGTCTCTTCTCACTGCAACAAGACAAGAACACAGTACATATTTAGAGGCATTTATGTTTTGTTGTTTTTTTTTTTTAAACAGACTGAGTGGGAAAATAGAAGTGGGAGAGGATAAGACTTCCCCAGTCCCAAACCATCTGTCCCACTTCAGGCTTAAACCAACCAAGTTACTCAATCCTAAAATTCTGTTCTTTAAAAAAATGACAACTAACCCTCCCCACCCCACCCTTTAGTCATCCCCTAGTCAAAGAAACTGAAATCAGGAAAACACTATACACTGTTGAAGACACAGAACAGGGCAAACATCTGAAAAAGAAACAGTATAGTTGAAAAGCCTGGCACTGTACGCCTGCATGACCAGTCTCACCGAGCGTGCTCAGGGGTGAAGTTTTAGCACCATTTTTTTGCCTTTTTTTAAACCTTTTAGAAATTAAATTCTAACATAGAACACTTGAACAGTAATGAGTGTAGCCCTATGTATCATACTGTTTGACAGCTGAAAGGTGAGTGGTATGCCTGGAGCTGACCCCACCCTCCCCCATCACTACATGGCACCTGGGAGAGTAATTACAAACTGGAGTGGTTTGTAACGAGACTCAATTTATTCTCAGCAGCAGGAAGTCATGAAACAATCCTTTCATCTTCAATTGCTTTTCAACATCATCACAAGGGAAAAGTGGCAATTTGTAAGAATGACCCAATACGGAAGGAAAGCTGGGTCAATATTGCACTGTTATCCAGAGGAATCTCCCTCACATCTCTCTCCTCCGGCAGAACATTTCACCAACATGAAGCAAAAGACACAAGTTGTGCCTTGCTTCCTTAGGACCAGGAACAGCACCCTGCAGTTCTCAGCTTCCTACCAACCCTAGTCCCTGCCATACCACGGCATAGTTTCAGGCTTCAAACACCAGCCAATTACAATACATAAGCAGTCGCTAAAGAGGTATGCAACCTAACAGCCATGACTCTGCTATGCACTTGTATTTTCTTCCCTGATCATTACTGACCCTCCAGAAGCTTAGAAAACCAACCAACCAACCAAACCCATCCCAAACTATATTCTAAAGTTATTGAAAGAATGTCATAATTTAGTGTTCATGACATCCCTCAATGATGCTGCAGAATAACAACCGATAACTTCCTTTTAGAAAAGGGTACTCCTTGTGATCATCAGCCACAGGAGAAGAAATACAGAATGCACACGAGTTTCATGCAGTTTGGGTAACACAGATTTCCCCCCTCACTGCCTGGATGTGGCAATGACTAAGCTGAGTAAGATTAATCTTTCCAGCAAAACTACAAAGCACCATTCCATAGTCCTGCTATAACCTGGAACACTCACAGTCCCCAAGATCAGTAGTCATACCGGTGAAAGTGGCTGTCCTATCAAAAGGAAGGTCCCCAAGACTGTTAGCTTAAAGTAAACAAATTTCAGTCACTAGACTCACTTGTACGACTACAGTCAATGCTCTGCAAACCACCCCCCCAGCCCTAATCCTATCTCTTACAAATATTTGGAAACAAAACTTGGTCGTAACAAAGACTGCCCAGGGACACTCAAGCATCTTCTCCTCTGTGTACACAGCATGTGCCATGTCGCTCTCTTACAGGCAAAACAGCATTGTATTTCATAGCAGGCTTCATCACCAAGAATCCAACCTACCAAGGATCTGAGCCTTAAAGACTTCAAGGGTTTATTTAAATAACGGATTAATTTTTCACATCTTTTCTGTCCATGAGGATGGGGTGCTATCCAGGTGTTCAACCCTCCCCAATATCATGATGTCCGCCTGTGATGCGTGGGGACTGCAGTCAGCTCTCAGTACACAACAGATACCAAAGGTTAAAAAAAAATTAAAAAGAACCTAAAAAATGTTTTGTTGGACTCCGTTGCCCAGGCTGCCAGGGGAATGCTCCTACTTGATCTGGGGGGCTTCCATAACAAACAACTCAAGTTTCCAGAGTGTCAGTAACACCCAGGAACAGATCAGTCCGAAGCAGCACTTTCACTCCTAAAGGTCTTCTGCACCTCACGACAGTTCGTAGGCATGGAGCCCCAATCCAACTGAACCCCCGCTCGGAGGGAAGGCTGAGATAAGGCTTGGGCCCCTGAAGTCCTGTCACGCTCTCATCCTCCCCCTAGGTCAGTGGGAAGGCAGACTTGGCAACGGAAGCTAGCATCATAAAATGGTGCAGTAATAGAAGTAACTGGACCAGGAAGAGGAGGCGTCTGCCCCGATGATGTCATAGCCGTTGGCAGCAACTGGGGAGTGGGACTGGTCATGCAGCCGTGTGTCAGGAGTAATGATTGTAGAGGGGGGGGGCATGAAGAGTGCCATTCTGGAAACAATGCTGGCGGGAGGCCATGTACTCTGCATAACTGATTGTCACCTTCTCACTGCGGTACCTGTGGGAACAGCGGCAGAAAAAAAACGTCAGACTACACAACATGGAGGGACTGGACATAAGAACATTCACCCCAGACTCCCCTTTAGCTCACAGCCAGTGATGGCCAAGAGGAACCCACCTGTATGAATAACCTATCTGAGCTTGAATTAGCTCCAGTGTCCCAAAAGATGAGCCCTAACCAAGGTGATCATAATTAAAGGGATGAAGTAGCACACAGGAAATAAATAATAGATTTGTATTCTTTTTTATCCATCTGCAATGGACAAAAATGGCAGGAAAAGTTTGCTGGAAGAAGATTCAACTACAGTGATTAAATAATCAGTAATTGTTTACTTTTGTGGTTATCTCCACATTTGAAAAGGTAGTGAAAAAAATGGAGAGGTGGGTAAAGAGAGGTTTATTACAGCATATAAATGAGTTAGTCCATGTTGTACAATCAGAATTCACAAAATGTGAAGTTCCTTAGGAGAGATTGGAGTTTTCCAAGTTCTTCTAAAGCACGCTAAACAACAGCCAGCTACAAAGTGGTTGTGAGTTGCACTAAGACCACATTACATCAGATTTTAATGGAAACCTTCATCCTGTCATCTCCTGTTAAAGAAAACCCTGCACACCCACCTCATTTCTCTAGAGGTAAAGAATGACCTGATAAATTAGTGTTTCTATACAAAACCAGAAAGTCCCAATTTTTACTAACATAAAGGGAGCAGAAACCAATAGGACAGCTGGGGGTATAGAAAAGCAAGTAAATTCTGAAAACTGCACAAATTTGAGTGTGGTTTGGTTTTAAGACAGCTGTCACCTACGAATAGCTACAGCATTCACAGATGAGCACACTGAGAAAAGGAAGTGCATTGAAAAGATACCAAAAAAATCAACCTTTTTAACTCTCAAAGGTTCTGCTTCTGATCTTTCACGTAGATGGTAATATTAAAACCAGTAACACTTCTCTTAGAAAAAAGCCAACTTCGATCCTGCACGGACCAAACATACTGTTCTTAATTCCAAGTGTATTATATGCCTAACACATGGCATTTGTGATTTGGTCTTTCACACTACATCTCCTCTGGAAGAGGCATAAAGACTTACATCAAGCACAAATATTTTACATCACCCAGAAACCACTACAAAGTAAAATTAAAAGACAACAAATACATCTGCTTACCTGGTAAGTTTAATTGTTTTCCTAAAATCATTGGTAATGGGAGCCTTAAAGCCACCTTTCCTGAGTAAGGAGTCTATGGTCTGGATCTGATCCCAGTCTATTGAAAAATAGAAACAAGGCAAATTTTTCAATATAAAAAAATGTTTCAAAAACACAAGAGATGCATTAAAAGGACTGTAGAAAAACAAACAACTAAACAGGAAACTGAGCTTTATAAATCCTAGTGTTGAACCGGACATATATGGCCTGATGCATGCACACTATCTGCACATGCCTACCCCTTTAAACTCATATTGGAGCTGGTCTATGAAACAGTAATTCCATTTTCCATTCCATGTCTTCTTATAAAGGTCTGTGCCTTGCTACTGTTGCAGGGACCCCGAATTTTTTCATCATGTGCCACTTAGCTCCCTTGAAAATAAGATAATACTTAGCTCTTTACATAGACAAATTGGGATTGATGCTCTAGTGATAGCACAGTGCACTGCTATGTGAGAGATCAGAGTTAAAATTCCTACCTTAGTCTTTTGCCCCAGAGCCAGGAGGATGCGACCACTCCACTCTGCTAGGTGGAGGAAAGGAGGAGGCAATATTTTGAGCAGTTACCATGGTGACCACTACTCTATTTGAGTGGGAAGTGTGCTCCAGAGGGGCTGTGTTTCTAGCCCTCCTCTGGAGGATGCTACTTTAGCAAGAATGAGGAGGAAAGTGACTCTCCTGTTGGTGCTGTGCAGCGTGCAGTTATCCTAGTTGGTGGGAGAAACATAGAAGAGGAAAGATGCAATGCTGAATGAGGCTGGAAGATCCATACTTTGAGATCCTCTATTTCTTCAGCCCTAAAACATTCTGACACTAAGATACAGCTGTGCAAAGATATGGGATGAGAGAAAGGCCAGATGAAAACCCAGCAACAACTGTATCAGGTGTCAGTTGTCAAGATAAAGCCTGGTGGTTCCACGGCACCACTATGAGGACAGCATTGTATTCCAAGCCCCAAATCGGTAGATTTAAGTTACCCAATTCTGTGACACAATGTGTTGACATGTTTGGCTGCCATCTCAAACCCACCTTGTTCCTTAGCAACCTCAGGTAAATACGTGGCTGTGCGTTTGACACCTTTCTCATTGATGAACTCTATTCTGATCCCATGGATTCCAACCTATAGACGGAAATGAACAGCCAAATAAGAGGTGTTTGCTAGCACTGAGTCCATGACTGAGTTGTCATTCCCACAACGCTGTGTATCTCTCTCTCTCTCTGGACAGTTTGCCTTTTGCCTGGATAAGGTCATTCTCTTCCCCACTCTCTGCTCTTGCCCGGCAGGTCTCACAAGTAGCTCTTTTAGCCACCCTTCCCAAACAAGCCTCACCAGTGTCCCTGCCACTTCTCCTGAGGTAAGCCTTGTCAGTTTTCCATCTCTTGTGTCACGCAAGAGAGACAAAATCTCTGCACGCAAGAATGATGCCTAAAATTACCCAACTATGAAGTCCTTTATATATTCTTCTTGAACGAAATACACTTCCATGTACAAGGTCCTAAAAACCATTCATACCTTTGGTCTTAACTACTTTTTATTTCCCGTTTCTATCCACACCATCAAAATACTTCCCAGGTTTTTTTACATGTATTTACACCCATTTCCTATTGGGCCAACTCTACGAACCACTTTCATGTTTCTTTTATTCCCATTCAGATCCCCCCCAACCAAAAGCATACTGCTAGGCCATCCTCTTCTTTCCTTCTAGTTTTCTAGCCCCATTTCTTCTATTCCCAGCCTCTTCTATCCCCATACACCCCTGTAATGAAGGAGATACATCACCATGTACTAACCCGAACCCGAATGGAACGAGAGAGTGATGCAGAGTTCCAAATGCACCTGTTCTCACCTCCCAGTCCAGGTAGTCACTGGCATCCTCAAAGTTAGTGAGGAGGGAGACAGAGCAGAAGAGTTTGGGCAGCTCCTCGCGGGTCAGGGGGGGAAATCGGCTGTCCTTAAGTGCACTAAAGGGAAGAGAAGATATATCACCCAATACAAGCACCAAATTAAAGTGTCAGATGCTCAGTTATTCCCCTTTTGATTAAGCCTGCATGAAACATGTTCCTCTGCTACTGCAGAGAAAGTGATTTGCATCTCTCCCTAATCTAATGAACTGTGATACCAGTGGCAAGCTTCCTGATGCTGTCCAATGCCTACTGCGGTAGGAGAGAAATTATGTGCTACAGATGTCAAAACTGTTAGTATGCAAGACAGATTTGACAGTAGCTTTAAAATGTCAACCGCACCTCACCTTTTGCAAAGACGTTCCACTAAATCCTGATACATCACCTCACTGTAGCTATCATACACTCAGATTTATTTCATTATGAAGTGTATTACATTGAACTATGTCAATCCAACATCCTAACCTTGAATCCTTACACATCTTCAGTAAATGAACTAATTTCGTATTTATTTCATTTGCAACAGTTACCTGGTTAATGTATATTCCCTGAGTCCTGAGTGAAGATTCATGGCTGAAAAGGTCCCGATGCAGCCACGAAGCCGCTTGTCTCGCCCCGTCTTCCACGTCACAAAGAGTGGACTGAAAAGGCAAAAAAAAAGAAACCCTCCAGCCTCTACAGATATTTGGCTGCTAAGGGGAGACAACCAAGGTGTAGAAGAGCCACACGCCTTTGCTTTCTCTCCCTCCAGTGAATCCCAGCAGGCAGGTTTGCTCACTTGCTATCTAGCAACAACAAAACTTCATGCCCACACCCCCCACATGCAAACCCCAACACTTCCCTCCACCTTTTCAGCATGCTCCCTCCTCTCCAGCAGTACTCTGCAAGTCCTCCACGGACACCTTCCTGGCCAGACTCTGTGCTGTCTTCTAATGAGTGATATGGTTATTTGATCCCACTGATTGATTACCTGTCAGTACTGGCCTCACTTTGCAGCATCCACTAGTTTCCAGCATAGCTCATAAAAATTAATATTGATGATGCAAATTAGTTTTTTATACTACCATTTCTATAAATCAGATTTGCAATAAAAGCTTTTATTTTATTTTCTTTTTTTTTTTTTTTAAGGAATAAGGAGAAATCCAGATTATTTTTTCTTCCTGTTATTTCCACAAGGATCTGACTTCTGCGTCTATCCCTAAGGCTCAAGCAGTTTATGTCCATATTTTTTGCTTACCTTGTATTTGATTTCTATTTACATGTATTCTCTCCTGTTGAACTCATCTCTAGAACACTACTTTTCCTACTCAAACATCCCCTGGATTTCCACTTTCCTGTCTACCATCATGAATTTACAGGCATAACAGTAGATTCTCAAACTCAGCAGGCTCATTTCAAGCTGTTAAACTACAACTTATGATTTGGCCTTAAAGAATAACAAGTTCAGAATAATAGAGTTCTATGACGTGATAAACAGGTAAAGATGACTGTGAACATTAAATACAAAAAAATTAACTTCTGCAGAAGTGAGTGAAATTGCAAAGAGCTGTAGAGAGAAATACTAAAAGGACAGTGGTGGTTGCAGCTCTACAAGAATGTCCGAACATCCGCAAAATTCTGTAAGGCAACTGATAATGCTGACCTAATTATAAAAACAGGATGAGAGATTCTGTGACTTGTTCAGAGTACAGAGTACTGAATACAAGGCATCAGTCTGTGGATTTCTATTGAACTTTAAGTAATTGATAGAATATCATTTTCTGAGATTAAAAGAACATTGACAGGAGTTTTGAACCATCAAGACTGATTTGACAACATAGCTCAGACACTTTCCTCAAATTCTTGAAGCTCTTGTAAGCAATGTACCTCTGCAGCAAACAAAAAATACTAAGATATTCTGTTCAGACAACAAAACCAGAATGGAGTGTGGATGGTTTCTTAAACACAGCAACAGAATTTCTTACATCTAAGTAGTGAGAACATAATTTAAACTGTAGTAATAAATTGATGCCCAGTGATGTTCCTCAGAGCAACAATGGAATTAAATCCATCACAGCATAAATCCATCATTCAAGATGTAGTTACCAGGTGTGACCAACAGCATATGTACCACCCAAAAGAGCAATTAGCCCTTGAGTGATAATTGTGAAGGACTTTGCCCACAGAGGAAGTGGACACATCCTTCCACACCCAACAAAAACCTTCTGGTTGGCTTGACCAAGACAGGGGATTTACTATTCTAGTTTCCCAATAACACTTCAAGGCACTTGCAGGATATCATTCCTCTACATTTTCATCTAGCTAACAGAAATCTAGAGCAAACAGAAAAAGGGTGCAAGAAAATACATTAGAAAACTTAAAAAAAAAAAACAAACCAAAGAGATACTGAACTTACACAGGAGATCTCTGAGAAACACTACTGTCACAAGTTCAGTGGAAATTTATCTTATTCTAATAAAAATTTTGAAAGTACTGCTCAGTCCATGTGACACTCCAAAGAGAAAAGGCAAGGGAGAACATAAAAACCATCACTCACAGAATACAAATCTAAGTAAATTCCCCTTCAATTCAAATTGCAGGTTCACATTTTCAATTTACCTCCTTCCCCTTCCAAAGGGAAAAAAATCCCACAACCCATCTTTCCACTGAGCTGCAGCACAGCTTTAAGCATCTATAATAGAAGAGATATTATCAGAGGGGAGAAGATAATTGCATTCAGAAGGCTGTATATTTTAAAATACCTTAAAGCACATTTAAAACCATTTGTCATTGTGGTCAGAACAACTGAGGCATAAAAAGAGATATGATTCTGTACACATAGATAATTTCACTATTTTCACTGCAGAGAAGATGATCTTTCTGTCTCTGAAGAATAAATACACTCAGCAAATTGCAGGTGCAGCTGACAATAAGCCCATTGTTCCAGAGCCCCTCCTTGAAAAGTGTTATTTCCCAGATGTACCGAGAAAAGTCACAACAATCTTTTGTCCATGTTCACCCAAGAGCATTTACTGGTACTTTGCAGCCATATCCTCAGCGAATTATGTCAACTGTTTCTTCCCCAGCCACAACATCCCACTTATATGTGTTTGATGAAGGTTTTTAGGCTGAGAGGGGAATTTCAGCAACTAAAAATTAGCTTCATCAATTGCAACTACAAAGGGAATTTTAAAGTAGAAAAATACAGTTTGTTCAAATCAGGGTTTAGCTTGTACTAGGAAAAAACCTGTAAGAGAGCAGATTTTATGATGCAAGTATCTTATTATTTGTCTTGCATGGCAACTAGAAACTTCCATGGTATAGTTTTAGCATCAGTTTGTAATACCTATTATTAAAACATCAGACTGAAGTACAAAAGTGGAAAAAGTAACCAATTAACTATTTGCACAGGTTCCAAATTGTAATTACTTGCAGTAACCTGACTAGTAAAGGGGATATTTTCTTCCTTTGCCAAGTTCATTCAGACATAACTACAAGTCTTGTCCATTGATCTGTGACCATCACTGCTAACACCAGAATAAGGGAACCTCACTTCACAGGTATCTACCAGCTCCATAATTCCCATCAAAAGTGTTGTCCATGTGCATATCCCCTCAGGCTGGTAACTGAAATTCATGGTGGTTTTCAATTCATAACCCTGTAACTTGCATGTTATTACACTGTTTATGCCAAATCCTGACCTTCACACCTACTTTTATCTTTACTTGAAGGTTCAGCACCAGGTTAAAAACCAGTTTAAGAACAGGCTGTGCCTCTTTTTATTCAATCAACAGTCTCTTCTCTGTCTGTCCAGAGAGACTTCCTGTATAAACCTTTGTTTTGTCCAAAGATCTCTTATATTGACATTAATTATGTCACAAAAGGCCACCATGCAAATTACTTCTGTATTTTCACTTTGCTTATTCTTGTGTTTGATAACATTTGGCTTGAAGTTCATTACATGACTGTCTCAAGTGGGACAGTTCATCCTCGTGTGCTGCTCTCCAAGAGAGCAAACCCCATGCCTTTCCCTGGGGTACATCCAAATATTTCCTGGAAGCAACAACATAAATGCTGAAACACAAGAAAATCCAGGTAAGCATTTGCTGACAGGGGAAGAGAAAGGAAGGGCTGGTTATACTTTGTTGGTGTGCTGATCTAAAAGACTTGTAATTATGAGCACAGAAATAACCAATGAACACATTTTAACTTTTCAAATCTGGGCATAAAATTCAACCAGCTGCTATTCCCCAAAGGACATCCTTTTTGAAACTAGTCTACAGAAACAGCAACCAAATCCAGACAGAAATCTCCTCTGACACCAAAAGAATGCAGCCCTATAAAACCATCTCTCTTACCGGCTTAACAGAACAACAGCAAATAACCCTTTGCATTCCAAGTGACAAAATAATAAGCAGACTAACATAAAATGTTCTAAAGGGAGCCTACTTAGTGCAGGTATGAACACCAAAAATGTTTCAGCCTGGGGAGTCCCTGGAACTACTTGATATCCTAGTCCAGAGCATTTCTCTCTTCATTTGTATTTACAGTATTAAACAGCTTACTCTGCGGCAGCATTCAGAACATGTATCCATAATCCAGCTTGAATAATAACTGCATGGAAGCACAACCTACATCCACCCTGACAGCACTAAGGTGGGCAGACACTGAATACACAGAGAAAGAAAGTCCTTGACCTGTATAAGCCATTGTTCTTTACATCAATTTAAAATTCATTAGCTTAAATAAAGGATGTCAGCAACTTTTTATTTTATCTATTGTTCTGGAGGAGGCCCCTGGAGGAGTGTCAGAAGGTCCATCTGTCATTGATCTTTCCCATATAATTCTTTCAACCAACATTTTAACAACATTAACATTTCCACACCTACGCCGTCAACCTTCAGATAAACATTAGCTAAATCTCACCAAAGTGAAACAGCTTCATAAATCCTTCTCCTCACTTCTGCTCATACACATCTCCTTTCCTCCTAACCTTGGTATCGTCCTTGAAAGTTAACTCTCTTGGCAGTGCTGGGTTCATGGCTGGACTCAAAGGTTTTTCCAGCCTAAATGATTCAATGACTTCTCCCCACATTGCCCAACTAGCACTATCTCCCTAACGCATCTTCTATAACTGGTAATTTTTAGATTCCCCTCCCTGCTAAACCCATTCACTTGGACAGCTGAAAACTCCTGTGAGTGTCCTTGTCCAATCCTCACCAGCCCAGCATTTGTTTCAGGATGAACTGGAAACTTGTTTCAACTTCTTACTTTATTCCCTTTCCATTTGCTTTGCAGAAGGAAGTTTCTTCCCTTCTCCAAGTCAGTCTCACATTAGAAGCCGGAGCTTCTTCAAACTGATGACATTATTAAACTGTCTTTTTAGTACAATTTTATAGGTGGCACTGCTCATTTAATTTTTTGCAACTTACAAAGAAGAGGGCAAACTTTACCAGAACATTACCAGGAAGTGGGTTTGCACTCCTCCACAAAGAACACAATGCCTCATGGAACACACCAGACTGTGAGCTGAAGAAGCGCCACACCTCTTCATTCTTGGCCTAGCTCTCTTTCTGTAGAGCTAACCACGTTCTCTCTTGAAGGACACTCTTTAAAGCTCACTCACCTCCACCAACAAACAATACTTGAATCTTTTGTGCACTTCCAGCACATCGTTTTGTTTCCGGCAGACAAAGTAAGGAGCAGAATGCCCCACTTCCTGCACACCACTTTTCCCACTCTCCAGAGGAAACCCTTCACCCTTCCCCAACCAAACCACAGCTTTGGGAGCTGTTTCCCAGCTTTGCTCCCACGTAAGGATGTACTCACTAGGGGTCATTGGTAAATCGAGGAAGCCGTGGCTGAGGGAACCCGTAGAGATGACAGTAGAGTACATCAAAGCAGTAGCAGCACATCTCTGCTGTCACCACCAGGTTCTTGGTGCTGTTGGCAGTTCCATTGGGCCGAGTAAGTGGGCTCAGAGCTCCTGAAGTGGGATTCATTCGAGTAATTGGGGAATTTCCTGGGCCCAAAGTCAAGTCAGATACGTTCTCCCTTCCATTATTCCCATCTGTATGCTGGTGGTTCTGAAGAGGACCTGAACTGGAGCTTGGTACAGTTGTGGTCTGATTCCCATGACTGTGCGTTCCACTCCCAGACAATTTGGGCTTCTTCACCCCACAACAGCCAGCTGCCAGCTTGGGCTCAAGTGGAGGAACACAGCGTCTTTTTCCCATCCTGCTTCAAAACACGCTGCCTGGAGCACTGCAGAACCCTGGCATGGAGGGGTGGGGAGGAGGGAAAAGTATTACACAAAGAGTTACAGGTGAAAAACCAACAGCTGCTTCCTTGCTTCTGTTACAAACAGAGGAAGAAAACCCTCCAAACCATGTGACCAAGTACAGCACTAAAGCCAGTTCAGCAGAATGGGTGTTTTCACACATAAATTGGAAGAGTATGGACACAACATGAATGCAATCACACTTTCCAAGTTATTGATGAGGTGTACTGAACACTTTAATAGGTGGCTCATCCAAGAAAAACATAACCAGACTTCCCATAAAAAGAACAAAACTGTGGGAAAACAGAAGAAAAAAAGACTTGGGACTACAGATACATCCTATCCACTACTTTTCCTGCTCTCCCATTCCTCCTCAGTCAATGCCTGCACCAGTGGCAAAGAAGTGCATTTCCCCTCCCCGTTCCTGAGAGAAGAATGACAGCAGCCCAAAATGACACCTTTGGGGTTGGACTCCCAGGGGTGTTGCCCTTGATCTAGCACTGGCAAGATCAAAGAGAAGCTAAAAGCACTGAAACCACCATTTTCTAAACTACAGACTATTTTCCAGACCACGGATTGGAATCTGCATTTACTTTCCAGGACTGGGTGAATTAATACAGCTCCCAAATAAACATGCAGGGGGTACAGGCAAGATGTGCATGAGAGGAAGAGCTGAAGCCAGCACAGTCTGAACAGAGGAAAGTGATAATAGCAGGAAACAGGTATGGTGTAAAAAACCCAACAACCCAGAACAGTTGTTTTGCCTGCAAAGAAGAGAATATTAGCTCATGCATCACAAGAAGGGGCGGAACAAACACAGGGAGGAAAGGCTGTGCAGACAGAGATGAACAAACATGATAGGCAAGGATTACAGGTCAGTGGTAGGAACTTAAAACACCAACATCAACACGAGATCTGAATACACCAAGGGAGAGAAAACCAGGGGCTCAAAGCACAGGCACATGAGTCACAGAGAACACCACGGGGGACTGAAGTCACACTCAGCTCTCGTGAGTACCAGGGTACTGCTGTGACCACCAGAGCAGCCCTCCAACCCTCCCAAGCTGAGAGCACACCGTACTGGGGGGTGAGGGATAGCATGCACCGACATTCAGGTTGTGACAACTCCCTCCCTTCTCTGCACGTGCAAACACTGTAAACTTTATCCATGAAGTTTCATCAGTCATAGCAGGAGTCACAGGACTCTGAACTGAACCAGAACTGGTGTAAGTGGTGTTGAGACGTGCACCTCTCAATAAAGACCACGCATGCCTGCAGTGCTTGCTCTGCTTAGGAATCCTCACCTTAAGGTTTTAGAAAGACCATAAGGAACAATTTACAAGACCTAAGGAAAATGATAATTTTTCCTTTGATCTCTACTTTTGCAATAATAATATTTAAATAAAAAGAGAAACCAAACCAGGCAAAAGAAAAGCATAACTTTGACAAAGCGACCATGTAAATTGTTCAGTGCCTATTAAAAGTAACCTGCTCTGGCTCTATGAGGGTGCTGAGCCTTATGAGCCTTCCCCAATTACCACTGACGGCTCAGCCGCATTGGGGAAGATAAATCATTATTTATTTATTTGGAAGCACAACACTTGATTCAAGATCGGAGACGTGGCAGGGGCAGGGGGGAGCTTCCCTCTCTTCTCGCCTCCTCTGCAGCAGGGGCCTAACAAAGGCGGCCGCTCGGTTCCAGCCCCGCTTCCCGGGAGCGCCCCGCGGGCGGACGGGGGGCACACCGGGGCACCGCCGCGGCGGGACGAGCCCCGGGCTCCCGCACACAAACTTTGCGGGGTGTTCGGGGGGGGTCCCGCGGCCCCGCCAGGTCCAGCCCGGGGAGACCCCGGGGACCCCCGTGCTCCCGGCCCGACCCCCCCGAGCAGCACCGGGGCCGCCAGGGGGCGCCGCGGAGCGGGACCCCCCCTGCGGCCTCCCCCAGCCCGGGGCGGGCGCGCGGACCGCGGTGCCCCCCTCCACCGCTGCCTTCCTCACACCCCCGGGGGGGTCACCCACCTCCTGCACCCGTCCCGGCTTCTCCTCCGCCTCAGCCCCGCCGCCGCCGCTGCTGCCCCGCAGCCTTCTGCCGCCTCATGGGGCCATGGGCCTGGGCGAGGCTCCCCGGAGAAGCGGGCCCGGCGGGGGGGGGGGCGGGCAGGGGCCCGCC
>VWZT01007465.1:667824-689827 GCA_013397055.1 Pachycephala philippinensis | reverse complement strand
GGCCGGAGGACCGGAGCGAGGCCGCGGGCAGGTCCGCCGCTATCCCGGCAGCCTCCTCCTCCTCCTCCTCCTCCTCCCGGCCGTGAGGTAATGAGGGACGAACACTCATAGTCC
The DNA here is from genome assembly GCA_013397055.1 of Pachycephala philippinensis. Classification (NCBI taxonomy): domain Eukaryota; kingdom Metazoa; phylum Chordata; class Aves; order Passeriformes; genus Pachycephala; species Pachycephala philippinensis. The sequence goes on along the minus strand of VWZT01007465.1, from coordinate 689,713 downwards.
GCCAGCCTCCCGGCGGCGCCAACACAACCGAGGCCCTAGGGCGGGCGCTCTGCCCCACGCGGGAACCATAGAGACGCGCACTTCCGCGCCCTCCCCGTCACGTGAGCACCGCACGTGCGGATACAAACAGTTCCGGGGACGGGGAGGCACCGTCACCCGGCAGTGCCGCGCTGCCATTGGCCAGCGGGGGCGATGACGGCATTAGGGGAGGGGCGGGGTGGGGAGCGTCCATTGCGCGGCTCGAAGAGGGGGAGTCGTTCCCTCCCCCCCTTCTCGCTGCCCGGAGCGTTGGTGCGGGCCGGGGCGCTGAGGGCCGGTCGGTGTGAGGGGAGAGCGCGGTTCGGGCTCGGCCTTGAGCGCTAAAACCGGCTTCGGCCTCCGGGACGGGTTTGGTTATAGCCGCGTGTAACAGTACGGTTATAGCAGCAGCCATAAATATCGCAACGGCACCAACGCAAAAATTACTTTTTTAGTATTTCCAGCTGCCAATGGGGCACCCAAATCCTTCCCTCCACCCTTCTTCACAGCACCATAAAAACCAACTCCAAGAAGTAGTTACTTCATCAAGGGTTTTAGGACATCTTGTGAAAATAGAGGCACTGCATTCCACCCCGAAAGAATTCCCTGACAGCGGGTGGGTTGGAATAGCTCAGTGGATGGGACAAGGGGTGGTGTGAGGCAGGGTGGGGTGGCTGTACGAGGTGCGCTTGGTGTACCTAAGGGATGGGATAGAGGAAACCACAGCACTCATTCCTAATTCCCGCCCGAGAACACCGGTGAAACACCTGGGCAAAATGAAGAGCAAACTGCATAGCCCAGAGTACTCACACTGCACATTGAACCCCACGAGACAAACTGGCTGAGCTCTTTCAAGACTGCAAAATGGAATTTATGCCGACCATTTCTGATCTAAGCTTAAGCAATAAATAAGAGGCATAGAAACGTGAGTTGGAGAAATCTGGTTGAATGGCAGTGGATCTTACTTTCTCCTATCGAATAGAATCACAGAAGGGTTGGGGTAGGAAAGGACCTTCAACCTTTTGTTGAAGGTCCTTTTTGTTCCACCCCCTGCCATGGGCAGGCACACCTACAGTTTGCTCCTGGCCTTTAACATTATAGAATCTACATTCTGTCATATAGAATTCCACAGCACAAGAGCAGCACTGTACTTATTGCCATTCTAAGGTTATGGAACAGGATCATCGTTTTAATCTAGATGGCAGCCTTGCATACCCATTTACGAACACTAAGGTTACAAAGAATCGGGTGAGAATACCCGGAACAACAGATCAAGAGCAAGTTCCTAACTTTTGCAGTGCTTAAAAGAATCCTTCCCTCCCTTCTTCCCCCTAAATACCTCACTCTTTGCTGGTAATGCCTTGGATTGCACCTAAAACCCCCTTGCCAAGATGTGAAACAGTTCCCAACCCTGCAAGAATCCATTTCATAATCACCAGCGAGCTTCTTGTTGAGTCCTTAGGAACCTGTGAGTGTTGGCACTGTATTTTATTACCCTGACAACATCAAACAAATACTTGACCAGTTGTGCATGTTCTGTTCCTGAAGCATAAGAAATGTGAGGTGACAGCAGCAGTTTAACTCCCACCTTTTCTGGTCTTACCTCTGCTTTTAATTTCAACACACACACACACACACACAATTACTGTAACTTTCCTAATACCGAAGTTACAATATCATTATATTAGAATTGTATCTTACAATGGAAGTGGTTTCATTTGAACAAGCAAAATCAAGCTAATATGAAAGACTACCATCCAAAGCTGAAACAAATTTGGTTTGCATGTGTTAAAAACACAAGAACAGTGTGAATATGGACATTCTACTTACTTCTCTGATTATAAAAATCAGGAATAACAACTAAATACTGTATTTTTAATCTAAGTTCTGAAAGAACTCAGTTCTGAATAAAGGCAAGGTAACAGCACTATAACTGGATGAGGAAAAGAATGTACTCTTTTATTAAAAGAGTTAGTTCATGAAACTGAAGTTTCCTGCTGAGGAGACTAAAAATGAACTGATTTGGCAATTTTTCTAAAATATTAAGGTTAAATACACAAGTGCATGGGGGATAATCCATACTTCACCTTTAGGACCTGAACTGGGAACTGCATTACTCACCCTCCACAGCACAGGGTGCTGGCTGATTCCCAACTTGCTGTTTCTTCTCCCCTCAGGCTTCTTCCAAAGCTTTATTTTCAAGTTTGCAGCTTGAAAAGCTTCACTGGTACAAAGGTACACAAACTGCTCACATACAAAACCCTCCAATTCCTTTATTCATGTTTTCAGGATGTATGTGGTACGTACAATTAACATTACACCAGCTACAGTACCTCTGCTGCAAGAGGTACTTCAACACAAGTATCCCAGAGCACCAACACAGACACAGACACTACAATATCACTTTGAAATGATTTCCTCCCTCCCCCCTTTTTATACCATTTTTTTTTTAATCTTGACAGCTAGGACTTCTGAGCTGTTGGAGATTCTTTGTGGCAGATCCCCTAGTGCAGTGGCACTGGTGTAAGAAGGCTGCTTTAGACACTGGAAGGTCAGAATGAGAACTGAATGGGGTAACTGAAAGAGGTGCCATTTCCATTGCTCGGAAGCTTGGCTGCTGTCTGGGTCCATACCTGTATGTCAGCCTCCTGGAGTCCCCTGCACAATCTCCTGCCTTACAGGTGTGTCCATACCTGACACATCAGGAGTTGAACAGTGGGACTGGAAAGACTTTAAAAAGGGATGAGCCTGAGAGAAATATTTGTTCATTATGACAAGATCAAGGACAATCCCTTCAGGTCACCAGGCTTCATGTGTCCATCTGTTCCCTAAACTCATCCTTTTTTATTCCGATGCTCTGCTTAAAAATAAACCCAAACTACAAAAAGGTTCAGCTCCATTCTGTACACGTTCTCCATTTCCAAAGTCATTAGTCTGCGTTCAAACCTTCTCCTTTCGCTTTAATTTGGACACTTTCTTGACAGTTCCATTCTTGTTTAGAAGCTTCAAAACACGATCCTTGTGATCCAAGACCTTTAGCATGGAGTCTCGAGCCTCATTGATTTGATCCATCACAAGTTTACACCTCTGCATGTTCCCCTGAAAGGAAACACTTGTCATTAACTGCAGAATGTCTGGTCTAAGCAATCCCTTTCCCTTTTCCTACTTGTGCCCCTTATAACTGATGACACAGGAAGTGAAGCCACACGGGTTTTTTAGGTCAGCTTTAGCTTTTACTGACAGCAGTAGAATGTAACTAAGGGTGTAGTTTTGGGTTGAGAGACCACAGGACCTACCTGTATCAGTTCATTGATTCGATGCAAGTCATCATCGGTCGCCGCCTTTTTCTTAGGAATGAGTCCCTCCTGCAGGGCAGTCAGTCTCTCATACACATCATGCTCCAGGTTTGTCTAAAAGACATCAGCCCTTCATGAGAAGGGTAACTGCCAAGCTGGCAAACACTCGCCCATGTTAACAAAGCTACACAAAAACAGTGATAATCCATTCCCCTCTCAGCTGCTCTTGTCAGTGATTCAGAAGATGGAGCCTCTGAGAAAATGTGGCACTATCATTCCTTTTAACACCCTATTTACAGGATTGCTCCTCTTCTGAAGAAACATGGATCCTACCACAACTGCTTCCCCTACTTCTCACAATACTATTCCAGGAATGCAGAGGTTTTGGGGAGTTTGGTGCTAAAATGCAGAGCACCTACCTCACCCCCAACCTGAAACAGAAGCATCCAGGAATGTGGATCAGTGCTGCCTCCTCAGATCAGCCGCACCATCCCAAACAGACGCTTCTTCAGACCTGTGCACCAGCAGGAGGGAGTTGCCAGTTTTGATCATCTGTACAAAATACATCAGCTCTTATGTCTGGATCAAAACCAACACTCCAAGTTTCCAAGCCACTTATGCCACATTCCTGAGAAAGGGGAAAGCATGTCCCACTCCCTTTGGGCACTACACACCAGCTCCTTTAGGGTATCCCGATGTACTGAGTTTGTAAGAATGTCTTCCTGTCTTACACAGCCTCATGTTCCCCCCTGTTGCAGGACGCTCCAAGCCCCATGCACCTACCAGCTGTAGTAGCTGCGCTGCACAGAGATGGACCTTCCACCCTTGTGCACGACAGGACACACCCTTCTGATTGGCAATCTCTTGCAGCATGGCCTTCTTCTCTTCTGTCACCGGGAAACACAAGAATACAGTACTCAAATTTCAGGAGTTGACCAGGCCTCTCTTTTTAAACAACAATAACCCAAGTTCTGCTCCCCTTACATCCTAATAAATGACAATGAGCAATGTTTTGATTCAGACAGGAAAGTGACTTCCCATCTGCCATGTACCTGCCTGCTGCTCTCACGTACTAACAGGTTATCTCTACTTTCAGAAAGATTACATCATAATCCTTTTTTTTTCTTCATTTAAAGAATGTAGTGCTCAATGTTTCAAACACCTGGCACAAACAAGGTCCATCTTGTGCTACTTCTACTCTCTCCTAGATGTAATTGCACAGTTGTGAAAACCCAGTTTGCTTAAAAATTCTAAAACACTAGCTAAAAAGTCTGGAAGACAGTATCTGATCTCTGTGTTCCTTGTATTAGGTAAAAGAGTCTTCTTTAAAAGCCCATTTGTTACTTGACAAGACTAGTTACACTAAATACAGAACGTTTGTGATTAAACTGGCAAGTGTTAGGTAGCAAATGAGAAAACTCAAGTGCAGCCTATCACCACAGCACGTCTCTTTTACAACGACACCTTTTGAGAGCGAGTTTCTATCACTGTACATAAGTAGATTCATCGATAACCACACAATTTTTTCATTTACAAAACTACAGCTAATTCTGTGTAGCCTCCTTCCCTTCTCTGCTGCTCCATGCCGAGACTGACCTTTGACGCGGACGTCGCTGTATCTCTGGAAGTGGTGGTAAGCAGCTTTCCAAGGGTTGCGGTAATGACGGAGCAGTGTGATCGGCGGCCTGGGACGCACAGGGACGTATCTTACACCTTCCTCATCTACAAAAGGATCCAGAACTGCATTATCATCAAGTAGTGAAAGCAGATTGGCATCCACAAGAACTCTGGCAGCAGATCAGTAAGTGCCACCTCATACAAAATGTGTGTTGAGAAAATTCATTTTCCCTGAACAGCTCTTTACAAAAACTGGTGAGGAACAAATACTTGGATTCTCTATTACTCGTATTTAGGAAGTGGGAATGTGACAGAGCACCTTCTCTGAGAAACCAACCGAAGAGAAAATACAGACACCTGAATAAGAACAAAGACATCAGAGATGTCATTACCTATATATTCCTTTGGAGGAGACTTTCGCTTCTCTGCCTTCACCAGCAAACTTTTGGCAGTGGATTTCTCATCATCAGTGCTGTTTGTTTCCATCATGTCCCCCTCCTCTGTGGAGATGACATGCTGCTGCTTACGGGGTTTCTTCCTCGGTGAGGCACCAGGTGGCAAATCACTCGGAGGCATGGAAAGATTATTGGCCAGCAGTGCCAAAGATGGAGACACAGTACTTGTAGTCAAAGGAGGGACTGCTGAGAGGAAGGAAAGAGAAGAACCCAAACCATCAGCAGTGGGAAGATAACACATTGTTTGAACATTACCTCCAACAGTATTCAGCACAGTGTGAGGAGCATGATGTGTACCAACAGGCCAGGTATCAAGCCAGCAGTAATTATGAGGACAAGCCTATAAGCTAAAATCTTTAGTGTCTTATATACATAAAGAATGAGAGCAGAGCCAGTTGTCCCTCAGCTGCTTCATATTTGAAGCTTATGTTATTTTAATGTTACAAAAAGAAACCATGCTAACATCTGTCTGTGTTACTGTAAAAAAAATCCCTCTGTATGAACACCAGCACAGGTCACTGGCACAGTAAGCAAGTCCCATCCTCTTGTGATGAAAGAGTTGGATGGAATCAAAGCACGACTGCAGCACTCTCCTTGCAGGAGTCTGCTTGTACTGCCAAGCCCTCACCACTCATCAGCAGCTCACTGCACCAATCAACACAGCTGTGGAGCTGGCAGCAGCAAGCCAGGTAGTCTGAGGGAACACTCCCTGAACTTGGAGGGACAATCTCCACCAGCCATGACCAAGGCTGCAGCACAGAATTTCTGGGATGGGATCTCTTGACAATTTGCATACCCACAAATGCCAGGAAGAGACAGAAGACCCCCAAAGAGTTCAGTGCTATCTGCCTACGCTCCAGACACATCTGCAGCAAGGAGCTGCTTTCTCACAGGACAACATACAGCTTCAAGGAGAGTGCTGAAACCAACAGCTAAACCTGAACTCTGAAACTCATGAAAGTGGGACACACTCCTATCACTTTGCCACTATACAGTGCACAGTAAGATCCGTAAGGATCTGAATTTACTGACCATGCCATTTCATAGCAACTATGGCCAAGCTGGATAAGTAAGGCAATATAATGAACATTTTGAAAAGTTCTAGAGAAAAATATGCATGAATCACAGGAGGGCCCTAGGAAGTCCTAATCTGGCCATGAATTCTTCACATACAAGAAAGGCCACTGGACCTGAACAGGAGGATTTGTGAGCAAACTGAATTTAACTGAGCCGTCCATAATATATCAGTACCACTGCTGAGCATGTGCATTTTAGGCAAGGAATTCACACAGACTCTTTGGAGTGGGATCATTTGAACATGAACAAAGCAGCCACAATAAGAAGTGATTTCATGGGAGATTTGGAAAAAGGCAAAAAAGATTTTTATAAGGCATATGGGAACTCTGGTGTTCTGTGCTACCACAGAAGAGATGTCCTTTCATTTTCAAGATGAAAGTGTTGAAATCCTAATTCCTCTGCTGTCTAAAAAACAAAAAAAGCAAGCTGATTACCAGCCACCTACCAGATACTGGTCGCATGATGTCCATAGGCTCCATTTCCTCTTTGATTTTCATCTCTGGTACTACAGGGCCCAGCACCGCAGACAGGGCACCGCTCATGGTGGATGGAGGAGCAGGTGCTGCCACGATGGTGGTGGAAGGGGGTGGAGCAGCTGGAACAGCTCCTGGAATGGTGGACAGGGCTGCTGCAGGCTGAGACGTGGGACTGGCGGCCGCGATGATCGTTGGAATGGCAGAGGGGGGCTGCTGGGAGGTCGGGGGCACCGTGATGGTGGGCTGCTCGCCACCTTGGTTACACACTGCCTCCATAGACACAGGGACTGGAGTGGCCATGGACACATGAATTTCAGGCTTTGGCTTGCCACTGTAGCACAAATAAAAAAAACCAAATGAAGTGAACTGTATCTCGGTCATGAGCATCCAGCAAAAAGGAAACGAGCCAAACCAGAGTCAGATTATCCAGTTTTTCCTGCACCCACCTGGCTCAGTAAAGTGTTTAACAATAGGAGAAAGAAGGCTTAATCTCAGTTATATTTCCTCCTCCTCTCCCTTTCTAAAATCTTCGTATTTATTATAGATACTACTTTTTTTCCATTCACTGTGACAAGCAAATCTCATGACTAAATCCAGGTAACTTCAAAACACTTGTAAAAGGATCAAAACAGTTTTAGAATGCAGCCAAGAGAAACTTTTACCCAAAACTGTACTGGCCCCATCCTCTGCAGGAGCTCCCACTGTGGCTTACAGTTATAAAACAACAAATTGGAAAGCCACTGAACTCAACTGAAGCAGGGCAGAAGCTGCATTCACCTTTCCTCAGCATTAATTTTCAAGTACTATAGAAAAAAGTTTTGAGGCCTATCTCCCCTTAAAATAGCAGAAGGTGTTTGTTGGTTTCTGTGAAAGCTCATCACCACAGCTTTCAAAGGTAACTTCCTCAGCTTCACAAACAGCAGAGCTTGTCAAGGCTGTTTAAGTTCATCACAAATTCAAAATAGATTGTTTCCCAAAAGAAAAGAAAAATGTTCCAATAGCCAAAGAACACAGCTCAAACAAATATAATGGAACTATTATGATGCAGTTGGCTGTTTCCTAAAGTCTTACCCAGCAGGCCTTGGAGATCCAGACGTGCTTCGCATAGTGCTCTCAACACGTGTGCTGGCCACTTCAGGTGGCTGAGGGGGAATTAAGCTTTTCCGGACTGCCAGCCTGTAAGAGACAGACGGAGCTAGGATTCCCACCTCCCTGGTGCAAACACAAACACCCCTGAGAGCAAAGAAATCAGCTCTCTTACACAAATCAGGACAGGAGTTATGGCTGTAGCACTGCTCTCTCTGTATTCAGTATAACCAATTCCCTACACAAAGAGTCCCATTTTACTTTTCAAATTAGGTATTATGTTTTCTTTTAAATAAAAGATTAGTTGCTCTGGCCTAGTCTCACCAAATCTAGGGCTTCTCCAAGAACACCAGCTTTACTTTCATCCCGTCAGTGAGAACACTTTGCTGCAACTGCCAGGCTCCAGCAGTGGACAAAGAGGTCTGGCCATGCCGCTGTCCGGCACTCCTGCTTCAAGACTGAGCAAATCATCTGGAACTAAACAGTGCTCAGATAGAATTCTGCTCCCTTTAGCTGGACTAGACTGTCAGAGCTTGACTCCAGGACCTCAAGGCCTGAGTGTGGATGTTAGGATGACAAGGCTGATTAAGGTATTTTAGAGACTATTTAGTCTCCTGGGGGACCAAAAGTCAAATTGTTGTCCAAAATAATCAGCCTCCCAAATGGAAACAGTCTTTAGTGATCTACTTCTGACTCTTTAACTACTCTTTCAGTTTTACAGCCTGCAGCTTCTCTGCCTTCAAAAAGGTTTCCACCCACATAAAAAATATGCAATTTTAATCTCACAGGACACATTAGTTCCAAACGTTTTCTGTTGCTAGTTGGGAGGAAATGCATTGTTAATTCTAAAGCTGTTTCTTGCCTCTTTATTAAGACATTTAAAAATAGACAGGCAACATAAAATATTTTAAGAGTTTAGTTACTCCCTCCCTTTTTCCTAATCAGACTTCACAGCAGGGTACTAATCCTATCCTTTCCACTCATCCACATATTCTTCCAAGAAAAGCACTGAAGACAAAGCACCCAATTCTAATTTTAGTAGATTATGAACTCTTTATCACACTAAGCAAGAAAGCCTCAAATCCACTTTCCCTCAAAAGGTCACTTTCAAGGCCTAAGAGACAAACTGTCCTTCTCATTTTATTACTGACAGTACAGAAAACTATATCCTGCCCTGGGGGAGGAAAAGAACTGTTTCACTGATCAGCAGGTTACTTGCAACCATTGCTGACTGAATAATCTGCTAGAATATTCCTTTATCTCCACTGAAATGATTCCATTTGGCTGGGCTGGACGGCACAGAGGTGTCACTCACATGTCACCTTCAGCTCTACTCACCCATCAGTGGCCGGTTTCTTGCGGAGGATGCTGGGGCGCGGGGAGGAGCCCTGGGCTGGAGCACTGGCACTGGCACTCTGGTTGTGAGTTTGCACAACTGTAGTTGCTGCAGAAGCAGTGTTGAATGTGTTGCTAATAGGATTGGCTACAATGGTGGCTCCATCTGCCAGGACTACTGCTGGGAAGGATGGACACGGACACAGCAGAGAGGAAAACAGAGACAGAGAGTGGAAAGCAGCGGTTACTTAACGAAATGTGATGACAAAGCAGGGGTTTGCAGAGCATATGTTGTCCATTCTCCGAGTCCCTCAGTCTCTAACTGCAGTGTTTGCAGACTCTTTTGTAAGCAGTACCTTTGCCACAAGCAATCTGATCACTGAACCTTCTGCAGGGAAGATGGAGACTACCTGCTGCCTAATAACCACTTCTAGGGAAATAATCTTTTCCAGAAGACAAGGAAAATTAAGAAATCATTAGGGAGATCACCAACACAATTGGGTCAACAGAGTAACACTTCTGGTAGAGCCCACGTGGCAACACATGCCAGTTGTACATAAGCTACATCAGCTGTGTTTGCGTTCTGACCTCCTGCCAGAGCCTGTTTGGCCAACTGAGGGATGCAGAGCATGTGGACAGCCAGGAGTCACTATGCAGTGCCTGCCAGCTATAAAACAGCATGCTCTCTTGGATGCCATATCCCATTCCTCCAGTAAGTTGTTGGGGCTTCATCAGAGCAATCATTTTAATGAAAGGTGGTTTCTGTCACAGCTGAGGACCAGGTTACCAACAGCAGAAGGTACCTGGCTGTTTTCTAATTGCTCCTAATGCACAGCCAGAGAACATCGCTTGCTTGTAAGTTCCTTTTCCCACAAGGCCTTACTGAAGGCATTTGTTGAAGCTCAGGTACTACGAGTCTTTTCCACTGAAGTAACCCATGCAAGGCTACCCACACGCTCCACCTAGTGCGCTTTAAAAATAAATCAGTTCAGAAATAGGCAACAGATATCTGCTGGGAGAATATGTGCATGGATGTATTCAGTGTCCACCTCTGGACCAAAGAGACTGTAACAACATCATCAGTCAGAGCCAAATGTGTAGCACAGCAGCTCGGCTGCTCAGTCTCGGTCTGAAGCGAGGCCTTGGCTGGTTGCTCTTACCTGAGGTCTTGGTGTCACCCGGTGGCTGCTGGGCACCAATGGGTGCTGGCTGCAGCCCCTGTGCGCCCATGGGTGCGGCAGGGTGCAGTCCTTGCGTCCCGATGGGCGCTGGCTGGATGCCCTGGGCACTGATGGGTGCGGGCTGGATGCCCTGGGCACTGATGGGAGCCGGCTGGATGCCCTGGATGTGCCGGGCGTGGGATGCATCGACTGTCATCAGCTGCATGGGGTTCAGGTGCACAGTGGAGGCCACTCCGACACCGGTCTGGGCTGTGATGGCCGAGTTGGGCGCCTGGGCTGAAACTGGGAGCAGCAACACAGACACCTCACCAGCAGGTCACCTCAATTTCCCCTACCACCTCTCGCTCAAATACTAACTTTTTTCCAAAGACTTTTTTTTGCTTTGAAAAATTAATTTTTTTGCTTTGAAAAATTAATTTGCCAGTCTGCTTGCTGCAGTAGTAAATTTGAGAGTAGAGAGGTAAGATTGTCTGCCAGAGGAATTAAACATTACTGTTGATTTTTATTCCATTTTTTAATTTCAAATTGCAGCAAGAGAGAAAAGATCAGTTAAAGTCTGCTTTTATGTAGACTCAAATTACAGTCTCAGAAAGCTGTGCTCTATTTTTGCTCACTATCGTATTTTACAATGCTTGTAAGTACCAACACTTGGCATTTTTTCCTGCTCAAAAAAATAGATTAAAAGTAATCAGAAACCTAAGTAATTTCTTGTGCTCTGAAGCTGACTCAGCTCTGAAGTTGAACACAACCTTATCTGGTCTCAGAACAGGGCTCACAATTATAGGCTGGATCCCACAGCTCAAATAAACACGATTATCTTCTAGTGGCAGAGCAATGTTCCCAACAATACACCTTCTCTAAGTAGCTCAATTCATTTAAATAAATTCACAGCTCTAAACAACTGGTCCCATCTTTTCAGATCCACTATACAGCACCTTACAGCTCTCCCATGCAGCACTTAACAATACTGCTGGACCACTTGCAGACCCTGGATCTCCAGATTTCCAGTCTCTACAGAGCTGCACCAGGATTTCTGCAGGCACACACAGAATGCAAGTGTGAACTTGCCAACAATAGCCTTGCTAGCTAACAGTGCAGAACAAGCTGGTTGTATCATTGTCACAGGATTTCCACCAAGTTCTTGTGCTGACAAGACACTCTAAAAACAAGCATCAAAAACTGAAACAAGGTCCCTGAAAATGGCTCTGTATAAAGTGTGGCACATTTATTCTCTTAGTCAAAACACTGTTGTTGCAAAACTTTCTATCCAACAAAATCCTTTTGGGATACTATGTAAAACACAACCAGCATTTGAAAAACCAAAGCCAACATTTTTTCTCCAAAATTCTGCATTAACTCCTTATCTCAGTGATGTTTTAAAAAGTCTCCTCTGTACATTCTCTGTACTGTCACCCAGCTGTGCTCAGCACAGGTGTACCTCCCTCCTCACACCGTGAATGGTCTAAGTTGTCTCCACCAGCTGCCATAATTAATACCTTCCATGGATTCTTCAAGTCAATTTAACAAGTAAAAAGTCTCTGTCAATAAGCTCCTGATGAAGAACCTACATCTTCATTTATAAAAATGACCATTAGCCTACCACCACCCCAGTATGCCTCCAGAACTGGAACCCTTGACTGTGTGCAATTATGTTCTGTCAGGGAAGGTTTAGATTGGGTATAGGAAAGAATTCTTCACATAAAGGGTTGTTAAACCCTGACACAGGCTGCTCAGGGAAGTAGTGGAGTCCCCGTCCCTGGAAGGATTTAAAAGATGTGTGGATGTGTCACTTGGGCAAATGGTTTAGTGGTGGCCTTAGGAGTGCTGGATTAATGGTTAGACTTCATGATCTTAAAGGTCTTTCTCAACCTAAAGAACCCTATAATTCTATACTTTCCTGTTCAACAGATGGGCTTTGCCACCTCCCAGTGCTTCTGAATTTCCTCTATACTGCTCATAGGTAATGTGCTGCCAGCAGACACAGCTATGCCATGAAAATGCACATCATGCATGTTCTTACAGTCTGGATAGTGGAAATTATCACACCATAGAGAACAGCCCTAAATGACCCAGTAAGGTAAAAATGCTCCAAATTTTGTCACAGAATGACTTAAGTTTGGGTTGTGCATCAATTTTTTCACTGCAAATTACTGCGACTGTTCAAATACATTAATTGCCCCATTTTTCTAAACAGAACGCTAATGCAAGTGTGCAAGGCAACTTATTTTTTCCCTTTTTGGTTCAGGTTTCTCTCTCAAACTGTACATCCACATGAAAAGATATTAAAAGAGCTTATCAGAACACCAGCGAATGAAGATGCATCAAAGAGCTGGCTTGGTTTGGAGGAGCCAAACTGTTTTGATTTGTAGAATCAAAAACTTTTCCTTACAGACACGCAACCCCTGGGTTATCAAATATGAAACTCCTGAGAAAACTGTTATTAGCTGCATTTAGTAGGCTCTGAGGTAGTTCAGCACCCTTTGTCCATGAGTTTTCCCCTCTGTCAACAAGTCATCAGAGACTTTTTGTGACAAATTGTCAGAATCAAGCGCAAATCCTTTTAGTTCCTTCCATCACTAAAAGCACATACAAAAGCTAAAAGCTCAACAAAGCACCCGAGGCTGCTTGTCCCAAGCTGGTCTTACCTGGATACTGGCGGATGGTGGACACGGAGCTGGTGATGGGGGTGTAGGTGTGTGCAGTCAGAGGGTAGGCAGAGGGGGGGTATGTAGGTAAGAAATACTGGAACTGGACAGGCACCGACTGCCTACAGGCATCAAAGAGAGCAAGTGTTACACACACGAGCGTTACAAGGTTCAACAGTTAACCTTCAACCCCTGCCCTTCAGCACTCCCTGTGCTTTCCAATCTCATCTGTTACAAGCTATCAATTACCTCAACTATCATAATTGATTCAAAACTACCAAATCCCATCCCCCCCACAGGTTTGTACAACGTTATTTCCACCATGGCAGAAAAGCAGCAGGGCACTCAAACCCTACTCACACACACCCTCATTAATAGAGCAGTTAGTTCTCTGCCCACCTGTTGTCATTTCTGGTTTCCATTGCTACTGGGTTTGGAGATGCCCGGTGGCTGGACAGAGGTATGAGGTTACTCCTCTCTGCTGTGTAATCAGATTGGATCCGGGGAGAAGTGTGTGTGATTTGCTGGGGAACCACTTTAGCTGCATAAAGACAAACACGTCTGTAATCAGCTGACAGGCAAAGAAAGGCCAGTAAACACTGCAAAGGCAAGACCAATGACCTTGTCAAACAAAACAACCAACACTACTCCTTTCCCTCTCAACCCAAAACAACCCACTGCATCCATGGATGATTTCCTATCCATGACAGACCAAAAGGAGAACAAAGCATTTCTCATCAATTTATATCAGAATGGATGAATATTCTAAATACATATATAAATTACACTTGCTAACAAAGTCACTTCAGTGCTCAGATTAAGTGAATTTTTTTAGCATCAGCCCAAACCATTCTGATGTCAAGAACAAGTTATCTGAGTTTTGAAAGCAGAGATCAAGGGAAATGAGACCAAGGCAGACAAGTGTGTGTGGACAGAGGCCACAAAAAGAAAGAAAACACCTACAAAAGCTTTACAAGAAACACTGATGTATGAGATACAATTTCACTCCCTGGAAATTTATGGTTGCAAAAGAGATTACAAAATTTCAAAAGAACAAGGAGGTCAGCAGGAAAACAGAGGAACAAAAGGAAACTTATGCAGTTCTGTAGGAAACATCTCAGGCACGTTCCACATCCAGGCAAATAAAGTTCCCACCTTTAGACCTTAGTGTTTTATATTCAAGTGAACACAATAATCAAATTCAGCTAGGCTACACCTAACACCTCAATAAGCACATGAAGTAACTTACAAAATCAACTATGAAAGCCATAGTCTATCACCAAGCAGTTACAACTTTCCGAGTATCCAATGAAGGTTTTGAAATGCCAAAAGGCCCAAGTTTGTCTAAAAATTCAACAGAGGAAGTAAATGAGCCATTTTATTACCTGCTTCTCCTAGAACATCTATTTCTTCCTGGCAGTAAAAAAAATTAGAACAGCAGACCTGTTAATTGGTTTCTGCCAGCTTGAACTGATTTTCTTTCCCTCCTTAATTTGCTAACATGCACAAACACTTCCAGCATACAGAGAAAATTGAAGCATCGGTTACACACTTTTCTGAAAACTGAAAGCACTCACCAACTGGGATGTTTGAGGTCGTGACAGCTGTAGCATGGGAAGAATGTGAAGGCATTGTCATGGTAACAATGGTGCTTGTAGGCGCTTGGGTGTGAGATACAGAACCTGAAGAAAAAAACCAAACTTAATAGGAGATCTTTCTTTGGAGCCCTACCATGCCAGTGCATCTATATCCTAAAGAGGGCAAAACCCCCAAACCAGACAACCTCCCTGAAGAACTCAGTAATTTCTCTCCTGAAGCCTGCACACGCACCTCCAAATGCAGTCTTTACCATGAAAAAAATTTTGCTCAGAAATGATCAGGTTCTAAATTCAAAGAAGAAAGCCAACAAAAAGCAACAAACCCCGCCCCTCACGATGCTCCCACAACAGCAGTATGAACACTCACCAGCTGTGGTTGCTGAAGCAATGGTATTTGTTGCCAAAATAGGTGCCACAGTTGCTGCTGCCACTGGAGTACCAGTACTGAAAATGGTTTTCTGTGAAAAGAAATTCTTAAAGTTAGAAGACCACTACATTTAAAATCTATACTTAGTACGGAACCATCTTGCACTGACTAAAGAACATTAATTTCTAACTCATACTACTCTTCTCCAAAATTTAATCTTAGCCTGCAAGCTATAAACAAAAGAGATCTCAAGAAGCAGCAAGAGGGTGTTTTGATGCTTGCAGCTTACCTGAGCCATGGTGTGGAGCTGTGGTTTCTGTGTGCCTATGGCAGGGTGCGAGGGCAGCGTGATCCGTGTGGCCGTGTCCCGGGGCTGCGCCGGCCGCTGGATGCTGATGGCTGCAGAAGGGGGGTGCTGCTGGATGGACAGCGTGGGCCGACTGAAGAGGAAGGAAAGTAATCATCAAGATAACCACGTGGATACTGAATATGAAAGATACAACACAGGGACACGCATCAGGCCTCAGCCTCCTCCCTGGTGACAGCAGTGCTGCTGTCAAGCACGTGGCAAAGCAACATAAGGAATTTGAACTACACTGTTCTGTCCTCATCTGCCCTATGCACCCAACCAGGAGGGCAGTCTTATCATAACTCTGATCAGTTCACAAAGGGAACTTCATGTCAGGGATGCTTTTCAACATTCATGTATCACTTTTCACTGTGTCTTCATAAAAAAATATGGGCCAAATATCCACAAGTTCCTGCAACACGAACTCTGCTGTCCAGGGAGCAGGACTCCAAAAGTGATTCATTAAGGTCTTTCCTTCTCATAACACAGAGCAGCAGTTCATGTTTATACCCGTTTTTATTCACAGAACTGCATGGATTTGCACTGTGCAAGCATTACTATTTTTGTTTTATATCATCCCACATGTAGAGGATTATCAGCTCTGGATGATTAACATTTCCCCTCGCTGCAATTTCTGTCAAGTCAGAGCACTGTAGGTTTTACCTGAGGGTTGACTCTGTGGCATGTGCTGCTGTTGTGGTTATAACAGGGGACTGAGCTCTCGTGGCTGAGACAGTTGCCACCACTGCAGGAGGAATAGTGCTCGAAGTTGTCACAGGAGGACGAGACTATTAAAAAAGGAAAAAAAATGTCAAAGAGAGAACATTCAGAAAGGAAATTCTGCTGTTTAGAGAACTAGGAATTACTTGGTTAAAACTGGCTTCCCTACACCTCATCACTAAATTTTGGCATTCTGAGACATTTCCAGTCTTTCTGAATTGATCTGCATGCTCCTAAGCAGAACTGTCCTGGTTTTCAACACACGTACAGCACAGGAACCAGTAACCAACAAAGCTAGCAAGACTGGATCTCTTGAAGGTCTTTAGAAAAAACCTCAAAGGTCAGTTCCCTTCAGAATGAAAAGAAATTCCAATCCAACTATGTACATGAAGTCAGAGGTGATTGGGATCCTAACTGAAAGCACAGTGTGAAGATGTTTAACCCTCTATCCTCAGGCTGAACACTAGCACTGCTGTAGGGAGACAAGATCTACAATCTTCTTACACACATACAAAGCCGAGATATACAGAAGCATATTATAGTGAGATTTCAAAAATTCTACATCAATTCATATATTGAAAAATAAATCAACACCAGCACCTTGTACCGGACTTTTCAGACTTTAAAAATTGAGCATGTCTGAACTAAATTGTCTTCCCAGTTTCTAAGCACTTTGGAGATAGATAAAAACCCAATTTCTGGCACCAAGTCCATGAAGCAAATAAAGAAAATAGACCTGGAAAAGAGCTGACAGTAGCTTCAGCCCAGTAAACAGGCAGTTAGAGGTTATACATTACAGATGTGTGCCAGGAAGAGTTTGGAGCTGGCGGTCAGGGATGTGCAGAGCTGCCTGGCTGCTACCTGCCTGGATTGGCTGGTGAATGATGTGCTGAACTGCTGGCTGGGCTGCGGCTGCATTTGGCAACTGGGAAGCTGGTCTCAGGACTGTGGTTACTTTAGAACTGGACATCACTGCGGCAGCTGCTGCACCTGGGGAACAAACCGAGAGTGTTAAAATTCCGTGCACCCAACAGCTCTGTCACAACCACAGAGAGACCCTGACATTAGCTGGTATTTCAGTTCTAATGCATTTCATGTGCATGTCATTTCATGTGATGGTGGCGTAAAAATAAGGCTTTCAACAAATATACATAAGGTTTACAAAAGCACGTGTGGAGGGGTAGGTATTATTTTAAATTAATTTGCTTTAGAGGTATTTCTTATTCCCCTGTAATAGCCTCGTATTGCAAATCCCATGTTTTCTTATTCCAAGCTATGGAACTCAGTAGAAATAATTCAGTTTGATTACTGGGCCAATGTGTAAATAAGCCACCTGACACCAGCAGTGATCTCACTGCACCTGATGAAGTTCAGAAGAAAAATACACTTGCAAAAGAAGGAAACCAAAACAACAAGGAAACACCACACAAAACAAAACAAACAGCCACACCTACCCCCAAAAAAACAAGACCAAAACTCCACACCAAATTTAAACCTGCAATTGATTAGTTTTTCTACTGTCTGATGACTCCTGATCATAATAAATCACGGTAGCAGGCAAACAGCCTTGCAATCAGTCGATGGACTGGATTGCATACCTTCTGTACATGTCCTCCATTGAAATGATTACCTCAAAATTTAATATTCAAACCAAGAGAAAGAGAGCAGGGAAAAAAAGAAAATGTCTACTGAGAGTCCAAGTCTGTGGCAGCTGTCCCCCAAGAAGCAGGTGAACAACACTACTTTAGGTACAGATAAACCTCCACAGTCCTTCCACCTGCTCTAGTTAAAGAAGATTATGTTTTTGCTCACATCAATTTATTTTTCTTGAGTGAGCAAATAACACTGAACATAAAAAGAAATAAAAGTTACAAATGGTACTTGGAATTCAGATCAGTTTAAAGCTCAACTACAAACCTAACCCATCAGACTTTGAAAGTAAAGCTGCAGTCAGAAATCTGACAGGCTGTATTGAGCACAGGGCTGCATTAAGGGGCTGATCTCCTGTTTTACAAGCTGTAGCATCCAAAACCCTGGCGAACAAGAGCCTGTAGTTATCACCAGCATTTAACTCACGGGTAAATGCAAATGCACACAATATGATGTGTTAGCATGCATAACAATGCATGAGTGGTCCTGTGACAGGAAGATACAAGAATGTGCCTCACAACTGCCCAGCTGCCCCTGCCACGGGTGAGCAATACTTGCTACCAAGAATGTACAGGACATTTTGCAGGGCAGGTGAGTCTCTACCAGTGGAGATTTTTTCTTGAAAGTGTTGATTGTTTTAACAGCAAAGAATTCGAATAACAGATGTGCTGGTATCTGCCAGCATTTCAAACACAGTCACATGGTCCTGCCCTAAAGGGCTGAAGGCAACATCATTCTTAAAAGGCCAGCAGTCACTCACTCATGCTAGCAGTTTTAACATCGGAAGAAATAGTTGCATTAGCAGTGAGGAGAGTTTCAGAGGTGTAGGCTAAATGCACCAGCTGAGAGACTGTGAACAGGAGGCAGGGACAGCACAGCTGGATCTTTACCTCGGGGCAGATGAGAAGCTCCAATGTGCAGCGGAGGCCCAGGAGCACTACTCCTGATGATGGACATCTGCACGTTGGTGGCCATGATATGATGCAAGTTACTGGGATGCCCCTGCAGAGTTCAAAAACAAAACAAGTCAGTTATGTTGACAAAAACTAATGGCTACAGAATTACCACATCTCAGCCTCAGAGACAGAAAAGGGATTTTGGAGAAATACTTGGTGTATCACGGCTGCATGCATTAAAAGCTGAGTGGAGAAAGAGGCAGGTGTTTGTACAGGATAAAGTTACAGAGCCTGCTGACACTGGAAGATGTAAACACTTCTCTGTTTCACTGGTCTGTTTTTATGGTTGGTACTTGGGTGACAGTCACGCAGCAGCCACCACAACCAACCACAGAGCTGGCCCTTCTAGCATTGGTGACATTAAGGCATAGTTTCACACCACCTCTCCAGTGAAGTTGAGAGAATGGTGGAAACCTGGCAAATGCTAGAACAAATTCTATTTTTTTATAATTCTAGACTTCCCAAGGATATTAATATAAGATAAATCTACTGAAATTGCTGCACATCCTTAGCCAGATGTCCTCAAGTAAAAGCACTTTACATCAAAATCCTGAGAGGTTTAGTAATGAGCGTTCTGACAAACCATTTTCAAACCACCAGGACTGGCTCTGCAGCCAAGTTAGAGGAGAAAAAAAATTTCAAAAGCATTATCTACACAGGCTCCCTCAAATTTTGTCACTCCTAGTTTAGTAAGAACACAGTACCAACCCATGAACTGTTCTCTAGTCTCTTCTGATCTCCTCCCAGGGAAGCTGAAGAACACTGCAATAATGAATCCCAGCAGTTTGTCTACAGTAGAAATTCTCCAAGTGACACTGACACAGCAGGAGCTTTTAAGGAAAGACACAGCTTTTGGGTATGGCTCTGCCATCACAGCCTGGCTGTGCTATCTCAGTTGGATGATTACAACAAATCAGCAGCTTTGTAAAGAGGTGGTGATAACTGAGGCTGAAGTTTAATGATCCAAGCAGAACTGATCCAACAACCAGCAGCACTGAATAGGGAAACCTGCTCTCTTTACCTCCCCTCCCGCTGCAAAAGCCCACCTCAGTTGTACTTGTACTGATCTGATTATGCAGTGAGATGGAACAGAAAAGCCACCAAAAAAACAGACCTGTTGCCCACTGATCGTTGCCACAGGAATTGTTGGAGCCTGTGGTATGTTGCTTTCCATGGTCACAGTCACTTGCCCAGGGACCTTTGTGGGAGCTGAGAGAGTAGAGGGTGGAGCAGGAGCAATGGGCCGGCTGGGCATGGTGGGCTTCAAGGGAGGCTACAAGAAATGGAAAGACAGGAACATTGGCAACTTCAAATGAGAGCTCAGTGTTGAAGCAGCAATCATTTTGTGGGGCCAAAGCCTGAGGAGGAAGTTTATGCAAGTATGGCTAAAGATACTGAACATTTGGTTATTCCAAACAAAGAAAGGGCAATATTTTGCACTGGAAATATACAGGTTCTAGCATGAGTCATCAGTAGAATCTGTCAGGGTTATGGTATTGCCCTACAGACACTAGATATTAACAGTTAATTTTATATCCTGCAGAGAAAATGGAATATTTCAGAAACTGACTGAAATCACTGTTCTCTTAAAAGATAAACAAAATACACCCCCCTCAAAAATAATGCTGAAATACTAGCAAGTCCTCAGTGCATCATCTGGAACAGCCAAACCCTCAAGGCACTGCACAGTCAGCAGAAGCATGCAAGGAAAGCTTTAGAAACAAAAGCAGGGAAGGTTTTGGCGCAATTTACTTTTTCTCAACACTGACTCATACAGATTGTATTTTTTCCCCCGAAGAATCCTCTCATTACCTTCATAAGTCCATCGGAAAAAGAAAGTGGCACAGCTGGAGTCAAATGTGCTGGTGGTGCTGTCACTGTCACTGGGGCACCAGACGGGACAGGGTGGTGCTGTGCCAGCATCTGGACCTGTGGGTACGGCCGAACCACCACCGGCTCCTGCTTCTCCTCCCGAGGCTGTATGGAGCCACTGGGGCCCATGTGTTCTCTGGGAGCAACTTCTGACTCCCGACTAGACTCGTCACTCACTAGTGAAAGAAAGAGAAAAAGGTAAGAACTGTTAAAAGGTTCGCTTTGGTCACCCACTGGGTCAGAGATGAGACATCAGAAATATCTAAATTAAAGAAATTCACTCTTACAATTAAACATATTCCAGTGATGAAAAAACTGTGAACTCTGGCACTGCTTCTGTCTGTTCCCCTCAGAACTGAGGGGCCTGGCAGTGTTGGGCAACCTGGGGTCAACTCTGAGAAGTCCATCCAAACACCTTATTTAAACACAGATTGACTAACTTCTCTTTCAAATGAAAAATATTTAATTATCTAAGTAACTGCCCTTAAGTCCCACATCAAACAGCATGAAAAACTCTGCATTTCATGCAGTATCTATCTGAATATCAAGCTGAAAAACAAGTATAAACCCTCCTGAAAACGCAGCTGCTCCCCCAGTAACTTCTGGTGACCTGCTGAAAACCTGTCACCGTGGCAGGGACAGCAGGAGCTGGAATCAGGGTTCCCACCCCATTTCCAGCTCCGTGAGCTGTTCCCATGTCACTTCTGCTAGGAACACGTAGCGGACGAGCTAAGAGGGACAGAGAGCCGCGCACAGACACTCGGCAGCAAAGGCGCATCCCCGTTCTGCCGGCGCTTTCCCGCTAACCCGACTCCCACGGTGCTCCCCCCAGGCGGAGCCGCGGCAGCCTTCAGGTCGGCTGCCACAGCCCTGGGGGCCCGAGGCGGAAGAGGGTGATGACCGGGGCGGGGTCACCGGGATCGCTCCCNCTGGAACCGACAGAAGCGGGGCCGCGATCGCGCTTACCTGTGGCGGCGGGGGCGATAATCCCGGCGGAGCCGCTGGTGGGGATGGGCGGCGGCGCTGGTCCCAGGGCGGCGGGAGGCGCGCCCGAACGGGGGAACTGCTGCGAGCTCATGTCACCTGCGGGCAGCGCGGCCGTTATGTCGCGACACGCTGGGCCCGGTGCCGCCGGCCCGGCCCGGCCTCCCTCTCCCTCCCGCTCTCCGGGCGCGGCCCCGCGGCCCCACC
>VWZT01007465.1:594967-665610 GCA_013397055.1 Pachycephala philippinensis | reverse complement strand
GAGGCTGTGCTCGGGTTTAATGCCCCGCACCATTAACGACTTGTCGGCCCGGGTTTAGTGTGTGTTTTGAGCCCTGGGCGGCCCGGGGCTGCCGTGCGGCTGCTCAGCGCTTCAGTGACAGCGGGCTGGAAGCGCCCGGCAGCTGGAACAAGGATTTCTAGCCATGGGCTAACCAGTTAATCGCCATCGTTTAGTTTCAGTATCCGTAGCACGGCAGCGTGAGCACTTTGAAGGACGTGCTTACACAGAGCGATCCGAGCTCTCGGTGATCGCTGTTATCAGTGATCTTTGCCGTGCACGGTGTCGGTTCAGGGACCTCAGCGCTGTGTCTGGAGCAGGCCTTGCCCTGCCGTCCCGCTTGCCTTTGCCCTTCCGTGCAGTGCAGCGCTTCACCCGCTTGTTACCAGACTGACCTCACAGGACACGGCAGAGGGCACTGACTGTGAATGTGGCTGATTTATTCCTTCCCCCGGGGCTGGGTGTGCAAGTTTCCAGAAGTATTTTAAACGGAGTAATTGGAAGAAAAATTAGGAGGAAACGTATTTACAACCGAGGTGTGAAAAATCCGCTTTGCAGTGTTATAGTTCGGATTGGGTTTTGCTTTGTTACCTGGCACAGAGCTGGATCTCCTTGTGTCACTTATGTTCATTCCCGTGCCTCTTGCCTCTTTTCCGATGTTGTGTTTTTCTTTGAGATACTGGTCATTCCTTTGCTTTATGCCTGTTATTATTGAGGGCTTGTGGATATTTCTAATCTGCAGGTTTTCAGTTGGCTACACTGTGTCTGGTGACAAATGTCTCCTTTGGTTTCTTTCCTATTTCGTACAGAAAAAGGCTTTTATTACATTCTTTCCCAGAGCAGGAAAGCAGGCACAAGAGAGCGGCATAGGAGCTTTAGTCATGAGAATGCTGTTCAGTATATTCATTTACCTGTTCCAAACTCCAGTGTGTGATTTGCAGAGAATAAGAAGGACCCATCTCTGGTAGGAACTGTGAACTGTGGTTTTTTGTTGGACTTGGCAGAAGCCAATGTTTCACTCCACAAATATTGGCTGAGCTTCCCCCTCTGCACACCGGGAGTGATGGCTGTGACCATTCTGTGATGCCATCTGTCTGCTTCCCAGGTGTGGCATAAAGCAAATGTCGTGTGCAGCTGAGCAAGCTGCTCTTTGGATATCACAGCAGGAACTTCTGGTTTTATCCCCAGAGAAAGAACAATGTCTAAGTTATTAATGTCCCCATTTGGCTGAAGGAGTGTAAACTTCTAAAGAGAGTAGGATTTGGTTCGTTTGTCTATGTATATATACAGGTAGCTTAGAGCTACAGATATATAACCCTATTCTTTACATTGAGATTGTAATAAAAAAGAGACAGACGTTAGATCCTGGCAGGTTGTTGAGTGTGATATGTGTGTGATATAGAATTGGAGCAGGATGTTTTTTCACGTGCAAGGAGGACATGGAAAATGAGCTACCCAGAAAAAAAAGGATAAAGAAATCAAAGAGTACCTGAGTGCATATTCGGGGTGTAGTAAATATAAATATACTGTAGTCAGAGAGGGGCAAAAAAAGCTTGAACTTTTGGAGATTGTAATGGAAAACCAAGAGAAGAATTTAGGTCTTCCATAAGCTTAAGAGTTGTGGGCAAGGAAATTCCGCTCGGCTTTATTTTGGTGTGTAGGCTAGAGAATACAAAGGCTTGAAAATACACACGAAGGACAATACAGAAATGGCATAATTTTTTTTTTTTGGGCTCATTTCTCACAGTAGGTTGTATCATTTGAGTCTGTTTGCATTATTTCATTCATTTTTCAGCTTTTAAATTTGGTGGTGCTTAGTGCAGCCAGGAGATATTGTTTCTTCATTCCCCAAAGAAGCAGTCTGCTGTGCCCAGCAGAACCTGAAGTAGTAACTGGGGAACCTCATCCTTGCCTGGCTCATCTGACTCTGGTTAGTCCACAGCTGCTGGATCTGTGCTAACACGAGGTGTGACTTTACCTCCCATGAAGTGAACAGCAGGTTGTTTTCCCACCCAGTCTGAAATATGTGCAGTTTGCAATACCTCTTAAAGCAAGTAGTATGTGGTGTTGGTGTCCTGGAACAGAAGCAAGCTTATTTGAAAGCATAAACACAGAGGAAGCTGGAATTGGTTTAGGTTTAATTGCATCTCAGGAGTAAGATTGTAAATTGCTTGCCTCTGTTCAAGTTTTCATAGTGTTTCTGATTTTGTAAGCCCAGGTGAAACGATGATCATCTCATTAATGTATTGCATTAAATGCAATCTTAAAATACGTCTCAATATATTTGGATATGTGAGATCTGTATAAGAAGAGACAATGCAAAACTTATTATTTTCCTTCATCATTTTCAGTCTTCTATAAAATGGGAATACTTATTGCAGTTCTTGGAATCTGGTTCAGCTCTTCACTTGTAAAAGCAGATTCCAAGGCTGTGACAACATCACTAACTACGAAGTGGTCTTCAACTCCTTTACTCCTTGAAACAAGGTAAGTGCATTGTGATTTTTTTCATTGTCAAATCAGAATATGCTTAGAGGATAAAGTAAAGTGTTCTCTGTTATGTGGCACTTTGGTTTCTGGTCACTACCAACAGTAATAACATGGGAACGTGATCACTGCTGTGCATGGGGAGATGGGAGGAGTATTCTAGAGGAGACAGTAGTAGGTTTTTTGTGTGATAAATTCTTTCATCATGCATTAGAACAAACGTTAATAACCATAAACAGTTACACAGTTGGTATTTTTTATGAAGTTTTACTCAAAGCATCAGATAGAGGAGTTTAGCATGGTCTTGTAAGATTCCACAGCTAAATGTATTTTACTTCAGTGTTTTAGGTTTTGTAGGTTTTGATACGTCTGCTGCTCATGTATATTTAGCTCAGTAAAGCTTGAGTTTAACTTTGTTCATGTGAGTTATGCATTGATTAAAGTCAGTTGCTTTGTTAAGAGTTGTGCAAGTCACCCTGGGAACATTTCTTTTATGGTCTTAAAGACTTTTTTTTTTTAAGATGTTGTGTAAAAAGAAAGCAAAATGTTGTCTTTTCACTGCCAGTCTGCTTAGCGCTTTTGAAATCCCCCATTGTTTGATTTTGTCATGTTTTAGTTTGGAGATGTCAGTAGGACTTTCAGAATTTTAAGTTTATGTGTGCTTAATTTTGTATCACTTAAGCGTATTGCCAAATGTGGAATTTTGTCTGTTTTACTGCAGATTGTTTCACATGAAAATAGTTGAGCATTGCTGGGTTTCATTCACATGAGCATGGCTTTCGTTCAGAGGACAGGTGTGTCCTAGGTGAAATTACTTTTCTGTAACCTTCTCTGGAGAAGCTGAAGACTGAAAATTCCTTAAGCAATAAAATGCAAAGCACAGGTGTTAATGCCAGGATTTAAATACCCGACACTGTGAGACTGTGTGAAACTCAACCTAAGGGAGTGTGAAACAGTAAGCAGATAATCAAAATAACGTGCCAAAGACCTGATCCGTTGTATTCAAAGACTTTGTGTAGGGAAGGATTGTTCACCTGGGATGAACTGCAGCATGATGCAGCACTGCAGTGTAAGATCACTCCTGCTGTTCACTGCACTTAGCCCAGCCCTGCAATTTGTTACCCAGGTGTTCTTGGGAACACACAAGTTACTGTGGCAGTGAGCGGGCTCCAAATCTTCTGTTGTAGCGCCCTTTAAGCATAGCAAGTGTGTTACACGTGTGGACATGATACAGTATTTGTGGTTAGCAACGTTTAGAGAATGAATTTCATTATCTAACCTTGTATACCTACCCAATTTGATGCTTAATATATGGGAATTATAACATGATTTGAAGCTGTGACTTCTCCTTTCGCTTGTTTAAGAACAAGCAAACAGAAAACCTCCACCAAAGCCCACCATAGCTCATAATTACAGTAATCTACAGTTTGTTTCAGCAAAATCAACAAAAATGTGTTTCTCATGAAAGAGAGAGAGCAAAGAAATGCATTAGGGAGGAGAGCTACCAGGGTGGACACTGCTGCCTGTTAGTGGCATTTAAAGGATCAGTAGGTGCCTTGCAAGCTGCTTTCATGTACTGCGTGTTTGTCCTGGTCTGCAACTGTTATTTGTTTGGGTTTGTTTGTTTTTAGCTTTCCTGGAGTGCTTTTTCTAGTAACACAGTTTTCTGTTATAGGTGGTAGGTGCTAACTTTCTGTAAAGCATTACAAGGTGTTAGATTTGTAACTTGAGAGAAAATTTGTAGATCTAGCTCACTCTTCTCATCTTACTTAGTGAATTTTTATCAGAAGAAGGTCAAGAAAAATTCTGGAATTTTGTTGAAGCCAGTGAGAATATTAAGACAGCTGAGCATGATGGTAAGTTTTTATAGTCTTTTTCTTGATGCTGATTGATAGTTGAAAGATATACCACAGTATCTTGTCTTCCGTTGTGTTAGTCCTCATTTGACTTTTAAAATACTACTTTCAGTGATGTTTTTTGCTGTAATGTGCTCGAGGCTTTTGCATATCCGTTTGACAAAAGCTGTAGTGGATGAGTCTGAAACATTTTGCTTGCCAGATCCTTGTTCAACGTGAAGTATGAAATATTTTAAATGCCTTTTCCCTGTGTTACTATTTCTCAGCTGAAATTAAATGGGAGCTCTTAACTTTTTCCCTCCTCCCCAGCCAGTGTTTACATCCTCGAGAATGTATTCAAGTGTTCTCTCATGGATCTCTATTGAAGTTCACTCTCATCTGTCTGTAGAATTGGCTGTAATGAAAACGGAGGAGGAATGGTCATGTGCATACTTAGAATTAATGTCACGAGCTTCTGTTGATGTAAATCACACTAAGATGAGAAGCCCCTCTTCAATGAGACTATGGGATAGAAAGATAACTGCTTGTACTTTAACTTTGCAGGTAGTGATTATTCTTCTTACCAGGAAATGCTGAAAGTAGCCTGCCAGACTCTCTCACCTTTGCAGCAGAATTTGTTGAAATTTTCCTTGTCTTTACGCTCTTATTCTGCAACAGTTCAAGCTTTTCAACAGGTTAGTACAGGAAATGTTCAGATGATGTGCAGAGCATTTTACCAAGGCTCAGGAAGGAGCGAGCTGTGGAAGGAAACATTTGAGAGTATCAAAAATCTGAACTGATTAACTGCTCTGTGCATCTGAGATACAGAGTGGATGTATACACAAATTTCATGAGGTGCTGAATTTTTGTCTAGAGTAGGCTAAAGAATTGGCATTTGGGCATGTCTGCATATCTTTGTGCCTGCTGCACCAATAATTGTGTGAAGATTTTTATGAGGACCATTCCTGTGGCTCCATTGGTACTTGTGATGCTGCTGCTGTTGCTCAGCTGAACTTGAAGACAGTAATCCACATATATGTGTATATATATATATATATATATATAGTGATTATAACCCGTAAATGAAAGTTCATTGTGTTCTCTATTCTTTTTTAATCTCAGGGTATCATAATTCATTGCAAATTGTCTCACATTAGGATGTGCTTTATTTAAGTAATACTGTAAAACATCGTCATCTGGAGTCATTTTGTCATTTGATATTTAACAAATACAGATGTTTAGGATGTCTAAGACAAAAAAACCCATCAACCAAAACCCCTAGAATTGCAAGCCTTGCTTTCTGTACCTGCAATTAACCTTACAGTTAATAGTAACAGACTGAGAAATAAGTTAAGGCTTAACTCTCCATCTTGCAATTTCACCTTGCATTTAAATTATGTCATAAACGTGGAAGAAGTACTAGTTTGGAATGTAGGAAATGATACTGTTTGCTGCACAGCTACACTGTTACAATTTTCACTTGTTCTAAGGGCAAACATTCAACCTGCATTATTGTAAATATTTTATACAGATAGCAGCAGATGAATCTCCACCAGAGGGCTGTACCCTGTTTTTTGTTGTGCATGGGGAGAAAACATGTGAATTTGACTCTCTTGGAAACCTTTTACAGGCAGCTTCAGACAGGTATTTGCTTAATTTCCTATTATTGGATTGGCTCTTAAAATTTAACCTGCTAGACTTACTGCTGTGAAGAGGCTGTAATAAGCCTGTTGTTTCTGTGTTCTACAGTGTTGATTTCTCCTGTCCACTGCTGGCATGGGGGATGCAGTCTCTTATTTGGTATTAACTCAGATTGCAATGATTGTTTTCTTATCCCTCACTCTTTGATAATTCTGCTAGGAAGAGGAATGTACACAGGAAAATTTGGAAACGAATTCTGAAAATAGCTGGAAACTATTGGAGGACAGTAGGAATTGGTCAAACCTTCAGTGTGTAGGGAAAATAGAAGGAGCTGGGCTACGAATTGTTTTATCAGTGGCTGAAAGCGTGCACAGTATTTTTTTCTCTGTGTAGTTTTCTCAGCATTGACAAAGAAAACCATTACCACACAATATATTTAAAATCAGATTTCTGTACAAGAACAGAACTTGATTGTAACTGCTAATAACAAAAAGAAGGTATAAAATATAATACTTATTAAAAAAAACCCCAAACCAAATAACAAACCAAAACCAACCAAAACACTTACATTCCAGTTTGTTTTCATAATACGAAAACATTTTTCTTTTCAATATGATTTTTGTAATCTTGGTAATTTGGTTCTTTTAAGCATGAAGGTTTTTTTTGTCAATGCAGGCATATGGCATCTATAGCTCACATGCTGTTCTTCTGACTTACTGGGAATATTTTAAGTATTTAATTGCACTTTGGACAAAATGTAAACAAGCTGAAAATAGACTTCTCATTCACCTTCTTGTTTGTATACTAAGCTAAGCACCAGGTTCAAATGAATTTGTGCCCTTGGCACATCTGTTCTATCAGCCTTTTTAATTTTTCATACGGAATTTATGAATCACCATGGGGAGAAAAAGTTAATTGGAAATTTAAGGGAAGTTGTTCGTTTTTAAAATTAGGATTGTATTAGATTCAAAATAGCTCTTAGTCATTTGTTTCCTTTTCATACGTTCATTTTTCACAAAGCTTTTATCAATGTGCATCAAGTGCTGCCAGCCTTGATATAATATGTGGGCATAGCTTGACATATGTATTCAGTGAAAAAGGAGCAGTGATTAAACAGGAAAAAAATGTGCATCTTGCATCGAGTGAGGAAATGCTGTGCATCACACTGTGGCATTCTTCACTGTTTGCTCTTAGGCCAAAGCCATTTCTGTTCAAGGGGGACCACAAGTACCCAGCATCAAACCCCGACAGTCCTGTGGTCATCCTTTATGCTGAGATTGGCTCAGAGGAGTTCTACAGACACCACAGGAGGCTTGTTGCAAAGGCTGAGGCAGGAGAAATCACTTATGTCCTCAGACACTACATTGCTGTAAGTATATTTGGGCGTTGTAACAGAGGTATTTGAAATAGAGTTACTGGCCTTGGTTTTCAAAAAGAAAACTGACCCAAGTTTGTTCCCTTTAAATTGACATTTGCCTGCTGTCGTTGCTCATTTACTTGGAATACTCAAAGTTTTATTTTTTTATTGCATGCAGCTGGGTAATACAGAATATTTTAAATCTTCTGATTGTTTAAATAAGATTGTTTGATTTCACAAATTCAGACTTAAATTCCAGATTAATTAGAGACTTCAATGTAAAAAAAAAAAGTGTTTCTCTACCCATATTAGATCATAGGAAATAGTCAGGTCTTTCACAGTCAGGCCACTTAGTTACTTTAGTTACTTGATATAAAAAGCAAGGATTAACACTAAGGTACCATTTTCAAATGAAAGGCATTGTTTCTGTAGCAATTTTTTACAGAACCACTTACCATTCCTAGTGAAGTTTATCCTGGTTTCCATCTTCCTCCACTACATTGTCCATGGCCACTGGATTAGTATTTAAAACTGTATTTCAAAAGCTCTGAAAAACTGTAGTTAATTGATTTGTTACCTGAATATTACTAAATATTGACAAAACCTGCAGTGTAGCAATCAGGCTTGAATGTGAAAAAAAAGGGCATCAGCTGGTTCACTTCTAGTATTACTTGTGCTTTTAATAAAATAAAGTCATGCATTGCATACACCACTTTCCTTTTATAAAAGGAAGTAGTTGTTTGTCAGTGTTGGGAGGAGTACTTACCTTCAAAATTCAGTGTATTACATTTTAGATCTTGGTACTGTTATGTGACTCCTATATACTTCACAATACTTTTAGAAAGTGATCATGTTTCTCTCATTAAAGGAAGAACTAATTATGCACCTGTCTTTGGTCATTATATTATTTTTTTGTCTTTCTCTGTGGTAACTCTTCAGTGAATGTTCCATTTTTGAACTTCACAGCTGAAGTTCCTTTCCACCCTCTATCTGATTTGATGATGGGATTCTATCTGCCTCTGCTTTGCTCACACACTGAATCCTGAAAACATTGTTTTGTGTTCCTCTTTACTTTGTGGATTTTGATGTTTTTTTGGTTCATAGAGATAATTCTTGCTTGCTGAACTTCAAGAAGTGTGTTGAAATACAGTAGGAAATAACATTATTAGAGTATGTTACTGCAGAGTCACTCATGATGTTTGTTTCTTGCTACCAGTTATGTCTGAAATACCAGACTGAGATTTCTTAGCTTTGGGAAGTGGCAGCTTCTAATCTGTGGATCAAAACAAAGCAGGCAATATCACACTGTTGGCTTTTCCTTACAGAATCCCAGCAAAGAAAAGGTCTACCTCTCTGGCTATGGTGTAGAACTGGCTATTAAAAGTACAGAATATAAGGCCAAGGATGATACCCAGGTGAAAGGTGAATTATTATTTAAAGTATTTTAATGTGAACATTTTAATTTTGCCAAGGTAATTTTATATTTGTTTTGCTAAGAACGTCTGAACTGCAGATATTTTTCTTTCCTTAGCTCTGAAATCCCTTTTGGGAGCATGTTCCTTGTGAAGCACATCCTTGCCATGGCACTTGTCTTCTGTCTTTGTGAAATGCTGGAGTCATGGCCCTGGACTAGATCTTAGTAATGGCACTATTAATGCAATTGATTTTTTACCAGATAGCCAGCTTCTCTGGAGGTGTAAAGCAGCTTCTCTACTTTAATTTCCCTAAACTTATCCACCCTCAGAGCAGAATGTGTTCCCTATTCCTGGGGGTTTTTTTTGGGAAGACAGAACTTAGAATTCTGCATGGTTTTTTTGCATTTGCTGCTTTTATAGAGCACTGATCTCTGTTCTACAAACTCCCATGCATCTGTCAAAACTATTTTGATAGTGTAATCTCTGTGTATACTTTTTCTTTACGTGTGCACATACACATACAAAACCCAGATTTTCCTGCTTTTTTGTTGGTGAATAGCTTGGTGCTAGTGGTGTTCTCTGTGTGTTCATAGGCACAGATGTGAATGCTACAGTCATAGATGAAAATGACCCTATTGATGAAGTGCAAGGATTTCTCTTTGGAAAACTAAGGTAAAACTCAGTTGGACTTTGTCATATCAAAAAACTTACTGCAAAAATGCTGGTCTTTTGCTTTGTTATTATTTTTTCCATGTCTGAGTTTCCTGTATGTGTTAGCAGCTTACCTTTTTATGTGGTAGTTTCTTTAAATTAGCAGCAGACTTTCTTACAGGAAACCACAGAAGTTGTTTTACCCTTGTATCCTTTTAGGCAGCTGTATCCTGACTTGTCAGAAGAGCTGAAAGAGCTCAGAAAACACCTCGTGGAAAGTACCAATGAAATGGCACCTTTGAAAGTATGGCAGCTACAAGGTAATCTGGATAAAGGCATTCAGTTATAGTCTACAAAAACTCAATGTAAATACATTTTCTGGTGTTCTACACTATTGAGGTTGTTAGTGGCTGTGTACAGTTGGCAGAGTTTGTAAATTCCTCCATTCAGCCTCACTTGGAAAATACTTCAGTATTTTAAGTGCCTTTTTTTGTAGAGTCCTGTTGAAATAGCTTTTAGGATTGTTTCACAGGACTTCTGACATGAGGATTGTTTTCTATATTGTGAAGTACAGTAAGCTACTTGCTCTTAAACTGAGTGCTTGTATGGTCTGCTGAATGCAGAAAAGAAAGGAATGTAAAAAAGTTCTTTTCCATGATCACATTTTTGATGTGAAATCTTGAGATTTCTCAAGACCAGAGAAAAACTGTGTTTCAAAATCAGTTACATGCCACTCTGGCCTCACTCCCTGGAAGACATCTGTAAAGGCCTGTGGAAAAGGCTTTTCATCCTCTCAAAAAGAGTAATTCAAGAGGCTGAATGTATGTTGTAGCCACAGGGAATCTACCTATATCCAGTGGAAGGGCAGATCCTCCCACCTCAGCCAAAGAAAAAGACAGTGCTGGTCTGAACTCACTGAGGCAACTTGTAGGCAGCATACACTGGTTCAGCTGGAAAGGGTTACTTACTTCAAGGCAACATGCAGAAATTGAATACTAAGAAGATGAGTTTAAAAGAAATATCTACAGGTGCAGATAGAACATGAATTTTCTTAGGCAACATGCAAAAAATTTGAAAGCTAAAGTTAAGATGTCTCTGCATTGCCTTGTTTTGAGTTTTGAGTTCTTGACTTCTGTTTTTTCACTTCAAAGATCTGAGTTTTCAAACTGCTGCTCGCATTTTGACTGCTCCCCCTGTGGATGCTCTGATGGTCATGAAAGATCTTAGTCAGAACTTTCCTACAAAGGCCAGGTAACTTTAATTTTGACTCCTAGAAAGTTTTCTTACTCTCCTTTCCCTGAGCAGGACCTGAGACAAGCAGCATTGGTTGGGTTAATTCTGACTTTCATTTAGCTGGAAGCAAACACTGGGGAATATTTATGCTGGGAAGTTCTTCAGCCTACGGTTACAAAGAGGATTTTATGGTGTTTTTCTTGGATGGCAGCTGGTGTGGACTGGTAGAATATTTGCCAGAATTGCCTGTGCTGTTTTATTGTGAAATGTGTCCAAGCCTATTGCATGAAGTCATCAAGAATTTATTGGCTGGGTTTTCTGTTTGGTGGCCTTAACATTTATTTGTTCACGGGGTCCCACTCTTCTTCTGGGCTCCACTTTGCCAAACATCCCAGTCAGTCTCATGTCAGAGGCTGATGTGCCATTCCACTGGTTTTTGCAGTTTGTCAGTGACTATCTTTAACATATTCAAATCAGTCTCAAAAAATTCAGTAATGATCTGGCATGGCCAGCCAGTCTAGAGATATATTTCTCTTGACAAATTCCATTTAGCCTGGATTGTGAAGATAATATTATAGAAACTCCTCCTTTTTGAGTAGGTGGAAATATACCTGAGAGGAGAGTAAAAATATACTGATTTCTGGTCTTATTTCCCATTACCTGATATTAAGGTGCTGTTTAGAGATCCTTAAATGCAGGCATTGCATCTTACTGTATTTGCAGTCTGACCTATGGGCTCCACTCACCCACTCTGTGATGATGCAATCACTAGATCCAAAGTAAGGAAAGGAATGGGAACCCACCGTGAGGAGTGAAATCCCCTGTTTTCTGTTGCCAGCCTCGTTTTTGGCAGCTGCACAGTTTTATTATGGTTAATGTGAAATTAGACACTGAGAATTGGCATGTGGTTAACATTTTTGTGCTGCTGGATATACAGTGGAAGAAAAATGCTGCATCCTACTATTTAATGGTATCACCAAGTGTAACTGCTTCTTGCTGCATCTCTTTATACTAGAAAGTTAATTTTCTTAGTATGTAAGGTACAAAAGGTAGGATAAGTAGATAACTATCCAGTAGATAAACAGAAAGATGACTCATAGCATGATGTTTTTATTTTTGTAGAGCCATAACAAAAACAGTTGTTTCTTCGGAACTCAGAGCAGAAATTGAAGAGAACCAAAAGGTAATGTGTCCAGGAAGTAACATAGTGCCTTTGCACTTAGGTTTACATGTTGCTCAAGATAATGACCCAGTATTTTCACACACAACTTTGTAGTATGCATCTGGGAAGTGAAGAAGTGGTGGATTTTCAAACATGGATGAGGAATATAATGAAGCTTCTTTGCTCAAATATGAAAATACTGCTCTTGTTAGAAATTTATTGCTTGAAAAGCAGCTATGTTAAGCATCTTCATACAGTTTTAAGGGTGTAGAAGAAAATTAGTTCTCATTATCCAATTTGAGATGGTGTTTAGATATGTGTATACATCAGTGATCACTAGGAAGGCACAGAATAAATGCAAAACCTGCTGTGGCTTTAGAATGATTCACACTGTGGAGAAAATGGTTCCAGTGTTGGTGCTTTGAGAGTAAAACTAGTGAAGGGACAAAATTTACCGGCTAAGTCTAGATGTGCTTTGAAACAGAATCACAAAATCCCCCAGGTTTTGAGG
The DNA here is from genome assembly GCA_013397055.1 of Pachycephala philippinensis. Lineage (NCBI taxonomy): Eukaryota > Metazoa > Chordata > Aves > Passeriformes > Pachycephala > Pachycephala philippinensis. The sequence goes on along the minus strand of VWZT01007465.1, from coordinate 653,300 downwards.
GGCCTCTGGAGGTCACTGAGTAGGCTCTGTATTTGCAGAAGTGTTTCAGACAGCTCAGTTGTGTACTTGGCATTAGCAAAGCACTGAAAAAACCAACAGCCACTTGGGAGTTTTGTACAGGCTTTTGTACAGAACTTTGTGCAATTAAAATATGCCAGGTAGTGTGGTCTGGATAGAGTGCAAAACAAAACTTTAAGATAGTAATGAAAAAAAGTCAAACAACAGCGTTTGCTGTATGAGCCACATTGCTCTACTCACACATTTCAGTCTCATTTGGTATTACCAGAAAAAAGACAATGTATGTTAAGCACACACATATTGTTTAGGAATCTAATCAATGATAGTTGGTGAGTCTAGTAGTAAATGCAAAGCTACTTACAAGTCCCCTGAGATTCCTGTTCTGAGAGAGAAAGGCCTTGCTGTTCAGTAGTGATGAAATCAGAAGAGAAGCCATGGGGTTTGACACTCCTGTCCTGTGTGGTTCTGGAAGGGACAAAGTGTAGGGTGTAAGTCCAAGCTAAAGCTGCCTGGTGGCCTTTCTGTTATGTGTTAGATCAGACTCTGGTCCACAAGTAAACCCATGATTTTGTGGATTCATTTTTATTTAGAGAATACCTGGGCTCCTACATCCAGACCAGGCTGTATCTAGCCCTGCCCTTCTGAGCTGTTCTTTGCAGTATTCACTTTGTGTGGGTGTTATTTGATAGTTAAGTTAATTGCTACTATTATGTTAGAGTTTACTATGTAATTATCCACAGAAAGATACAATTTAACACTCAGCTTTTCTTTGGGAGCCTTATTTATTTAATAAAAAATGTAAATTTTTTCTGATGAGAAGCTACTTGCCTGTTCTTGGTACTTCATGTGTTACTTTTGTTATCCTCTGTTTGCTTTGCTCACAGTCTTCATGATGATAGTGTTGGAAAATATCCAACTACAATGTTTCTCCTTTAGTGTTCATCATGGCTCTAAATAGAACTTTGTAACTAATAGTGCAACACAAGACGTACTGGAAAAAAATAACATTAAATGCTTTAATAGTATTTTCTGTGCAGAGTACTCTTCTAATGGCTTCCTACTTCTTTTCAGTATTTCAAAGGAACGTTAGGATTGCAACCAGGAGATTCTGCCCTGTTCATCAATGGACTACTTATTGATTTAGACACTCAGGACATATTTAGGTATGAATGTTTTTTTTTTTTTCACAATAATTGTCTCCTATTTAGAAACTTGCATCCTGCTTGTGCATGAATGATAAAGTTATTTAGACAGTTTTGAACCTTCTTCATAATCTAGACTAGATTTAATTGGCAAGTACTATAAAAAGCAAATCATGGTTCCTTGTCTTATTCAAGTGCATTTCCAACAAAAAAATCTAATGTGAAAAGTGGAATACTCTTGAAGATTGGAATGGGAAGTCACCTTTGTGCTGTTCTTTTGACCTGTGCTGTGACTAGCAAGATTTTGGTCTCTCAGACTGTCAGCAAACAGATTTATTCTGAAAACAGCAGACCGATTCTCAAAGGATAAACCACTGTGAATTTTTAATCTGGAAACCACCTATAGCTTTGTCAAGATGTATTTCAGTAATACGGAATCGAAATTATACACACACACACACACATACACACACACACACACACACACACATATATGTATATATATATAAATGAATTAGTTATCCTGATTTAATGTAGTTTTTCCTGGAAATATTAATAGAATAGATTTAAGTTATCTCAAGTTTCTTATGACAATAAGAAATAGGTGATAAATAAGAACTAATGCCCGGACAGGGCAGATTTGTTTGTACCTTTGATCTGTTAACCCTTAGGGTAAGAGCAAGTTATTTGCTGTGGTGTTAAAATTCAACCCCATTTTGCTTTTCCTTGCAGCTTGATTGACGTGCTCCGCAATGAAGCCCGGGTTATGGAGGGCCTGCACAGCTTGGGAATTGAGGGGCTTTCCTTACACAATGTTCTCAAGTTGAACATCCAGCCATCGGATTCTGACTATGCTGTGGACATCAGAAGCCCTGCAATTTCAGTGAGTATGAAATTATTTTTTAATTATACAGTTCTCAATATAGTGTCTGAGTTGAAAATATTTTTGTCTCAGACCAGAGCAGGAGGATTGTCAGTCATTTAAATGCCTTTTCTTTTGCTTAGTGGATCAACAATCTTGAAGTTGACAGTCGGTATAATTCCTGGCCTTCCAGTGTGCAAGAACTGCTGCGTCCCACATTTCCCGGCGTGATCAGACAAATTAGAAAAAACTTCCATAATTTCGTAAGTAATAATCTGACTAGATGAAGTGTGCATTTTGTTTCATCAAGAGCAGGAACATTAACTTCTGCAGCTTACCTCAGATACACACTGAATTCTCTGTCACTTAAATAGCTTGAGAGAGAGGATGCTTTCCTAAAAGGTTTTGTTCTCCTCGTATTAGTAAGTTATGGCTGAGATTCAGAGATTACTGAGCATGATTCTCTGGCATCTATTAGATACCAGGAGTTGTTTTGTCAATGGGCAAAATTATCATTGATAAATAACAATTTGGTGTGTTGCAACTTAGTGATAATACCTGAAGTTGGTTAATGAAATGTGTCAAATTTGTTAACTATTGTCTTCTTAGCAGAGTTAAGACCAACTTCAGTTGTTTCTGTTAAAAAGCATTCATGCACCAAGACTTAAACAAGTGATCAACAGCCCTCAGCTTAGTCCTGGGTATCCTTTTAGTCTGCAAATTACTTAAACTTAGATCTGATGAACTGTGATCTGTAACTCTTGTCAGGTGGCAAAGTGTCCCTTATAGAAAAAAAGAACTCTGATTAGGGGAAAACAGGGACTTGAACCATCTGAAGCTGTGGGAGCATTGATATGTAACTTTTTTCTCTGGAGTTCAATACTTTTAGCGTAGAAATTTTTAAGTTATAAGACAACAGTTGCATGAATGAAGGGCCCTACATACAGTCTGAATGGCCCAGTTCTGTCTGGGTTGGGACAGCAGAGAACATCTTGGCAGCACTGGCTCTCCAGGGCACTAAGCAGAGCAAGTGTTGCTCAGTTCTGACAAATGCCTGTCTGCCAGGCACATGGGAATGGGTGGATGTGTGTGCAGGCAGAGGCAGGAGCCAGTGCCAGGCTGTACTGAGGTAAAAGTATCAAGTATGTGAGGAGTCCTGTCTCTTCTGGTTAAAGGAGTTGCTTAGACTGGGTACTGTAGATAATGGACTTAGACACTTTGGAAGAAGCCTTTTATTTAATGAGTCTTATCTCCCTGGCAGTGTATAAAGTAGGCCTGATGATAATTCTGCACTGAGACATGAATAAAGTGATCTTTGATCAAAACCCCTTCTTGAATTCTTAAGGGAATCGAAACTTTTCACTTGCTGTTTGTATACAGGTGCTGATAGTAGATCCTACTCATGAGACCACAGCAGAATTACTGAACGTGGCAGAAATGTTCTTCAGTAACCACATCCCGCTGAGGTAATTGCTGTGTTTTAATGTTTGGGGTTTTTTTACATCAGTTTTATTGATGTGACTTTTGCCGTTGTAAAATTTTGATTTCTAGGACACTGCAGAAATGTTACATACCTTGTATTCGAAGTATGTGTGTATTCTTTGAATATAACTTCCTCTACTAGTAAAACAGAGCTCAGTTTCTCTAACAGTCCAAAAGAAATTTAAGGTTTTGGATGAGAGAGAGGTGAAAAGCAAGATTCTGATGGACTTGGTACAGACTATATGTCCTAAGTTTGATTCCTGGCTGCTCTGCTCAAAACCTTCCCAGGCTATTCTAGAAAAAGCCTGTCTTTGAGATGATGATCATAGCCAGCAGTTGTATGAAGAGTCAATTCTCTTTTAGTGTAATGGATTGATAACCTGAGGATTTGTGTGATTGCAGGATAGGACTGGTCTTTGTAGTTAATGACTCGGAGGATGTTGATGGACTTCAGGATCCTGGTGTTGCCCTCCTTAGGACATACAACTATGTGGCACAAGAAATGGACAACAATTATGCTTTTCAGACTGTCATGTCTGTAAGTATTAATTTAAAAGAGAAATTAATGTTTTAGTATTTTCCATGCACATAAGATTATGTTAATGGGCTAATAGGTAGATAGTGGAAGGAATTGTTCTTTGGCTTGGTTAGTATGCAGAGTATCTCCAAATACTGGTGCCATAGAATACATGTGTCCTTGTAATGTGCTTTTGACCTAACTTTAACAGGTGAGACTAGGTTTCCTTGTGACACTTCACACTTTTGCACGTTTTTCTGATCCTGTCCCTTTGCTCATTCTGTCTGTGAGTTCTGAACTGCTGCATCCCTTCAATATTATAATTTGGTTGATGTCTTACGTTTGAACTTTTATATTTTTCAAATCCTGCATTCCCAGTGTGTAACTCTGCAGTGTCCTGCAGCCTGGGAGCTGCTGCTCTCTCATGCTGAGACAGACAGAACAAAGCCTCTCCAGGCTGCTCTCCAAGGACACCCAGCCTGGCCTAGGCCCAAAATGTGTAACCCAGCATCTTGAGAAGGGGGGCAAGCTGAGGGGAAATTCCATCATTAGCTAAAGTTTAATTGGTGAAATTGGGTTGAGATGCAAATGGCCCAAAGCTATAAAAGTGTGAGGAACTCGTGACTCGGGGTCCATCTTGGGTGCAGCCTTTGGCCTGCCCAGGGTGTGCCTCTGAAGCCCTTTCAAATAAATATCCACCTTTATTCCCTTCCTCCTGTCCAGTCTCTGTTTCTAGGTTGGCCTCTTTGGGCATCAGGTTTGAACAGTTCCAGCTGTGTACCTTTGCCACATTAAAGGGCAGTACAGGTGCTGGTAAATGAATTTCACCTGTGGTTTGATAGTTGTACAAATTGGCAAGCTGGGGCATACTGTGACATTAAATTTCTGGTTACTTAAAGACAGTTCCTTTTAGTCTTTTTATTTTGGGTATGTGTTTGTAGCTCAAAGTAAAATCTTGTGCCTTCAAGAGGGGAGGAGTTACCTGCTTTACATGTGAGTTTGTATTGTTCATAAGCACATCCCAAGTTCTGAAGGGAACGTAGCTCTCTGGATATGCTTTATTTGAGGCTTTTTTCCCCAGAGCACTATTTTCCCTCCTCAGATACCTTTTCTAGTTAAAGATGCAAGTTATTATTTAAAGAAATATGTATTTACCTTCTTCCAATCTCACTGGAATGACTACAAGGTATAGCAAGACACTTACAATGGCTTGGGAGCTGTTGCAGCTGATGAATATGAATATAAATTTTGCAGTCTGGCTGTTAATGCCTTTTTATAACTCCTGTAATACAGGTGACAGGTCAGTTTACCTTTGATAAGGGCAGAGGCTTTACAGTTGCATCTGTATTCCCCTTTCAGATATATAACAAAGTAAAAACAGGAGATCAGCTGAAAGTGGAACATGTTGTTAGTGTTCTTGAGAAACAGTATCCTTATGTGGAAGTCAACAGCATTCTGGGAATTGATTCTGCCTATGATCAAAACAGAAAGGTAAGAATTCATGAAATAGAGCTTTTTTTTCCCACTTCTTTTGCTGCAACAGTTTTGGAACTATAATTACATACAATTTCTTGATCCAGTTCTCTTGCCAACCAGGTGACTGTTTTGTTACCACATTGGGGACTTCTAGTAATACTTTATTGTTTATGTTCAGCACAGGCTTTATATAATATACGTAATACATATAATGTGATAGGCATATTTTAAAAATCTATATATAAAGAACCAAGGTAGCTTTCTTGTGGCTTGTAAGCCATGCTTTCATTAGAGAATGCAGACTTCAGTAGAGTTTAAAAGTGTTTGCAAAAAAATCAAGGTGATGGAATGGCTCATGAAAGAACCCAAGAGGCTTAACATTGGGAGGGATCATTGTGGGGCTTCTGAATCAGTATTTGAATACTGATTATGAATTCAAAATGCCTTTTCTATAGTGAGACATTCAATAATTTTCTGCAAATAATTCTTGTAGTGATTTTTAGGGCTGATACTTTTCTGTGTGGAGAAAATTAGGAGGGCAAATCACTATTGAACCAGTTGTATGTGAGGTGAAGCAGATTTGATTTTAAGTCCTATAGGGGGATGTTTCTTACTTTTTGTTGTTCTAAAACAAATGAAAGTACTGTCACCAATGGCTCTGTAACACACATGGTGCTGCCTACATCTATAAATGTAAGGAATGCAGTCAGGGTTACAGAAAATAGGCTCGTATGGGTATGGCTCTTCCAATGTAGGATAGTGAAGAGAAAAACATTTAAAGGAAGTGAAAATCCATAGAAGTAAGACAGGCATTTTTGTATGAGAGGAGAAGTCTCAACCAAAACCTCTAACCAGCAGGACCTAGTTACCTTCTAACAGGGTATCTATCAATGATGGTGCATTTTACAATGGTTACGTGAAACAGGGAAATTTGTCTTAACAGAATAACTCCCTGCTTCACAAGTAACTGTTTTCGTACAGGTTTAAGAAACACATTCTTAAAAAAAAATTAAAAAAATTCTCTACCCTGTCTTACATTACAGCTATCACTGCTCGCATTGCATTTGCTTCCACAGGCAAAGTCATGTTTCCTGTTGTGCATCTTTTGCTACTACCAGAAAGTGCTCACTGGAATTACTTTACAAAATGAACTTAGTGGAGTATTTTGCACTTCTGTATTATGAAGTAACTTTTTTTGCTTTGAAACTCTGAAAGTCAGGGATGTCTTTTTCATGTAAGATACAGAAAGTGTCTTATGCACTGTGTCGAATAAGCATTCTCTGTATGTAACAGAAGGGGTAAGGATCTCTTGGTGTGTTTGGTGTAGGCTTGTGGATATTGCACAGCTCGTTAGGAACCTTTGTGGCAAAGGGCTGACCTTTGTGGTAAAGCTGCTTCTGTTCCTGTCTTTAGGCAGCAAGAGCTTACTATGAGCAAACGGGTGTAGGCCCTCTCCCTGTTGTGCTGTTCAATGGGATGCCTTTCCAAAAAGATCAGCTGGATCCTGATGACCTGGAAACTGTGACCATGCACAAAATCCTGGAAACCACAAGCATCTTCCAGCGAGCTGTATACCTGGTGGGTGCTGAGGGTGTCTGTGGCTTGAGAGAAACTAGGTTTGGAAAAACAGATTCACAAGTCCCTGGCTACGTATTATACAAAACAACTTAACTTTCATAATTGCTTTTTTCTTTTTTTTTCTTTTTTTTTTTTTAAGTTATGTAAGGCAATTTTATATGGGAAGTAACAAGTAATGCTTCTTTCCTCTTTCCTTCAGGGTGAACTATCTAATGACCAAGATGTGGTTGAGTATATCATGAACCAGCCTAATGTTGTTCCAAGAATTAACTCAAGAATCCTAAGATCTGACAGAGAGTACCTAGATCTGACAGGAATGAGTAAGGGATGCTTTTAATTGTGTTAAACCTGAAATATCTGAGTGAAAGACTTGCTGTTCCAGTGGAAAGCTCTAGTGGCAAAGCATTAACAGCACCCCAAGTGATGACCCAGCCCTGGTGCATGTACAACATTAGATGTTATGTACAACATTAAATGTCTACTGATTTTCAAAATGGGAATTTGTTTTGATTTTATACAGACCTTAAGGGGTTAAGGTGAAGTTGAGAAATTAGTAATGCTGCAAAATGCCAAGAACAGTCATGTAATGCATGTTGTTTCTTAGTTCTGACCTTCTTTTGAGCAGGGTTGAGAGTCATCTCTGGAATTACTTCAGATTCAGCAAAATGTTCCATTGCTAAATGTTTGAACACCCAATACAGTGACTGCAGTACAATGACATTACAGCTGCCTTTTCTGAACTGCTTGAAAAATAGAGACAGTGGATTTTTCAACGTATATTATTTACATATACTAATGTCAACTAAGTGAGATTTGGGCAATTCTTTCAACTGACTTCTGCCTATCAAATATGCAATGTAGTTATTAATGTAACTTGTGAGACAGCAAAATTCGTTTCTCAGCCTGTATAGTAACAGTGAAAATGAGGTGTGAGCAGTATCACAAGGAGCAAAATGGGATGTGTTCTTAATGTTCTGGTAATAGTAGTGATTTTATTTTCATTTTACATGGAATAGTTGCTTTGGCATCTCATACTTGTTCTCTCCCTCAGATAACTATTTTGTGGATGACTTTGCTCGATTTACCACGTTGGATTCTAAAGATAAGACAGCTGCTGTTGCAAACAGCATGACCTACTTAACAAAGAAAGGTAACATCTGTAGTGGATTCTGAATCCAAATCTGCTTTTACGTGTGTTTCCAAGCATGTGTGCAGTTCTTCACACACACACTGAGCCTTGTCAGGCCTGTGGGTAACGGCACAGTCTGTTAAATATTTAGTTTTTTTTGTAAGACCTGACATCTGCATGGAACAAGAATGTTCCCCTTGTTAAACACCCAGCCCAACCTTTTACTGGATAATGAAGTCCCACCCAAACTGCTCTTGCTGTACTGCAAGTGACCCCCAGAAATGCAGCAGTGTAAGCAAATTACTGGAAAAATATAAAAGGGGTTTTAGCTCTCTGTCTCATGATTCAAAATTGCTAAAAGTTACGTGGATTCAGAAGAAAATTCTAACTGCCTGTTGTATAAGACATCACCTAACGTGGTCAGTGCTGTTTTTATTGCTCCAGTGCATGCACTGCTTTTCCAATGGCAAATTTGTCACAGTTGTAAAAGTAAAAGTGTTAAAACTTGACCTCTCAAGTGTAGGAAATGCATGCACAGCCATAATACAGAGCCTAATCAGGTCTAACCAGACATCATCAGGTGTTTCCTAGATCTATTTCAGTTAGATACCAGAAATAAGCTGCTGTCATTTGACCCAATTCCTCCTGTTCCTGTCTCTTGTCTTTACTAGACTGTCCCAAGTTTCCATGGTACCATCTCCAGCCACTGCCATCCGTGTGCACTACCTGAAATGTTCCCATTGCTCTTCCTGTCTCGTGCCTGCTCTTCATTCATGTTCAGTCACTTGGATTTGAACAAGTTTCTTGTGTAGAGCATTAATTAAATCCACACCTCGGCATGCTTGTTGGAAAGTGCATTAATTTGCAATTCCATCCTGTGATATCTTTTGGTCACTGCTACTTAAGATATTTAACAACTGCTATCTGATTACAGTAATGCTGTACCACCTTTATTTTCTAAAGTAATAGAGAAGTTATACATGTTGCTGGCTAAGCACCAGCACTGATATGGCACTGCCTTGGTGGTTTTTAAAGAGGGAGGATAACAGCACAGTGGCATGGCAGTGTTTGTAAACAGTCTTCAGAATGATGCCCTCACGCTAGGATATGAAACTGGTAATATATAGTGTAACTAATGCTGTAGCATGAAAACCAAGCATCCATCTGTTTGAGGGGAAGAAAAAGTTAAAGCTTCTTCCGATAAAATTAGCACAAACTTGTTGCTGTTGGGTCTGAACTGTAGTGATTTAGTTATGCCCAGTTTAGTTTAGTTTAGTTTAGTACGGTGCTGCAGCTTCATGATACGCATTGGGATTACCATCACATTATTAATGTGTCTCTCCTTTTTCCCTTTCCTTTCTGCTCTTTGACCAGGAATGTCTTCCAAGGAGATCTATGGTAACTCATGCTTTGGCATTTCTTATATTGTTCTGGGAATTTTCTGGTTCCTTTGTAACACTGGCTTTAGAACCAGCAGGCAGTGAAGGAAGCTGTTGAAATGCATGTTTGCTCCAGCACTTTTGTCTTTATACAAAGCTGATTTTGTAAACTAACAGCTTCAATACAAAGAAGTGGTATGTCTGTTGGATTCCAACCCCAGTTGGAATCTGCAAGTTATGTATATGTTTCTTTATAATTTGCAATTGAAGAGGTAGCAAACAAACAAAAATAATAAGAGAATCCAGCTTAGAAAGAGCAGTGCATGCTGTCCCATGTGGGTTTTCTGAATGACCTAATAAAGACTAATATACCAATGCTATCAATTTTGTCTTGCCAGGCTTCATGGCTTAGGTTCATCCATAGCTTTCCTATGGGATTTTACTTTTTTTGAAGTCTTTGCATGTGCGTCATAATTTACCTCCAAATGAGGAAAAAATGAAGCTTTCCTTCCCTTCACCCTCAAATTTCTCCTTTTTTTTTTTTTTGTAATAATTGCAGATGATTCCTTTGTTAGACCAGTTACTTTTTGGATTGTTGGTGATTTTGATAAACCTTCGGGAAGGCAATTGTTGTATGATGCCATTAAACATCAGGTAGGTAATGTTTGTGTTGGAATGGGTGAGCAGTGCTAACAAAGCACGTGGTAGAGGCTTGTAAAACACAAATTGTGCATCTGCCTGTGGTATGACCTGGAGAGACTGGTTCTCCCTGCAGGGTCTCTAATTTCCAGCCTCATCTTTTTTGTAGGAGCTGGAACATTGCTGATCTTAGCTAGGACAGAATGGCCTCTTGGCACTATGCCAATATAATAAATATTCTTTTAAGCCCATGATGTTAAACTGAAATATCTGTGTTTTGGTTTGGGGATGAACATAAGCATTGCTCTCTGCTCTGTCCCACTGGTTCTGGGAGGATAACTGAAACATAAAAATGCACAGCTTACAGCTAAATCACTGGTTTGCCAGACTCTGAGTGGTGGCCATGGTCCTGGATCTCTTAGCACAGGGTTATCTAGAAGATTGCTGTCACAGTGGTGCATCTATGAAAGCTAAATACTTGATGTTAAATTAGTTAATTCATTATTTTAACCTTGTGCTGTTATTTTCCCAATTTGGAATCTGGTATTTTGGTTAAGAAACGCAAAGCTTTTGCTGTAGTGTTTATTATATATTTATTATGTCTGAAATTTTAAACTTTCCCATTACCTGTTTTGTTAAACACAGAAATCCAGCAATAATGTTCGAATTAGCATGATTAATAATCCCAGTGAAGACCCCAACAGCCAGAATACTATTGTGGCTAAAGCCATATGGGCAGCTTTGCAGACGCAAACCTCAAATAATGCCAAGAACTTCATCACCAAGATGGCAAAAGAAGAAACTGTGAAGGCACTGGAGGCAGGAGCTGACATCTTGGAATTTGCTGTTGGGGTAGGCATTCTGTTGGCATTTGCATGGGGAGGGTGCTTTGGTTGTTCCTCAAATGAATTTTATAGTGTAGTATATTCATATGCAAAAGGTGCAGTACCAGAGAAAAGTAACGCTATTGGGTTTGCTAGTTTGTTTTTTTTTTATCTCTGAAGAGCTCACCTAAATATAACAATCCATCTAAACACAAAGTAAATCCTCATACACATCAAGGCTGCATAACTTGGAAAAGTCAAAAGGAACATGGGTGCAGGGATCTATTTAATTGAGTCAGCTGTTTCTTGGGTGGTAAAGAGAATAATATCTTTTTTAAAAGCTGGGAAAAAAATACAAGTACACTTCTCAAAGTAGATTTTAAAAAGTTAGGCAGGAAGATTGGAACTGGTCTAAGTAACTGTGGCCCTCAACAGCAGAAGTTGGGATAATATTTAAAGGTGACTAGGTTTAAGACCACAAAGAAAAGGGGGCCGGGGATCAATTTTAGCAAGATATGAAGATGTTCTTGAATGGAAACAAAAAGGTGTCTTTTAAAAAGTGTGCAGAGGTCTAGTTTTCTTCCTATTTCAACATCAAGTATTCTTTTCTTTTAGGGTATGGATACCAATATTTTCAAAGAAGCCTTTGAATCTCCCAAGGTGGATTTTGTTCTGTCCCATGCTATTTATTGCAGAGATGTTCTAAAGCTGAAGAAGGGGCAGAGGGCTGTGATCAGCAATGGACGGGTGAGATGATCAACAGACAGAAAAAAGAGATATTCCACATATGTGAAAGAAGGAGATCTTGAGCAGCAGAGTCTGGGGATCAGACACAGGAGTGTCAGCCTGTTTTAGGTCTCAGCAGTCTTTAGGACCGCTTCCAGTTTGATTTATTCACACCTGTGTGACCTTTTCTCTTTACTGTGAGCCGTTAGTTGTTGGTGTTTGGTACAAATTCAGGTCTCTCAATAACAAAGTTGCTTTCATGCTGGCAGTGAATTGAGTCTAGGAGTAGAAGGGGATGATAAATTTGCAAGATTATGCTGCTTCAGTTTACTGAGCAAAATGCTGCTGTATTTTGCCCTGACCAAGGTACCTTGGTCTCTTCTACCATCTGTTTTTATTATAGTTTCTCTGAGATGAGGTAAATGATGTTACAATAGTATTTCACTGCAAATAATGAAACCCAGCTGTGTACAGCATTGGGTTTTCTTTTGTCATCTGTTTCTAGTTAAGAAAAAACCCACGCAGGTCCCAGTGGTTGCTGTATGTTTCAATGGGTTAAAAATCTTAGGTGATGGGTTGTTGTGTATTCTACTTTTCTCATTAGCAAAATAGCAAGACTTGTCTGGGTAGCTTTTAGGCTTCTGAAGGCTAGAGGAGGGAGATTTGCTGGAGTCTTGCTGGACTATTAGAATTGGCCTGGTATTCTATTGCCCCTTCCAGCTGTAGTATTTCATGTATAATTTAATGTGCCTGACCCAGTGAAAATTTTAAGTGTGTATTTTATGCCTTAGTCTGGAACTCTTGGCTTTAAATAATTAGATTTACCTGTTAAACTCTGCTGCTACTGACATTAATACCAGACTAAACAGTTGGCTTCCACTGAGACAGGGCTTGAGTATTAATTTAATGCATCTTTGAATTTTGTTTCAATGTAGCCTTTACCTAACAATGCTGATTCTGCTTTTTTTTGGTAGATTATTGGCCCATTAGAGGATGGAGAGATGTTCAATCAGGATGATTTTCATCTCCTTGAAAATATCATACTAAAGACATCGGGACAGAAAATCAAATCTCAGATTCAGCAGCTGGGATTCGAAGAAGATCTGTGAGTAAACATAAGGAGGCTTACAGAGAAGTGCTGGGACTCTTGATAACATGACTTTCTGAATCTGATTTGTAGTTCATTTAAGTGCTGCTTGGCCCATCAACATCAAAATTATTTTAGTAATACATTTCCCCATCAGTACTAGTATGGGAATCCTGTAAACTGTTTTTAATTTCAAAGAGAAACACTAAGAGAAGAGACAGAGATAAGGAAAGGGAAGTCATAGTTCTAGATAGTTACTGCACAAAGCAGAGGTGAACTACTCAGAAGAAAGTCGTGTTGAAGTTCAGAAGAGCAGGAGTCCCCCAAAGGTGTGTGTTTGTGTGTTGGAGCACACAGCTGTGGAGATATTTTCTACCATACATTTCTACCATCACATGTTTCTGTGATGCTGCTTGACTGTTAAGGGCTAGTCAAGTAAGTTAAACATGAGGTCTGTTCTGCAGAAATGTTGTGTGATTCTGGATCCCAGCAGAACAGGTTTTAACAGTATTCCAGGCACTTCTACATCCATTGGGTGTTGGGGTGGTGGAAGAGGGCATAGTTTGAACATAGGCTAGTTTTGGACAGAGCAATGGGTTTGGGGTTTCTTTTTGTTTATTTGAATGCTGCCAAGGTTTTAGAAAACCTTTTGAAATTATCTGCTGCTTTAGAAAACACTGTGGAACTTAGTGGAATCCACCAGGCTTGTGAATTTGGTATGAACAATTTAAACAGCTGTCACTAGAAATCTCTGAGACAGTTAACTCAGGAAAAGCTGACAGACCTGTAGGTTACAGTTTTGCTTCTTGGCAAGGGTGTGATGTACCAATCGATTTTCATTGAACTTCAAGAGGTTTTACACCTTTAAGATTGAATATATTTTTAAAATACTAGACTGAAAATTTACGGGAATACTAAAAAGGAAGAAGTAATCAAAAGTAATTATCTTTTGTGATAGGACCCCTCTCAAAAGTTTCTCCACTTACAGGATTGCTTCCTAGTGCTCAGAGTTGCAGTGTAAAATGGGAAGAGCACGGAAACAAGGGTTTGATCTGAATGGCTTTCAGGTCTGAGTGGTCGGTGAAGATCAGGAATGCAGTGCCTGTAACATGGTTGACCCCTAAAAAACAGCTGTTCTATATTTGTTAGAGTTAAATCCTTTGCTATACTCAGTAATAAGGCTGCAACCAGTTTAAATTACTGGTGGGTTAACCCTTAAATATGTTTAGTTCTTCAGAGCCTCTGTAGAGAGGTACTAGAAGTGTTTGGGTATCTGGCTTCTGTTTGCCTTCTCTTTTGCTGCTGCCTGGCAGAAATGTGATAAGTACAGGCATTTTTTGGATATCTGCAAGCCTTTTTCTTTTCCTTCTTTTCAGGGCAAGTGACTTGGTAATGAAAGTGGATGCTCTTCTTTCGGCTCAGCCAAAAGGAGAGGCAAGGATTGAGTATCATTTTTTTGAAGAGCGATACAGGTATAGAATTGCTGAACAATGTGCTTCTCTGTGTCTTTTAACTTCCCCATTGTTCTCTGTTGNAAGTCCCCAACAGTTTTCAGGAAGATTCCAGAAATTAATTTTATCTCTATAAACATACATGTATATGTCTATTTTTCTCTCTATTTAGTTTCAGAAGGTGCACAGCATTTAGGAAGCAATCTCAGAATGAGATGGATAGCAGTGGGTGGTAATGCATTTCAAGTGTTTATCCATATGTTTGGTACTTTAAAACTGTATTTTCTTCTGTTTAGTGCAGTTAAACTGAGACCAAAAGAGGGGGAGACATACTTTGATGTTGTGGCTGTTGTTGATCCCGTGACCAGAGATGCTCAAAGACTTGCTCCGTTACTTTTGGTACGTAGGCAGGGTTGTAAGCTACTTCAAATTCTGTCATTTCGGAATGTTTGTCTTCCTCTTTGACTGTGTGGTGACCAGTGGCCTTCTAATAGTGTGTCTGAGTTTCACAATGCATTTATTAGTGGAAATACTAATTAGGCTGCACTACACACTAACAAGACCATGCTCAGGTATTGTCCAGAGAGCTTTTAGTTTCACTAAACAGCTTAGTTCTCAGTGACTCTGTTCTTGGGGTAGGTCTCAGCATGCCAAAAAGAACACCTGAAATATGAGGAGCAGGTAACTGCTCTTAAAACCACCAATTAAAAAGGGGGGAGGGGGTGGTAGAGCAAATCACGAGGAGGGAGGATTGGGAATGAGCAGGTAACGTGCCACCCTGAGGTCCTGTCTATAAAACAGTGGTCAGCTCTCCTCATTGGCATTTTAAGGGATGTCTCTTTCTCCTTTAGGTTTTGAACCAACTGATAAATATGAACCTGAGAGTGTTTATGAACTGCCAGTCTAAACTGTCTGACATGCCACTGAAAAGGTAAGCAGTTTCATGGATAGAGGGGGGTGGAGAGAGAGAAACCCGTTGGAATGTGCAAGTACAGAAGCATGGTCAGCTGTCCCATAGGAACTCTCAATAACTGCTTTGAACTCATTTATATAATAGCATCATTTCCCACAGAGAATCTGGGAATTTGTGGATGGCATGAAGTAATTCTGCTGTTTTACAAGTTGAGTGCTTTTAATTTTTTTAATTTATATAAAATTAAATAACTTACTAATCTTTGTGGTTGAGTCTTGCACAGTCTTCTTTGGTCCTTCAAGATAGAAATTCTGACCTATCCTAAGGTTAACACAACCTGTGTTGCTTTGGACAAAGGCTTGGAGACATTAGAGGTCAGGGAAAACTGATGCCATCTGTAAATTCAATGAGAGTGAAATATTAGAAAATTTTGGCAGATACATGTTCTAACATTTTCTTTCTGAAATTTCAGCTTTTACCGCTATGTTTTGGAGCCAGAGATTTCTTTCACAGCAGAGAATAACTTTGCTCCAGGACCAATTGCCAAGTTTTTAGATATGCCCCAGTCTCCACTGTTCACTCTGAACTTAAATACTCCTGAGAGTTGGATGGTGGAGTCTGTTAGAACCCCATATGACCTTGACAATATTTTCTTAGAGGAGGTAAGAGAAATCATCATGTTCCTACTGCATTTAAGTGGTGGTGTTTTTCCAGGGCTTGCTTTTTTATGGGAAAGAAATGCAGAATTTTAAAATGCCAATAAACATAGAGCTGTGGATATTACTGCATTTGCAGACCTCTAAAGATTTTCTAGGAGGGGAAGCATAAGCTCCCTGACAGCAAGATTGCTGTTCTCAATTACTCATGGATGCCTGACACAGAGGTTCAAAAATACCATAGACTTGAAGCAGGTCCTTTCCCTTGCTCCTGGAAGCCACCAAGCTGGTTTTAGCTACGTGTTTATTTTCACAGTTTTTGTTAACTGGCAGACACTCCTGTGGTTTGCAGGAGGACATGCAGGATCAATGCAGCAGTAAAACCAGAAATCCACTCAGTTGCTGTAGGTTCAGGAGCTTCCTGCTGCTTGAACAGACCTTGAGTCAGGCTGTTAGACTGGATCTGGGCAGTGCTGCCCCACACACAGAGGGAGAAATAAGGAAAAACCTGTCTGCTGTGTGTGTAATGAGACTGTCAAAGCCTTTACAAACAGCCCTCTGGAAAAGTGACAGTCTCTACAGCCCTGTGGACATTACAAATGTGGGTCCCCTTCTCACTGATCACTGTATTATTAGGCCCCTCTTGCTCCTGCATCTCTCTGATATTGTTTGGGAATGTGATATGGTATTGTGGTGTATCTAGTATTGCTAATCCTGTACTAGTTACTCAGAAATCTAGGAAATTGGATGTGTGTTTTATGGTTTGGGTTTTGGTTTAGTATGTTTTGGTTTAGGAGATTTTTGCATTTCATCACTTAACCTAACTGTAAAGCTGTAAATGAACCACTGATACTACATTTCAAGCCTCTGATTTCCATGCCCGCCCCTTAGTTTAACTGAAAGCCTGAGAGAGAGGGGGATTAAATGCTTCAGGCATTCAAAGTGCATTCCTGAGCTTCCAAATAAACAGCAGCTTTACTTTTGCAGGTGCACCATTTCCAGTTCCCAATGTGCAGTCTGTTGGTGCTGTAGCAATTAAACTGTCATTTTGGATGTGCAGTGAGAGGAGATGCTTTGTGGGATTAGACTAACATTCTGCTTATGTACTGTCCTCAGGCTACATCAGAATTTGGCCTGGTAGGGACCCGAGTCTTTTGGGGTTGTGGGGGTTTTTTTTGGTTGTTTTATTTTTTCTTTTCTCTTTCCTTGGCACCTTTGTTCAGTGTAGAAAGAAAGGAATGGGCATTTCCTGACAGTACCCTAGTGCACTGTAAGAGTAACGCAGAGCAAAACAAAATGTTTATTTTAGATGGCTAATACTAGGTGAGACCAGCTTTAAACAGATTTACAGTCAAAATTCTGGATCCCATCATATACTTTTTATGGGATACCAACTACACTCTCCAGTAAATGTTAAAAAAAAAATAAATGGTGGAATAGGGCAACAATCCTTCCCTTTTCTTATCCTAGCATATGTTGAGATTCAAATTCTTTTGGTCTGGGCCACTCTTAACAATATTTGTGTCAGGTTTGTCACTTGAAGGAGCTGAGCTCTTTGAGACTTTCTAGGTATTTATCGAATAATAAAATTACTCTGGTAAAATTGTTTTTTAATTCCTATGGCTATTCCAGAGAGTAACTGAATGACTAAAAGCTGGCACTTTAGAGCCAGTGCTGCAGTCAGCAGTGTCTGCTCCTTACAGGTGGACAGTGTTGTAGCTGCAGAGTATGAGCTGGAGTACCTGCTGCTGGAAGGACACTGCTATGACATTACAACTGGGCAGCCACCTCGGGGACTCCAGTTTACACTGGGCACTTCAACCAGCCCCGTCATCGTTGACACCATCGTCATGGCCAACTTGGTAAGCTTCTGCTGGGACTGGCAGCAGCCAACTGGTGTTCATCCAGTAACTGGTGTTCATCAGTCAGCACAGGCACTGCCATGAACTAACTGGTGTTCATCCAGTAACTGGTGTTCATCAGTCAGCACAGGCACTGCCATGAGCCACTGGGTATTTTCCAGCATGTGGCTGTGGGGATGTGGTGTATTGCACTCCACAGCTGCTTGCAAATACATCAGAAGCACATCATTCCTCACACTGATGTCTGAAACTTCGCACTCCCTCTCACCCTTTTCAAGATGCCCTCCTTTCCCTTCAGCTGGCTGAGAAGGGTCTTCTGGGATATCTTTAAATGCTGCCAGTATTCCTAAGGGAAGCTCAGACAGTTGTTTTCTTGAGACAGGGTACTCCTTAGGCCATCCACTCTGGTGCTGTGAGCCTCAGGCTGTCTCATTTTGGGACCTATTTCTTCAGGAGATCCATGGCATAAATGGAGAGAGTCAGCAAGAATAGTTGACATTGTAGAAAATAAAGGAAGTATGAAAGAATGGGATTTGCTTATTTTAGTTGAGAAAAGGTGCTGGAAATCCAAGTGCATGATTGTTCCCTGAAGCTGCTTTTGTAACATCACCCCATAAGGGATGTATCTGTTCTCAGTGTCCACACTGGGCCATGAGAGAGGTAATGGACTGAAATTATGGCAGAGGAAATTAGCCACTGGAATGTTTTCTTGATATGTAATGTTAGTGAAAAACCGAAGTAAATTGCCTCTTGTGTTGTTTTTTTTTTAATCTTTAAATTTTTTAAAGGTATTACATTTATTTAAATGAATTAAAATAAAAACAAGGAAAAAATATTCACTGGTGCTAAATATTTATTTTAGAATTCTTACTCATTTTCAATTTGTGCCTTTTTGTAGCTGGAGTATATCCTAGAATGATGCAGTATTTCTTACTGTAGAAAGAAGGATGTCCCTTATTTTACATGTGATCACATTGTGTGAATATGTTGGGGAGCAAAGCTTGATGGCTCAGATGTGTCCTTTTTCTAATTAGCTACACCAAAGTGTCTGTACCACAGGATGTGGTGCTGTAGCTGGGACTCTTCTTGCTCAGCTCAGTGTCTGAACTGTGCATGGACATGAAGAGAACAGGAACACACCCCGTGCTTTTTAAAAAATATTTTTAAATTTTCTTTCTAAAGCAGACTGGCTCACAAGCAAGCATTTGAAGCCACAGTACAAAACTGAATGGGTCACTAAAGCATCTCTACAGTTGCATGTATCTTCTATAGGTGTAATGATCTAAATCACAGAGGAAAATATTCAGATCTGCAATGTGAAGCTTAAAAAGACTTGAACACAATATTTGAATTTCACATTGTAATTTTTTAAGTTTTGTAGAATTGATGTCCTGTAACGGGTAAATTATGTTACTGCTTCCTGCTGTAGATGAAATACCACTCTGTAGAGCTTCAGAATTCCTTTAGATTTCATTGTATAATTACAAATTAGTGTTTTGAAATTCCCTCACTCCTTGATGAAGGCAGCCTTTTGTAGGAAAAGACTTTGGGTTTGCATTGTTCCCATCAGGACAAAGAAGACTTTCATCTAACAAATAATGCCAGACTTTTTCAGGCTTCTGTTCCTTAGGGAAAACCCAACAATTTTGAATGGAATAATTTCTGGGGCTTTTCTCCTGTTCTCTGGGTTTAAAGCCTTAAGATTATGTTAATCAACGGGCTTGCAAATAACATTTTAGATATAAAACAGTGAGTCAAAACACATAACTTTAAAGCTAATTTTTCTGCATTTGCGTTTTCTGGAAACTGCCAAATATTCTTTCCACTTTACAGGGCTATTTCCAGTTAAAAGCCAATCCTGGTGCATGGACTCTAAGACTGAGAAAAGGCAGATCTGAAGATATTTACAGGATCTACAGGTAGGTCAGGATAAGAAATACTTCAGTCTTTTTCTTGTAAAATTTTGAAGTAGGTAGGCATTGTAATATGTGAATCTAATGGTTCCGTTGCTAAAGTGTGGTGACCTGAACAGCAAATTAAACAGCTAATTACATTTCATGCTGAACATATGGTATGCAAGGTGAAATTAATTAATTCATTAAAAACCCTGTTAAGTGTGTTCAAATAGATGTATTTGTTTCTTTGTCATGTCCCAAACCTGTTTTGCAGTGCTGAGGCTTAATACATGTATAAAAATGAGCAGAAGAAATAAAGAACATATTTCTGCTTTGTAGTAAAAGTCAGTATCTTGCTCTATTTTCAGCCACGATGGCACAGACTCTCCGCCTGAAGCTAATGAAGTTATTGTTGTTCTCAATAACTTCAAGAGCAAAATTATTAAAGTGAAGGTGAGTTTAAAAACTAGAGGTGCTCTTAAAGAAGACTGTTTGACCAGCAGTGGGGGAGAAACTTGGATTAAGGCCTGATGCTCCCTTCCCATGAGCATGCACTTAAGGCAGTCTGCACTAAGCTCACCTCACAGGATCAGGACTAGAGAACATCATCTGTAGACTTGATTTGGGTTTTTGATACAGGAGAGAATGACATGTAAATCCTGTTCCTTGTGTATGTCCCTGAGGTACAATAATACTCACATTTTCCTGACTCAGTTGTGCTTATAACTTCAAGAAAAAGCAGTTTTGTATATCCTATATATGTCTGGTAATAAACATTCAGCGTGTCCATTGAGCCAGCATTTTATCTGTTACAGATAAGTTTTATTCATTTGGCAAGACATTTTCTGTCACTCTGACACAGACTAGGTGAGAATACATTTAAAAAAAGAAAAAACTGGTAAATTACTAATCTACTGTGTCTCTTTGGGTTGCCTATCAGGTAATGCCATAGCTGAGAAGTTTAAGGAGAACCACTGCTAGATAAGTGATGGCTATAACACAGCCAGCTTACCCCTGACACCATTTACTTGTGCTGGACTAATTTTGGGATGTTGTCCCCATTCACTGTCTTGTCTGTGTATCTGCTTTGGAGTCTCAGTGGCCAATTATACCACTTAGAGAGTGGTGGAATTGGTGTGTTGATTTTTTGGTTTTCTTGAGGAGTGGGGGGGTGTTGGTTTCTTTGAAGGATTTTCTTTGCCCGTCTCCATCATCAAGGTTGCTCACTAAACATCTCTTAGAAAAGCATTTTAACTGTCCAGACTAACATGCCTTTGGTGGTGTCTAAAAGCTCCTTTGGAATCTGTTTGGAAAAAGTCAGTTCATTACTGAGCTGTTTTCCCAGACACCTTAGTTTACCTGTCAGCTCATGGGATGTAATTCAAGTAGGTAAAAACAGAACCAGTGTCAGGATAACACTCGTGACAATATTTGCCCAATATGTGGTTCCACTCACTAAAGCCTCGTTATGCTTCACAGGTTCAGAAAAAGTTTGATATGATGAATGAAGATCTGCTAAGTGATGGCACCAATGAGAACGAATCTGGATTTTGGGAATCTCTCAAATGGTAAAACTAATTCAATGATAAACCTGCAAGTCTCTTGAAAGTGGAAAACTATTTGGCAATACCATTATGTCTGTGACATTCCACAGCTGTCTATTAAGACTGCTTGAATTTAGAGCTGTCATTCATTGGACTCCTCTGTTTCTAGAGATCTGGGTTCCTGCTTTGAACCTGCTTTTACCTTCCCTTACCCCCCCTGCTACTTGAGAGCCTGAAAACATTGTTTCTTCCTGGGAGTTGCACCTCAATCAAGATCAATCTCTCTCTCAATCAAAAGAGATTCATCTTTTGTTCATCTGTGAGCTCTTGGACCTTCCCTGTCCATGTGCACAGCACTGCCTTGGGGAGGATGCTGTGGTCATGCACCAGGGAATGATACCAAAAGCCCACAGACCAACTGTATTAAAGCAAAACTGTAGCCATTTTCTGTATTTGCAGCCTTTCCTACAGAGCTGGCCCTTCCTATCTCGTCCTTCATATAACCATATTTTTCCTTTCAGGGGATTCACAGGAGGACAAAAGAATGAAGACGTGAAACAGGATAAAGATGATGTACTAAATATATTCTCTGTGGCTTCAGGACACCTATATGAGAGATTCCTGCGGTTAGTGGAGAATTTATAATCCCCATGTGCCAAATAGTAGTGTCCTGCTTTGCACAAGGAAAAAGGTTACAATTTGCGAGAGTATAAAAAACCCCACTTTTTCAGTGCTTCAGAAGTCCACTAGAATCTGCCTCTACTGTGTCATATGAACTTTTATCTGCCTAGCATTCAGGAGTTAAAAATAGGCATGATGTGTTGCTGTCCTAAATTTTCTCACTACAATATAACCAATGTATTGTTAAGAAGTTACAGAATAAGTCACAGTTGCTTTGGAAAGAATCTGAACTTCTGTTATTCTCAAAGGACTGTGAAAGCCAACATGTTGTATATTCTCTGACTAGTTAAAATACGTAGATGTTGGGGGTTTAGTGATTTTTTTAGATAAAATTAAGCAATTTACAATAGGCTGAAGCTGCCCACTTTTTCTTTATGTGTGAAGTTCAGTTACCTGACACACAACTGCAAATAGTTTAATTGTGTAGCCCAGCAATTTGTAATTTGTTGCACAGCTCATCTTTCGTGGGTGCCACTTGTTCCTCTAACTGCTTTATTTTTTTTCTTTTGATAGCATAATGATGTTGTCTGTGCTGAAACATACCAAGACTCCTTTAAAGTTTTGGTTTCTGAAGAACTACTTATCACCTACATTCAAGGTTTGTTACTAATTAGAAATTTATTTGGTGGTGGGGGAAAGATGCCACAAGCTGCTTCCCTCTCCCTTCCCAATGCTGTACCAGCATTACTTGGCCAAATGTGTACTCACCCAAAGCTGGAGAAAGCCTCACAGATGAGAATGTCAGCTGATGTGACAGTGGGCCAAGTTTTTCTAGTAAAAAAATTCTCCCAATGCTCTTCTCTCATTTTGCATCCCACTTACACTGCTTTGTACACCCCTAAATAATTGTTCCATCTGTGAATTTTTATGATTTGAGTAATGCATTCTTTTAAACTCATCTGTGGATCTCTCTAAAATGGCTCATAAGGAACTGTGTGGACAAAGATGCTGAAACATTTAGTTGTCTCCGCATAGTTGGCTTTACAATTTGTATTGATTGTTCAGCTTGGGGCTCAGTCTTTTGTGTGAATTAACAATTTTCTTTGTGGTATTTCATTTTCTGATGTTCTATGCCTTCGACTGAAGTCTGTCTCTTGTAATGTGCTTTTCTTTTTCCTGCAGAGGAACAAAGAACTGAGATAAGCTGCTTTTTTCCCCTCCCTCTGCAGGAGTTCATCCCATACATGGCCAAGAAGTATAATTTCCAGTATGAGCTTGTCCAGTATAAATGGCCACGCTGGCTGCACCAGCAAACGGAGAAACAGCGCATCATCTGGGGTTACAAGATCCTCTTTCTAGATGTGCTCTTCCCGTTAGCTGTTGATAAAATCCTGTTTGTGGATGCTGATCAGGTAACACAGAGGCTGGAGTTATTTGATCTTTTCTTTTTTTCTTCCTTTCTTTTTTTTTTTTTTTTTTTTTTTAAAAAAAATTTTCTTAATTAAATTTTCNNNNTTTTTTTTTTTTTTTTTCCTTTTTTTTTTTTTTTTTTTTTTTTAAATAATAAATTCCTGAATACAATTTCCGTATTGTTGGAAGGGTTGCAAGTCTGAGCTCTTCACAGGCATGACTGGACGTTGATTCTGTAATTATTGCATGCTTCAGTGAGGGCTGGGTTTTGTGCTTGTTTCCACAAGATTGGTTTTGTTGGCCTGTCTTTTACTGTTGTCTGGTTCCTCATTCACTCACTGTGATTCCAGCTAGTTTGCCAAATAGATTCTCATTTCACCCTTCCATTTTTCCAGTTCAGTCTGTTCTCCCAGCCTGCAGATCACTAACCACAGACAGTATTTTCCTAAGTCACCAACCACTCTGCCCTCCCAGGCCCCTGCTTTTAGCTTGGCCACATCCGAGTGGCTTTCAGAGGAGGAGAAGGCAAATCCCTTATGCATGAGGCCATGTCCTGCTGCAAGGCAAACAGGGCTGGAAGGCTTTGTGTGTGCTCACTCCCCAGTGACTGGAAAGTGCAGAAAACATGCACAGTGAGAACTGCCAAAAGTACTCTATCAAAAATATGTATGAAACTGAGAAGTACGGATTATCAACAAGTGAGTGTAACCTGCCTTGGGGGTTTTGGCATATGTACAGTGTGATCCCATGCCTGGTCAAACCTAAGCTGAAGTATCAGTTAGGAGAGATTTCCAGCTACCCTGGTGTCATTTTAGACAGGTTGTTTCTCTGTTCGTGAGTGATATTTAGGCATTTTTTCCCATCAGAGTGGTATTTTTAAAGTAGTGCTACTGCTGCATCTGTGTCAAAAAGACATTAAAACGCTTTCTTCCCTGAAGGGTCTGCAAACTCTGCACAGGAAGGGATACCAAGAATCACAGTACAGGTCATGTATAGTGAGAATTCTTGCTGCTTATTAAGAAACAGTTTTGCACTTCAGCTGTCAAACCAACCCCTATCAGCTTATTTGAAGCACTATTTTATTTGCTCCAGCTCTAAGAGCAGGGGAGACGACACCTTTTGTGCTGTGTTTTTGTATTACATACACATAATGCAAAAGACTGCCACATATATCAGGTCGTTCTTCCTTTAGCTGTTCGCTCAGTTTGAATTAAACCCTGTACAGCATTTCCAAATAACCCATGGTAGGCTCCTGGAAATCAAAATAAAATGTCCTTTCCCTGCAGATTGTGCGCACAGATCTAAAAGAATTGAGAGATTTCAATCTGGATGGTGCTCCTTATGGATACACTCCATTCTGTGACAGCCGAAGAGAAATGGATGGCTACAGGTTCTGGAAATCGGGATACTGGGCAAGTCATTTAGCTGGGAGAAAATACCACATCAGGTACTGAAGAATTTTTTTTTTTTCTTTTCAAAAATAGAGGGGTAAAGTTTTTGTTGCTGCTTAGACTTAGCAGAAAACTAGCTGAGGTATACAGCCCTGCATGAATGACTTTTTGCTTCCTGTTGCAAAGGTTCCATGGCCTATGGTCCCTTGGAAGCACTAGGGATCCTGATGTTATTTTCAGTATGCTACAACTTTTACAGACGAAGAACTGAAACGTTAACTAACAGGCATCTTCCTTTGTTAATAACAAATGTTGGAACAGGGACTGCATGACAGCAAAGCTAAGATAGATTTGTTGAAAATTCTTTTTCGTACATGCCATGACCTTGTCAGAACTGCTTTCCTGCCCTGTAATAGATCATCTGATGTGCTGCCACCATGAGATTGTTTTAGGGTATTGTGTCTCAGGGGGTCTAGTGGGGCTGCAGTGAATTACCCCCCAGTGAAATGTCATTACTGATTGCATCATCTCCATGTAGTGCTCTATATGTTGTGGATCTGAAGAAGTTCAGAAAGATAGCAGCTGGAGATCGACTCAGAGGACAGTATCAGGGTCTTAGTCAGGATCCAAACAGTCTGTCCAACCTTGATCAGGTGTGTTTTATGGTGTTTGTTTTGTTTTATTGGGCTATGGTGTCAGGTTGGGACTTGGGATTTTTCCAAAGGACTGTGTGTGGAATGGGATGAAGTGTTGATTCATCACTTTATATTTGCATTGGGAAAAAAGAAAACTCTTAAAAAAGTTAACCTTCACAATACTGTTGGTTTGGGGGGAGGGTTGCTCCTCCCATCCTGCACCCTGTGGAAACAGCTACTAACTCTCACTCTGCACAACAGGATTTGCCAAACAACATGATCCACCAAGTACCAATTAAGTCCCTCCCCCAGGAGTGGCTGTGGTGTGAAACATGGTGTGATGATTCCTCGAAGAAGAGAGCAAAAACCATTGATCTGGTGAGTGCAGGATGATTCCCTTACTCTTACATCACTTTAAAATACAGCAACCAGTTTTAGAGGCAGTTCCCTACCTCACCCTCCATCAGTACTTGCATGTTTTCAGCACTTGAGTTTTTTCTATTAGCTTCTGTATTTGTCTTACCTGGAGCAGTGGCATTGTTATGAATTTGGGAAGAGACTTTGCACTGTTCTCTAGCTGAAGTACAGGCACGTGTTGTTCACCACGAGCAGTTTAATCCCTGCAGAGGGAAGCACACCTCTGCTGAGTGCAGAAACCTTTTGTAGCCTGTCCGTTCTCTCTGCAGTGTAACAACCCAATGACCAAAGAGCCCAAGCTGCAGGCGGCCATGCGGATAGTTCCAGAATGGCAGGACTATGATCAAGAAATCAAACTGCTCCAGAGTCATTTCCAGAAGGAAAAAGAAATGGGAACACCAGCTAAGATGCCAGGACAACACACACACGGTAATCTTTGTTTCTGTACTTCTGTGACTTCCTCTGTGCCTGTTGGTCTGGTGCTGTGTCCTCCCTCCCTGTGAGCTTGTGCCATGCACAGGGCTGAATGAGGGCCTGTTAAACCATCGGGAGTGTATGGGATGGAAGGACCTTTGCTGAGCGAGCCTGGTGTAATTTAACCTAATTCTGAAAGTCAGAGAACAGACTTGTTCCAGTTCTGTGAAAGAGGCTCACTGTTCCTGCAATTTTATGAGCTTGGCCTTATCTTAACCCTTAAAGAAGTGCTGCTACACACTGTGGCTGAGAATTTTCTTCAGGCACTGGCACCTTGCAAGGAAAAAGTCTCGGGAGGCTGTACTGATTTTCAAACCAATCTGCCAATTGAGGCAGCTGAAACTGAGTGCTCATTTTTCTCTCCTCTTCTACAGATCCAGCAGCACATGTGGAATTATGATCCATGGAGACCAATTCAAGTTAGACTCTTTCATAGACAATTTTTATATTGAAAGCTAGGTTTTTTCCGGTATGTCTGCAAAACTGCTGAATAATTGAATGGGATGATGTATGCATTTCTATTACTTGCCTTTGGGTTAATTTCTGCATATGAAATAGGATCTGGATTGCTGGAATTAGCATTACTGTTTTTTTGCACCTGTGGTGGAGATGAAAGACCCCATGACGGAATTCAGTGTTTCAGAAACAAAACTTCACAATCTGCCAGAAAAGCCACAGCCTGTTCCTTCAGCTGTTGCTGCCTCCACCACTGATGAAGCTCCTGTTAGCCTCAGGTCTAACTTGAGAGTCTGGGAATTGCAGACATACGTCCTAACCTCATCTGATGGACATAATTTTTCCAGGTAACATTATAAGGCTCTAGATTATGCCTTGAATTTGGGACACTCTTTCATCTTCAGGTTTTCAAACAATTGAAAATACTTCTTGGATTTGTTCAATCTGCCCTTGATTTTGTAACAAAACCAGCATTATTTTGATTTTCTATTTCCTGTCTTCATTTATTGCCCAACTTTTGATGGTTTGGCTTCATGTAAAGCTACCACAATCTATTTAAATGCCCATCCAAATGCAAATGCCTAAGCTTACAAAGTGAGCAGAACATGGAATTTGGCAGCTGAGTTCATCCTAGCCTATATGACTTGAATCAAAGTGCCCTCCCTTCCTCCTGCTCCAAGTGTAAATCAGTGTGCAAAACTGGTAGGGCCTTACTCTTGCTGTGGTTCACTGATTCATGAATGTTTTTTTGTTTATGAAAAATCTGTGGAAGCTTGGAAGTTTATCATCATGTAAATTTCATTAACTTTATTTTTCTTCAAACAGAGATGTTGTCACGTCAATAAAAACTTCAGAGTTCCTAGGTCTTAAGCTTTAGTTCCCACTCAGTCCTTTGATCATCCTTTTTCCTTGCACACATTACAGTCCTAATTTGATTTTGGGGTTTCTGGATATTTCACTTGCATTTGCTTTCATTCTGTGCATAGACAAGAAGGTCTCTTCTTGCAAGGATTAATTACCCTGGGCAAGTTTTATCATTCATATTCATGTCTTCATTTTTAAAGATGCTGCTGCCATAGTTCTGCACTATGAACATACCAATTAAAGAAAACCCTCGAACCCAGGTTCCCTCATTCTGTAGGATTAATAGTCTGCTCCTTGTAACACTGAGGAGTTGAAGAGTTGAAATATAAGAACTAAAAGGAGATTTCTAGTACAAAATATAGTCACCAATGCATCTTGAGAAATCCAGACTTTTTTGGTTTTGTGCCTCCCATGTTTTTATACAGGTAAATGTTTTGTGCTGTAAGACCTTCAACCCAATGATAATCCTGACTTAAAATATTCTTCTGGAATGACTGTGTTATAAATCCTATCATGTTGTGGAGGAATCTGAAAGAAGACAGGAGTTGTAGTGTTTGAACTGTTCAATAGTGCGACTTAAGAGAAAAAGCAGCTCTGCTCCAGCCAGCTCAAGGAAGGGCCCAAACTCTTTGAAAAAGCACATTAAGAACAGTGCCCAGGGTCCCTCAGCTCACCTGGCTGCACAGCTGCCCTGTGACACTGCACCTACCCTTGTGGGGAGTTCTGGCAAGGTTTGGGAAGGGAGAGTTTATAACCCCCTTCTCCCCAGGGAAAGCTATGCAAACATGGGGGGCTGGAGAGCAGCCTTACAGAGCTTATCAGCTTAGGTATTTCCCACTTTGTGGGGTTTTAAATTCAGATGCTCTGTCTGGTGGCTCTGGAAATTACAGGTGAGGTGCCTTATGCTTCCCATCAAAACTGTTCCACTTAAGGATAAGCAGACTTACAGTAGAAGGACTTTTTTCTAGTGTAAAAAACAATGCATCTGCCAACAAATTAATTACATATTATGGCAATTAGCCTCTTTTAAGCAGCTTATACAGCACAGGTAAGATTGTCCTTTCTGTGTTCAGCTACACATCATTTCAGCCTTGCTGGAGCACAGGGAATGGCACAGGAAGAAGTGGGCAGCAGCTGTACACCACCCTTCCCTCCAAGGATGGATGGGGAAAGAATGTGCCCAAGCCCTCAGAACAAGAGCAGCTTTCCCTGAAACAAGGCCCTTTCCTATCTAGAACCGTATTTGGCTTCTTTCCCCCCACCCCCAAATTATATTCAGAGCCACAAGACTGAGAATAAAGTAACCTCTTAAATTCAGCACGATTAACAATGCTTTGTTGAATAAGAAAATACTTGTAAATTAAATGTCAGTTACAGATTTTTTTTTTTAATGATGCTCCTTCATTCTGATAGTTAATGTATGTACTTGAACACCCACACTGCATCCTTTTTTTTAAGATCTATCCAGCTATGGAGGATATTTTTGTTGCTGCTACTTAACAGAGGCCATGCTCTTCAGTTTTTGTGAAGAAATAAAAGTCATCTAACTCACAATTGATACAGAAAGAAACCAGAAGCATACTGTAAGGTTCTGTACCTTTGCAGTACTCATAAGAGTCCTGTAGCTGTTCTCAAGTACAATACAAAATGCACATGGTACCGATCATTCTGAATGTGAACTATTCCCATTTTTCCTGAGAAGCCACTATTTATTTCCACCCAAAAAGAACAATCAAAAAGAGAATAATCACTTTTGTTTGGATCTGTGCATATGTTTGCTCTTAGATGCTCAATGGGGCCTTGAAAGACAAATAGTTTGTCACCCCCATCTAGACAGGATCTCGGAGAAAGCATCATCTTAATGAAACAGAGCTGCTGCTGATCATATCACTGAGGGCCTGGTCCTGTAACTAGTAAGACTGATGATAATTAGGAAATGGGCATTGCAGAGGTCGCAGTGTAATTTTGGATCCCCCAGACTAGAAGAGCCACTGCTGTGGCAAAGTGATGGCATTGTTCCCATCTCTGGCTACAAGCAGCTTGACCTCTTGGTGAGGAGCTCACACTTGAGAAATGCCCTGTACTTTTGTTTTAAAAGGAAGATTTCACTGCCTTACTAAAAAGCAAATAGCAAAGAAATAAGACTTTAAGATTTCTCTTTCATTTAGCTATATGGGGTTATAAGGAAAATGAAAGGGATGTGTACAAAGCAGTAAATACCCAGTCACAGTCCTAGAAACCAAAACATTTTCTAAATTATGACCCGGTTTTACCCAAATCTTCTGTAATCTGTTCAAGAATATTCCGTAACTCCATGTGGCACCAAGTGACCCAAGGTATTGAG
Organism: Pachycephala philippinensis; assembly: GCA_013397055.1. Lineage (NCBI taxonomy): Eukaryota > Metazoa > Chordata > Aves > Passeriformes > Pachycephala > Pachycephala philippinensis. The sequence goes on along the minus strand of VWZT01007465.1, from coordinate 623,508 downwards.
AATTCTCTTTACTGAATGTTACTGAGATCACAGTGAGTTTCCCACTGCAGTGGGATCCAGTGTAATAAAACCTCTGCTGTTCTTTACCCATGTCTCTCCTGTGGATTCCTTTGGGGCAGATAACTGAGGTTTTAATAGTGTTCTTTGGAGTACATTTTTCACTTCATGTAAGCAAGCGTTGGGATACTGTTGGAAAGCTAGAAGGGAAAAGGAGGAGTTCCTCCTCCCAGCCAGTCTTATTAGTCATGGTATTTGAGTAACCTCTAAACTGAGGCACTTCTGTTAAAAAACAGGAATATTTTATATAAATCTACCTTTTAGGTCTTTTTTTGGAACTCTACCTACTACTACTTAAAAAGGATGTTTCTCTATCAGCTTTTTGTCATTTCTTCATTTGATTTGGTTTTACACTGATACTCCGCAGTAAGCACTCCGAAAGGCATCCTCCAGCAATACTTCTGAGCATAGAGCTGTGTCTGAAGTTCTTTCAGAGTTGGGAATGAATTCCAAACTCCTATGGGACGCTCAAAGCCTCTTAACCGGAGCATCTTTATTAATCAAAGAGCTATAAATTAGACAGCTTGACACAGGAAGCCCAACTGAACGCTACACAGGCCTGCACTTGCTTTCTTACAGTTGACTGAACTTGCTCAGGTTTGGAAAATGAGACCAAATCCTAGGAGACAACTAAAAGGGGAAAAGGAAGCAGCCAGAAAGAATAAATACGCACCATATGCCTATGACCTCCTCAACAGGATTTTGCACTGCCTCCCTTTTGCTTTTCAAAGTACTTATTTAAGCATGTAACTGTATATACTTAATGCTGAAGAACTGACCACCCTCCACCCGAAAAGAGCTGCATAAATGAGAAAAATTCTGATGGGGGAGTGGGGAAGAGGGGATAAAAAAAAGTAGTTTTGAATCCTTTTTTTAGAAATTTTTTAGAAATTGTATTAACCTGAATACAACAGCTTTCTTTGCTGGGCAAACTGTCCCATTCCCCTCAGCCCGCATCCTGCCAGCTATCAATACCTGCCTGTAACATCAGCCTTAACACCTCACACAGAGCTGGGGCTGTCACACCACACGGTGCAGGATTTCTCCCTCAGTGCTGTAACCTGCCAAGGGCAGCTGCTGGAGAAGCCCATCACCTTCTGACTTGGCTCTGCACTTCTGGCCATACGTGCAAGGTGTTACTCAACAGTGCCTCACCTGTCCCTTCACTTTCTCGACAGTAATCTTTAATTTGCAGCACCTGTGTCCAGCTCTCATCAATAAGCAGAGCCAGCTTTTCCAGTGCAAAACTCACTGCCCTGAACGAACAGCCTGAGGGGACACAAGTGACCATTCTGTGCTCACACAGGGGCTGCCCACCACCCTGTGGTGAGAATGCAGCCATACGCTGGGTGCCTTTGCCACAAAACCCAAGCAGGACTTAACCCAAAGCTCTGTTCAGTGCTGCTGCTGGTGTATTGGGCACAGCAGCTCACATCCAGCTCGTGTCTCCACAGGAGAGATGAAAGGAATTGAGTGCCCAGATGTGTGCAGGGGCTTTGCCCTTGCTGTGTTTGCTGTGTGCCATTTAGGCTCTTTCTGGGGGCATACAAAGCCATATGAGGGCAGGCAGCACTCGCTCTGCAGGCAAACAAATCACCTGTTCACGAGCTGCTCTTGCTGTTTCCATCTATTGATCAAATACTTGCACTGACATAACAAGATGAAAAGTCACTAAAATGCACTTCAGAGTTAGACAAACAACACCTATGCTGCCCTTATCCCCAGGGCTTAGACATAGGGACAGGGACACCCCACGTCAGTGTTCCATGCACACTGTGCTAAGCCTGAAGGGATCCTGCTCCCAAATCGCTGGTTTGGCCCATCCAAGGCACTCACAGCAGTTCCTGTGCATACAGAAACATCCCTGAGTTTAGCACACAGCACACACCACCACTCTCAGCTGTGCCCTGGGTGCCACAGCCCCTCCTGTCCCATCCCCAGGCACTTCTTGCCTGCAGACAGCTCCATGCTGCACTAACAACCAGCCAGCACTGCCTGCAGAATCCAGGCCACTGGATTTAATCCCATCCCCAGCAAACAGCTGCAGTCTGCGTCACAAGGGAAACCCCTTGATCCATACAGGCCATCCGAGGGGCTTCTGGCTGGAAGTTCTCTGTGGGCTCTGCCCAGCGTGCCAGGTCAGTCCTCCCACCACTCCTTGGGGGTGAGTGAAGGTGCCCGGACTGCCACTGCAAACCTGCAATGGGGAACCAGAACCAACCCTCACCAGCCCTGGAACTCCTCTCCACAGCTGTACGGTGCCCCTGCCACACATCTCACCAGCTGTAGCTGTCCAGAACACATCTTCACTTACTTTGTCCAGTAAGTGCCGTCACTGCAGAGATGCACCCCAGGAAAGGAATTAAACCTGTACCCTCTGCAGCCAAGAGACTCCAATCTGCCATCCCTAACACAGCAGTGGCCAGCAGGACACAGAGCACAAGGCTCCTCAAGGAATTCGCTTTCCCAAACCCTGCCGCTCCCCCCCAGAGCAGCCTTGCAAGTCACCACAGAAAAATTCATTCTGACACTGGATTTACACTTCATTCTTCCACCTTGGCTAACGGTGGCAGTGTAAATATCCCAACATTCAAAGCTCCCCACGAGGAAACTCCTCTCCATTTACCCACCTCCTCTTTGCCACATTAACTATATTTACCCCATCATGAGTACTGCTTATGGATTATACACTCCATCTGTTTTGAGTCAACACATGGACCTTCACTAACCTGAAGGTAAAGAGCTCTCCCCCAGCCTCCCTTTGTTGTCTGCAGCATGTATGCTAGCTGCTCCTTGGAATCCAGGTAATTGGGCAGCATTCCCTAATTGGGACACTGGGAAAATCAGTTCTGACTACCAGGGTTTATTGCTGCCTAGACTTTATCAAGACCACTGCTAAGAAAGATTGCCTTATTCTTGGAATACATTGAATTTGTTCCTTATTAGCCAGCTTGGGGATTGGTGAGGAATGAGAACAGCATTTCTTCTGTATGAAGATCTGGAATAAAGAGTTCTGCAATACACCTGATTATGGCACAGCAGGGTCCTCTCCTGCTCCAGGAAACATGATTAGCCATCAACCATTCTCCTCCTCCCACTGATGTTACTACACCTGAGCACAAACACACCTGGGGATGCAGAACCTGCCTGGCCACAGGGCTGTGCCTGGGGGACATGGATTTGCTGAGAATCTGATGAGGCTGCAGGGTGTGTGTGTGGGAAGCACTCCCTGACAGTACCACTTAGAAAGCCAAGAAATGACTGACCTTTTCCAGCTCACAGAGGTGAGAGGGAGGGACCAGGACACGCTGCCATCGTTCAGAGCAGGCACCTCTCAGCTGCCTCACCAGTCCCACAGCTCCGTGCTCTCACCCAAGGCTGCTGTATTCTCACCGTTCCACCTGTACTAAGCAGAGCCACCTTGTGTGCAGCTTTTGGCTTCCTCCCAAAAGACACAACGGAACAGAGAACCTGCTTTGCTTCCTTAAAATTAATTTTCAACACTAAAGGTATGCTTCTTTGTTTGCTTCCCCTTTTCTGGGGAAAGTTTCCACCACACGTACATCTCCTTGCTCTGCTGGAAAGAACAGGTCTCAGCTCTTAGACTCCTATTCTCCAACCTTTTTCCTCCATCTAGGTGTTTATTTACTACAATAAATATGCAGTGAGTATTTCCAGACATCAAAATATTTCCCTTAGCCTTTAGACTGTTTTCTTGATATTCTCTCCTTTGCTTGGTTGAGTGTTTTTTAATTTTTTTGGGTTTTTTAAGAAATAAAATGAAGACTTGGCATCAGAACTGGATACATTCAATTTCATCAACACTATGTCAAAAAAACTTGTTTGTGTTCATGTGTATTTCTGTATATCCACCCTCATCCTCTAAGTATTTTTCTTTTATACCATCAAGCTGCGCAGGAATCCTTCCACCCAACCCACTGAGAATTTCTTATGAACTGCTTGTCCATGACAATCACCAAACCTCCTTGTTGACTCAGGAATACAGACCCCTGTTTCCTGGAAGTCTTTGTGTTTCATATTCCCAAACGTGCAGTTTCAGACTTGTCTTACCAAAATTCTTCTGTGGCTCCCCTGCAGAGAGAGGCCTCAGGATTTTGTGCTGCTGCCTGTGATTCACTGCTGCTCAACAGCTGCCACCACAATTGCTTCCAGACCTCTAGGAAAGCACCAAACAGCACAGACCCCTGCAGAGGAAAAGAATCTCAAACACCTTTTTGATAGGGATTCCCACTAACTATCACTGCTAGAACTTTGCTAACTGGGTTTTAATTCTTTAAACACGTGCCCCAACAATGCAGTAACATTATTTTGGAGCAACAAGGTACAAGCAACAAGGATTTTGTGAAGCGTTTATGTATAAACTCAGTGTTGCTGTTATCCCAAACCTATAATTCCTCAAAGTTACACTGCTTTGACAAGAATTATGTCCCATAAAAACCCCTCAAGAGTAATTTCAGCTCTCAAGGCACCCCTGATCTCCCAGGAGCTTCCCCTCTGGTTTCAAATTCATGTTTGGACAAGTAGCTCTTTGCTGAGCTTCTCTGGAACATGTGCCTTATCTTCCATAGTTTATCAAGGACTGACCTTGTTGGGTCAGTGACTCCTCCAGCCATCTTTCCTGACTTTCTAAGTACCAGCTATTGAGTTGTCCCTTTAGAAAAAACTTTTAGAAGAATTTTAGAAAAATGTTAAAATACCAGCTGCTCAACATGTATTGCACCAGGCTGCTGAAGATATCCCAGTACAGGTGATACTTTAAAGATTTTTACATACAGCACACGGATTCCTATTACGTATCCTGAATTTTATTGAAACAATTTTGCCTTCTTCACCTAACAAAGCTTAACGAGTTAGGAACATTTTCCCAAATGTTCTACTGTGTGTCCTTAGATTGAACTGTATTTAAGATGTGTTCAAGATTGTGTTTTTCTCTCTTGGGGAAATAAGGCCTTAGCTGTTGCTGTGCTGGCAGCCACCAAGGCCAGTTAGCAGCCAGGCTGAATGATGCTCCTGCCCCAGGAATGTGGCTCTAACTCTGAATCAGTAGGATTTTATGGGAAGACTCCTTGCTCCTGCTGATCTCCTCAGATCTCTGTAAGAACAATTTGCTCTGTTTTCACATGCCATTCCTCTGGGGTCTTTCAAAAAAGCCTCAGAAATAACTGAGTGGCTGCTTTTGCCCTCCTGAATCTTGTAGTTATTTGTCACAACATCACTGACAGCTGGTTTGAAAGATCTCACCTGAGTCAGAAAGGCCAGTACCTTGATACCACAGCCACTTCTGCAGAATCTCATTCCCAAATGTATCCAAATCACGTGAAACGAGTTGGGTTTTCACTCTCCCATCCTGCTGCTGGGAAGCTGTTCAGACCTCACCACAGTGACAGTGTTGCAGATCATCATCCAGCTGCCCACCTCAGCTTACACTTAGCAATGTCACACTCTTTTCCCCCTCACATTAACATTTGACTTTAACAGCTTCTTTTTTTTTCTTCCTCTCTGCCACCACCCCTTTCTCAACGAATAAACCAGCCACCCTCTTAAAAAGAAGAAAAAAAAAGAAAAAAAAAAGGAAAAAAAAAAGTGACCTTATAGTAGGTGACACAATTTTCTGTTGGAAGCTGGCTACTCAGAATCACACTGGTGGGCTCACCAAGGGAGTTTTTAGTTTTGTGGTACTTTAATTAAGATTATAAAGAAAAGGACTCCAAATGTGCTGCACAACGATCTCAGGAGATGTTCTGAGCTGTAGATGGAGCACTTGCACTGCTAAGAAAATTCACAAGTGCCTGCTGACCCCTTCCTGCAATTTCCAGCAATTTTTAAAGCGGGAAAGACTTTTTCCCATGTGGGCTACTGCGGCCTTCCATACAAAAAAAAAAAAAAAGAAAAGAAAAGAAAACAAACATCAAACATGCCTGGCTGCTGCACTCACATTAACACAAGCAATGAGTACCAGCTCTGTGGTACTGATCACTCACTGGAGTTGCTGCTATTACGTTATAAGGCTTTTCAATTAAGTTCAAATATAGTTACCTTGAAAAGGTCTAAGGGCTTCCAAGAAAAGGAGCAGCCAAACAGACCAAATTCTGGACCTATTGTGGGTGGGTGTTTCTTTGTTTGGCCGCTTTGTTGATTGACTGAGGGTTTTTTTACTGTTTATTAATAATAAAATAAAGTGAAACTATTACTTCAGTTACCACCAACTTTCTGGTTCAAATCATGAGCCAACACAGAGACCTTTGCACTGTGTTCAGGTTTATTTGGCCCACTGCCTTGTATCCAATCACAACTATCACAAGCTCTTCGACAAGAGTGGGCAAAAAATCTTGTAGAAGGTAATTTAGAAACACCTGCATAGTTCAAGAATCATCTTCCTACCTCCTCCTTTTACGGCAGAAAGGACTCAGATGTGAGGGCAGAAGACTGACCTTCCTACAGGAAGATCCTATTTCCAAGGGAAGCTCTTGTCTCACATCCCACTCAGAGAAACACTTCTGCCTGCATAACATTAACACCTAAAAACTAATGTAAGATTTAAAATCTAATGGGGACTTTCAAGACTTTTATTCTGTTCACTGATCTAACCAATAAATTTAGTTTCTTTAAAGGGTGAGCACTGGATGTACAGTGAGTGTTGTGAATGTGTGTCCCCCTTTTTCTGTGTTTGCAAAGCAGGCGAGAGCACACAGTGATTGAGCCATGAAAGCACCTGTTATCATCAGAGGGGCACGGGATAGCTAAATATGCTCTGTCTACACTTTGAAGCACTGAGTTTCCACACTTCTGCCTGAGTTTCCAAGCCTTTCTGCTTATTTCTTTTGGACAACCCCACTGGGGAACAAGATGCAATCCTCTTCTCATTGTCACAGTTCCTGCCTTGCCTGTTTTCCCTCCCCCAGAGCTGATGCATGAAAAACCTCTTGCCAGCTCATATCCGTGGAATAATAAATGTACCTGATCACTTTGTGTTGCTGATCAAAGCAAGAACTGAATTCTAAAAGCAGAAATGTGATCTGAAGACAGTCAGCCCCATCAAGCATAAACTGAATATTTTAACATCTGGATGTTGATTTTAAAAGCTCTTCAGCAAAGGCCAGGAATTTTAGGGATGAAGCTATCAAAGAATGAGATATTAAAAAGCTCTTACTACAGGGACCCAACCTTGCAACCACCTAAATGCTGTCCAACTTGTTTGCTCATTCATTCACTTACATAAGGCTGTAAAGCTCTTGTGTGTGTGTAGCAGAAAACAGGAGAGAAGCTGCTCCTGTAAATCAGCAGCTGCTCAGAGCATTTCCCACAGCACTGACCAGTGCACGTGGGCCACAGACAGTCTGAGAAATCCATCCCAGCAACTGCACAGACTTGGAGGAAGAAATTAATTGCTTTAGACAAAAACCCCCCCCAGTCACTACCCCCCAGCAGCCACAGAAAATCAGGACTTAAAATAAACTTGTTTTACTTCCTTTTGTTTCCTTACTTTCTTCATATTTGAGCCCAATACGGAGACGAATCTGAGACACAACTTTTCAATGTAATTGCAGCACGATCATCCAATTCAACCTCAGACCCAAACTTCCCTCTGTTTGCACCTACAGCTTCCCGAGGTGGGGAGGGAGGGGACAAGGAGCCAAATGCCTGGAACACTGCAGGAATCTGCAGCCCAAAGTGTCTTTCCAAGACACAGATTGCTTCGCCCACCTGTGCTCACCCAGGTGTGCCATGGAGGAGAGGGGAGTGGTTTCTCAAGCTGTCTCCCAAGCTTTCTCCAGCAAGAGTTCAGAGGTGCCAGACTCACTCCAAAAAAAAAAAAAAAAAAAAGGCTCTGCCTGCTCCCAGTTTGTGTGTCACAGGAGAACCACAGGTAAGTCATTGAAGGATTACTGAAATCAGTAGCCAGGCTACTCCGATAATCGAAATCCAAAACACAGCCAGAAGGAAGGGAAAGAGTTAATTAATCACCTAATTATAAAAGCAGCACACAACCTTCTCTAACTAATCTAGTAGCAGAAGGCAAAGTGATCAAATAAAAACAACCAGTACTGAACTACAAAGAGAGAAAAACGAACCGAAGAAACCCACTATTGCTGAAATGACGGACTCATGACCTGAAAGCAGATACATTATTTATTTCAACTATTTATGTCCTTTTCTATTCCCTTTTGGCTCTGATTTGCTGTCACTGGTGTGTTACAAGGTCATTAATAATGCATAGCAATAAATAATATATCCACAGTCACACCAACTGAATTTTGTTTGTCACTATGGCCCTGTGAGTATCTTAAATCTATTATACTTGGAGCTTTTTCTGAGTGGTGGCTAAGACCTGTACACATAGACTAGTTCAAACCTATAAAACAACAACAACAACAACATTTTGAGCTAATTTCTGGAGAAAAAGCAGACATGGAAGTACTCAGTTGTTGGTTCCAGCCCAGACAGCTGCCAGGAGGCAGGAACTGAGGCACCAGAACTTTGGCTAGACAGTTCCATACAAAACACCTCCTCTGTCCTTCAAAGAGCCTGTTGGATCCTCAGCTTGCAAGAACATTTTCAGCTGTTTGAGTTTATCACAAAAATGCACACCCACACAAACCATAAAACCCACCAACTCGCACCTTCTCCTGCACCTGAAATGGAGTTTCAGAAGAGGTTCTCTGGAATGCAAGGGCCATTCATCCAAAGCCTGACTCCACACAACACCAGCCAGCTTCATTGTGAAGCCTGGGGGAAAAAGAACCAGCCCAAAACACACCCAGAGTTATGCCAGTGAGTGACCCAGGAGAGCACACAGTGAACTCCTGAGCAGCTCAGGACTCCCAAGAGTTTTTATAGGAAAAGGTAAAGCCAATATGGAGAATACCATATTCATTCATCTAAAAGCAACAAGTGAGCACACCTACGTGTCCAGAACAAAAAGAGAAGCTCAGCATACAATAGGAACACAAAATGGAGACATTCCAGCTTTAGAAGGTGAAATTCGGATTTTAAAACAAAAAAACCCCAAAAAACCACCGACCCAGCACTATACTAATGGTTTTTATTGTTATTAGCAAAGTAGTAAAATATAAATCAATCCCTTCTGAGCATCTCACTGTGAGTAAATTGCAGTATGGAGTAACACAGGCACAGTCTGACCTGCATCTACTCCAAGTATAGTCCCAGAGACAGCTTGTCCCAGCCCTGTTTCTTTCACCCACTGCATTAACTACACACCTGGAAAGCAAATAGATTCAGCAAGCTGGTCTGATGAGAGTAAATGTTTGGAGCTTTTTTTTTGGTGCAGTTGTTTTTGCCAGCCCGACTTTCCAAACACGCTGATTCTAAGGCCACATCACCATTACTGTGTGAAAAAAAAGGAATAGAGGTGGGAGCATGTGAATTTAAAAAGAATAAACAAATAAACAACAACAACAAAAAAAATCCCAAAAAAGCCTGTCTTTAGTGGAAGGGCAGAGATGGGGTGGTGAGATGGGACTAAGCTCATTTTTCACAGCTGCTGAAAATTACTTAAAATTAGATGAAATGTAGAAGCAAACCTTTAAAGTAAAAGCAAGGAATTAAATGAAACAACCCCTTAGTTGTTACTGAGAATACAAATAAACTTTCTGATGCCTGATCCAAGTCACTGAATTAACAACTCACACTTCCGTTGAGGCTGTAAATAAGCAGTCTAAAAAAACTCCCTTTATATGGATTCCTCTGGTATCATGCAATATATTCACATTCTAAGTATTTACTTAGCAGACCCCACCTATTATTTAAGCACATTTGAATATAGTACAGCAAAGTATGATATGTATGATCACAATCCAGAACTGCATCAACTCTCTGATAGGAAATGCAGGAAGACTCCTAAGCTGTCACTGAACTCTGAGTTAATTAACGAGGAGGGGAGCAAACGCTAACATCAAGCATGAGACTGCCAACAAATTTCAAATTTAACAATTATGACACAGCTGCATCAATGTGCAGAAACATTATTTATTTGGACAGTTTAAACGCAAAACAAAGTAACTAATAGAAAACCAGGGTCCTGACCCTGCCTTAAGGTCAATAGAAAAACAATTTTGACTGAGATAAACATTACTTATCTGCGAGGAGCTGAGTGCTACCTCACCAGGCATCAGCTTTTCAAGCATTTCCTGAGAGCAGATCCAGAACAGGTGTCCATTTCCTCTGTTATCACAGAGCCTGTAGCAAAAACCAGAGCTCATTCTAATCATCAGTTGCAAGGTAATAATTTCACACCTCTTGGCTGAAGCAGAACTTCACAGCTCATCAGGCAACAAGTGGAAAAATCACTTTTGTCCTAAATTAGTTTCTTTTCCCCTAGTGAAGATAGCATCAACGCCCCTGTCACCAGGTATTATTGGAGGCCTGTCTAGTGTAGAGGCCATGCACAGGAAGAGATTTCATCACAGAGCTCAACTCTCACATTGACCAGTGACCACAAATTCTCACTTCCACTCATCAGGGCTCACCAAGATTTGGATATACAACATTATGTGTGAAGCCTGTGCGGATGTGTTCTTAATCCAGCCCATAGACATGGTCTGTGTGCAATAAATGGAGCACATGCTCAGCTGTGACACAGCAAATAGAAAGCCCAGGTTACCTCTGACAGCCTGCACCTCACCCTGCAGGATCCCTGATCCACCTGAAACCTTCCCATCCTGCGCTGGTTTTTCCTACAATCCAACCAACAGAAAGATGCTCACATAAAACACTTCAGGCAAAGCCTGTCTGGCTCAGAGGTTTGAATCCCTCTGTAAAGGCAGAGGCAGGTCAGGAAACTCCATGCAAACCTCTCTAAGCTGTGGGGATACCAGCTCCTGCAATCCCTCCCAGTGATGCCTTATGTTTTAGCTTTTATATTTTTCAAATTCTGTATTCCCAGTGTGTAACTCTGCAGTGTCCTGCAGCCTGTGAGCTGCTGCTCTCTCATGCTGAGACAGACAGAACAAAGCCTCTCCAGGCTGCTCTCCAAGGACACCCAGCCCGGCCTAGGCCCAAAATGTGTAACCCAGCATCTTGAGAAGGGGGGCAAGCTGAGGGGAAATTCCATCATTAGCTGAAGTTTAATTGGTGAAATTGGGTTGAGATGCAAATGGACCAAAGCTATAAAAGTGTGAAGAACTCGTGACTCGGGGTCCATCTTGGGTGCAGCCTTTGGCCTGCCCAGGGTGTGCCTCTGAAGGCCTTTCAAATAAATATCCACCTTTATTCCCTTACTCCTGTCCAGTCTCTGTTTCTAGGTTGGCCTCTTTAGGCATCACTCCCTTGGCAAACAGCACGAGGAAGCGCAACCTGATCTGAGCACAGCTGGGTTAGCCACATTTCAATGAAATCATTGCACCTCTGGGATCCCTACCAGTCTCAGCAGTGATCTTGTTTTAATGTTTTTCAATCGAAACCAGGTACATTTAAAGTGACAACCTCACCCATGAAGGTGCAAATTATGAGGAGTCCAATCCTGCAAGGAGCTCTGCTGTGGCTCAGTCACGGTAAAGACACTCAGCAGTACCCCACATCAGCAGCTCTGCTGACAGCAAAACACCCTACCCTGGTTATTCTGACACCCCAGTCTAGTGGGAGAATTCCACAGACTCCAAGATTCACAAAGTTACTCAGCACAAGCCTGTTCCTTGTGCAGTTAAAGCACGCCATATGGTGGCACACAACGATCTTGAAAAATCAGAATTATTAGCCTTCAAACATAAAAATTGAATCCTGCTGCTCTCGGCTGTTTCCATACCAAAGGCAGTAGCCCAGCAGTGGGTTTGCTTGCATTCATACCCAAAACCAGTAGGGAATATCCAGAAAAAAAGATGCACAGTAAATTCCCTGAAAACTGGCTGCAGTTTTACCTTGTCTCTAACACTGTTATTACCTCTTAATATGGTGCAGGAAGTCCAAAGCCACATATCTGCTCAGGCTCCTATGGGCATCAGCATCTGAGGGAAGTCAGGGCATTGTGGGCACCAGAGAAAACCCCAGATTCCAGCTAAGAGAGAGGATTTGCTAATTCCAGCCTCTTCCCACCCATAAAAGATGGGCAAATTTCTTGCAAGTGCTATAACCTCAATATGGGGTTTGTCTCCAGTGGCAGAAAAAGTGAACATAAGAGCCAAATGTTCGAACACAGCCTGGGATATGGAACATCCTGGAGATCTGCATCCCCAGCCTTGGGGTGCTCAAACAGCTGCTCTTGCCAACCTAGGAAGGAATGTTTGTGAACTGTCCTGCTCCATCCGGAGGTATGGAGAGGCAGGTTTTGCACAGAGTGAAATCATTCCTGAACATTTAAACAGCTTTCAGATCAGGACCCTAAATTCTAGGGAACATAAATGCTTGTCTCAGGCTTGTTAGGAGAGCAGAACCCAGAATTACACGAATGGGCAAGATGATCTTCCTAAAACTCAGCCTGTGAGGCCTGACAGTGCTCACGTGGTGTTCAGGGACAGAAACTTTTCCAGCAGAGCTGTAGAGAACACCACCTAATTCTGCCCTGCCCTGTGCACAGGATCAAGGCCCCTTTATGGAACTGACTCCAAGCTGAACTCTCTCTTCCTATGCAGACCACGAAATCCAAACGCTTTACTCAGGCTTTATGCCAGGTGCTCTGCTCTGTACATAAGCATCAGACCACACTGATGAAGTTTTTCTGACAGCCTCAACATGTAGATGGATTTAGGATCTCATCCTCAGTTCTGACCTGCTCTCTCTTCCTTCTCTGGCGGGCCAGGTCCCGGTGGCTCTGTGCTCCTTCAGGAGCAGGGTCACAGCCACTCGGCAGCTCACGGATGGGCAGACAGGCTTCCAGACAGGTCACTTACTCCAGCTACCTTTAAACACTCTTTCCCTTCTTCCTCCTCCCTCTTTTTTCAGAGCAGAGCTGTTTTCCTGCCTCCTGGGCTGAAGGGCAGGGAGGCAGCCGTGCGTGCACACATCCAGCAGCTAACTGTGCGTGATTCCCTCTGGCAGCCCTGCCAGGGCCACGGCGTTTGTATCCATGAGATGCCACTCTGGGAAAGGTTCTTACACCTGCTCCAAGCCCCTTCAGAATTCACAGCCAAGAAATACTCATTACAACCCAAAAGTCTTTTCATGTCAATTCTCATTCCTGGCTGATTTTTTTCTTTTCTTTGAGAGGAGCCCAAGATAAAAGTTGGCTGTGGCCTTCCACAACAACACATGCATGTTTCCTGAAGATTTCTGGAAAAAAAATTTTTTTTGAAGTCCTGCAGCAAAGTGCATCACCTCTCCCTGGCCTCAGAAAACACACAGTTTACCATGATGCTCTCTCTGGCTGCACCAGAGCAGCAGTCTACAAACTCTTCCTTTTCCTGTGGGAAATTCCCCGACCTGCAAAGGAGATCACTCCTTGGAGTTCCAATCAGAGCAGATCACTTTCCTTCTCACCAGCACACTTCTGAACAGAGAAGCATGAGTAATTTCTCATCTCTCTTTTCCTTTTAAGCATGCTTACAGCTGAGCAAAACGCTTTGAGGACCGAACACAAGCCTCTGTGTTTTCAAGTCTGGCAACGAACAGCAGGCACTAATACTTCCTCAGGCCTTCCAGGCAGAAGCCCTGAATTACATTTGCGATCCTTCAGCAGGAACAGCCTCACATGAAACTGGTGGAAATGCTCTCAAACACATTCCACATTATGGCTAACCTGGTGTACAGAGCAGGCAATGAGTGATAATTACATGTTCCACAAAACACATGAGCACTTGCTCATTGCTGTGTATGGAAGGACCAATTCCTACTCAGCTGTCACCTTTGCAAACAGGAACTGTCTAATCCTTACTTAAACCCTGACTCCCTTTCTCTCCCATGAGAGAGGGTCATTCTGCTTTTCAGAAAATTCACTTTTTTCCCTGACTTCTGTATGAACTTTTTCCAGGAGAGTCAATCTGGACTGGAAATTCCTTCAATATTGTGTGCTGCGCCAAGTCTCAAACAGTAGAGCAGCGGGTAATTAAGAGGAGCAGGTAATTTTGACTGAAAGACAATGAAACATGAGCTCTGAAAGGAGCAGGGAAGGATTCATTTGCAAGAAGCTCTGCTGTGATAAAGAACTCAAAAGAGGCAGGTAGCTTGCAGCAGGATAACATGCTGTTGAGTACCCTGGATACTGTGCTGGACACGCTGATGGCTGCCAAGTGCGTGTAACAGAGCAGATTCAAGGCCAATCTCTCATTTCTCCACTTGCAATTCAAAAGCAACCCAGGTCTGGCTCCCCACACCTTCTTTCAGCAGCCACAAATGAACATGGCTACTGAAAACAGTCCATACCTGCACATGGGCTTGAATTCTCCCACAAAAACATGGAAGCAACCTATTTTTCTGCAGTTCTACAATTAAAACCCTTGCTGCTGGGGCTGTCCCGACTTCTAAGTTTGATTACTAGAGCCTCTTCTCTCCAGCTCTCCCACACCCACGCTGCCCTCTCGTACCCACATCCGTAGGGAGAGCTGCTGCCCACAGCTTCCGCAGGCTCCCACCTTCTCCTTCCTTCCCTTTTCTTGACTCTGCATCCTGTTCTGAAATGTGTTCAAGCTTGTTTCCCTCAAACTGTCCCTATCACATCCCACCCCCTGCCCAGCTGACAACACTCACCTTCCTTGAAGTCACTCAGATCTCCTCCTGCCTTGCACAAAAGCAACCCAGATGCACATTTTAAGAGTTGGTCCACAAGTTTCTTTCTTTCAGCTTACTAAAATCACACCATAATGCTTATAAAACAGGCAGCTGGATTTGGGGTAATTGCCTAACTATGCTGTATCTGTTACCTTCAATTTCAGGATTCCAAAATTATGTAAAAATAAAAGTTTAAATACCCACATTCTTCACCAGCCTTATAAGCTCTGCATCCTTAGGGTATGCATCGTCTCTGCAACCTAAGGATCTAAAAAACCCCACACCCCAAACCATCAAGCCTCTCCCCCCCAAATGAGAAAACCTGCTGCCAAATTTTTGCAAGCAGCAAAGTGAGAGGCAACATTAACTTTTTACACCATACTTGTGCTCACTGCTCAAACCTAGCTTGCTCTGGCACTGTTAACGGGTCTGGAGATGCAAACCAAGAAGATGTTTTGGTTGTTGTAGTGGGTCAGGCTTTTTGAGCTGCATGCAGGACAGGGAGATGGAGCCTTTGCAGACTTGGAAGGAGATTTCTCTGTAGAGAGCAGCTGTTATACAAGGTTGATTTCCAGTTCCCTCAGATATCCCACCTTTTAAAAAAGACTCCATCTATAAAACAAAAATCCCCCTCCAATCCTACCAGAGCAAGCAGTGGACACCCCCACAGACAGAACCCTTGGATCTACCCAAGCAGTGCACCTGCTAATATCGGATATGACTTCCAAAACTTCAGCTCAGCTCTCCCAACAACATCTAAGGAAAGTCCAGGCCATCCTCCCCCAGATTCTCCTGGGACCCGACAGCACAGGCAAAGAGCCCGACCTGTCCCCTGTGCAGTGCTCCGTGCATGGAGGAGTTTTTCCAGGTGGGAGCTCCCAAAGGTATTATCGAGGCAGCTCTGTGGCTGGAGAAGAGAAACCCCACATCCCTCCCAGTGATGCCTTACATTTTAGCTTTTATATTTCTCAAATCCTGCATTCCCAGTGTGTAACTCTGCAGTGTCCTGCAGCCTGGGAGCTGCTGCTCTCTCATGCTGAGACAGACAGAACAAAGCCTCTCCAGGCTGCTCTCCAAGGACACCCAGCCCGGCCTAGGCCCAAAATGTGTAACCCAGCATCTTGAGAAGGGGGGCAAGCTGAGGGCAAATTCCATCATTAGCTAAAGTTTAATTGGTGAAATTGGGTTGAGATGCAAATGGAGCAAAGCTATAAAAGTGTGAAGAACTTGTGACTCGGGGTCCATCTTGGGTGCAGCCTTTGGCCTGCCCAGGGTGTGCCTCTGAAGGCCTTTCAAATAAATATCCACCTTTATTCCCTTACTCCTGTCCAGTCTCTGTTTCTAGGTTGGCCTCTTTAGGCATCACCAGCAAAGCAGCAGTGCACAACAGCAGGCAGGAGACCTCCAGGAAGGTGAGGGCACTGGGGCTCTCCACTAAAAATCCCAATTCCCTTCCCTCTGTGATGAACCCTATGCTCCTCATCTGGAAGGACGGGTCAGTAGAATGTGTGACCCTAAACCTCCCCAGCTCCTGCACTGCAGCACTTGTTTGGCACCTCCACTCCGAGAGCAGCAATTAGTGGTGCTCAAAATTATCTTGTGTGTCAGTAACTGGGATTCAGTCAGGTTCTAATATCCTCTATCTAGAGTGCCAATCTGACCTCATAATTTTCTGGGTCTAGTTGCCGATGAAACTCTGTAGTAGTTGAAACTCCTGAAGCTGTAGTTTCAAATCTTTACTTGTGTGAAATAAAGTATAACCTTGCAAAGTTTTTACTCAAAGAAAAGAAACCAGTATTTTGTACATGTATAAAAGCTTTACCTCATAAGATGAGAAAGTTTTGAGGGAAGAGATGGAACAGTCAATCTGGAGATAATAATAAATCTGACAAGAGACAGAAATTGGAGGATTAAAGATAGAACTTCACTATATTAGGAGAAGTGACTAATTAACTTGTGATTCATGCACGCTAATGGAGTTTGAGAGCCCCATCAGTGTCATCAAATCATTGTCCCCTCAAAATTATGGCTCATTGCCTGCGCTGTAGATAAGGAAAGCACGATAGGGTAACTGGGCATTTAAATGGAATGACAGTAATATTAAGGAAGAATTCTGTATTTTTACATGCCCAAATAAGCCAGCTTCAAAAATACCTTAAGGAAAATCTCTTGAAGTTAGTAACATTCACTTTTTGGGGGGGGCTAAATGTAAATCTGATAAGAGGCAGCTTTTATTTATTCTTAGTGAGACGAGATTACAGGTCCTTACAATGCTGACAGTGAGAAGCTCCTATCTTACCTTACCATTAAAATCACGGATGATGCCAGAGCCCAGGGGCGAGGCAAAACCAATTCTCCTTTCTCATGATCTATGTTACAGGGCCCTGAGGCAGGGGCTCACTCTGTTCTGTGTTTTTATGACACAAGGAGGGTGCATTCGATGAACTGGGATACAAATGCTACAACACTTCAAACTAACATGATGAATGAAAACCTGCAGCATTTATCAGGTATCAAAACCCCAGACAAGGAAGGTCTTTTTGTTGTTTTTTGTTTAAGAGCAAAGCTCTGTAGTGAGGGGAAAGAACAGAGTTCTAAAACAAATGAAAAAAGCACACTGACCTCCTGTGTCAGTGTTTTAAACACATTTCCATGCAGCTCTTTTTTACTACACACCACCACTTAACAATATGAAGGATGTTAAATATGATAGGAAGAACGATTTGGCTCATGCTCAACATTTAAATGGAAGCTGCCTGACATGGCTGACGAGTCAGACATGCCTGTGGTTTTCAAGGTGCAGAGAGACTGAGATAGAGTAAGGGCGAGGAGAGATGGGCAGTTAATCAAGGTGACCTTTCAATTTATTTTATCCTGGAGCATCATCTCTGCCAGCAGCCTGTGCATCAGCCTGCCTTGGCATGTTTCCAGTCGAGTGCAGCCAGACATTCTCTGTTTATAAGGAGCATTGCAGAGTGTCTAGAGCACAGCAACTATGGACACCCCTCAGCTTCTGCTCTTCTCCACTCTTCCACACCAAAACCTGCACTGTGTCACTCTCACATAATCCAGGATTAATGTGTGAGAAATGTTTTTTTATAAGAATGACTGGATAATGTGCTGCCTTTCTGGCACCCCTCTCCTTGTGTAAAGTGAAGCAAATGTAACAGAGACCTAAGAAAGAGCCCACTCTTACCCCAGCCTTGCTCACCAGAACGTGGTAGACATTTTCTGGATGTGGTTTAGAGTGTGGAAGAATCTACAACCTTCCTCTTTAAGGGCACCAAGGAAAGGAAGGTCAACAATCTCTCTACAGTTGCTAAATTTCCCACCCAGACAGCCCCAGCACATCACACTGGGTTTCAGTTCTGGTTTTTGCTGCCAGCACAAAAGACCACGAGAGCTTTGGGTTTCATCCTACCCTTAAAAAGCATGACACAGTTCAGTGACCACCAGCTTGTCCATCTTTATCCCCTTATGCTCAGCCTCTCCAACCCTCACCTTCCAGTTTTCCAGACATTTCAGCATCATTTCAGTCACAAAAACCTGGGGCCTTCATTACTGAAAGTAGCATGTAAGTAAATACATGGAAGGGCAGAAAGCATCAGACACCTCCCAGGCAAAGTTATTCCCACAGTGCATCTGTGCTAGTCAAAAAGAAATAGAACATCAGTAGGAGAAGAAGGCTTGAGGGGAAAACACCACAGACAACTCAAAAACAGATTTTGGAGGATGAGAAACACACCTAAGAGCTTTCAAAGCACAAAAGGCAGTTCTGGAGTAAGGAATGAAAGATAGAGGCAAGGGCTGCTGTAAGGAAGACACCATTTTCCACCTACCACCTTCCCATCCAAGAAGACAACTGCCTCACATCCTTTCATTGCCAGTTCTTGTGGGTTTTGGCCAACCCAGACCTGCAGCCACCTTTACAAAGAACGAGGAAGGACAAAGAAACAAATAGTTTTTACAAAGAAGCCACAGGAGAGCAGGGGAAAAATAACCCACAACCAAAAATGTAAGACAGCTAATGAAATTCCCAAATAGAGAGAAAATAAACAAAAAAAAAAAGAAATATGCTGATGTGGTTTGTGATTCTAGTCCTGCCACAGATACCACAGGCACTGTGAATTGTAACTGCCTCTACTTAATAGAGTTCTTTTCTCTTGTCAAGGTGAGTAAAATATACACAAAAGCAAGAACAGGCCAAGAGCAGAAAGGCCCTAACAAGCAATTGCTAACAAATAGCAGATCACTTGATGAGGAGACAGTAAAGCCTGTTGGGTTGGCATGCAAGCAGAAATCTCTATTTATTGCTGTAATTGTTCCTCCCAACACTGTCCCAGTGGGTGTATGGTTTGATTTTCTTGTGAAAGTCCTTAAATGTACATGTAAAAATCCAGACAACATGTGCACATCTCCAGAGCCTGGCTGGCAGGCCAGCAGCCATCCCTGCTGGAGGACATTGCTGTACCACAAACAAGCCACACCACAAAGCCCAGCTTGGCCAGAGCTTTTGGCCACTGAGGCACGTCCCTGTCCCAGTGTCCTGCCTTGGCAGAGCCAGTCCTGGGCTTGCTCCTCACTGGAGGAGGCAGCCACACTCGTGCCTTTCACTGCCTGTGGCGTGGCACAGCACATAGCACTCACCAGGACAGAGGCAGAGAGGCACAGACACAGTAAAAATGACCTCCAAATTACTAATACACGCAACGCCCCCCCAAAACCTGCATATGTGCTCAGATTAAACACTGTTTCCAAAAGGTTATGGATGTCTTTCTCTAAGGGCAACATGGAACAATGAGAGATGAGGCCATGCGCATGAGGGCCAGGACTTCAGCCTGCACTCTGGCCCCCTGCTTCACAATTTGCTTTGGAAAAGCTTTCCCAGCGGAGAGAAAACAACAGTATTCAGAATAAACACATGAAAAGCTGTGTGGAACAGTTGTGATGAAGGGTCCCTTGATAACATCAGCTAGGCTGCTCCTATCAAAAGATTTCTCCTCCAACAGGACCCCTGTCTCCATTCTCACCTCCAAAACAGCTGAATGCTGGTCATTTTAGCTGCTTCAGAAGGCCAGACTGCCCTCAAAACAGAACACCACATACCCTTAATTCTTTGCATGACTTGGCACTTGATCTTGAGCAAAAACCTAACAAGCAGCAGAATCCAGAAGGTTGCACATCTCTCCCAAGGGCACAGTTTTCCAAGACCCAGGTTCTCCAGCCAGGGAGCAAAGCCTCCATTAATTAACTCCAGTAGCAGCATGGCTTTAGCATTTCTTTTAAATTTTAAAATTTAAAAGCCTACATGGAGTTGTGGCTAATTGGGTTCAGTTTATAAATTCTCACTTAGCATCTAAATATTTGATATCAAGGAAAGAAAAGAACATATGATCAGTAGAAACCAGCCCTGATGGGGGCTGCTGTTGTATGCAAAACATCTGAGCATTCACCAATTTGGCTGTGAGCTCTTGTTCAGAAAACAATGTCTGGCACTAATAATGCAATCCCACAGAAAGGCCTCTACAGGAAAGTTATTTACCCTCTCACAAAGGCTGTATGATTTATATGTGTTGTCAGTGCCTGTGCCAGAAAGCTGATGACTGATTACCACATATCCAATTGGGGATCAGGTATCCAGCCCGAATTAACCAGATTAGGCCACATGGAATTTCTTTACCATTTACAGCCCAACTGAGTGTAACATTTGGTTTAAGTCAACAAGGAACTTTTAAATGGAATCCAGTAATAACCAGAATATGTTAAAGCCACTTGAATTAAATGCTTATTATTTATCACTGTTGCTCATTCATTGCACAAACATCTGGATTCCATGACCATAATCTGATAGGATATATTAATGGGGAAGAACAAAATAAATATATAAATAACATTTAGCTTATTAAACCTTTGCAAAGCACTGCTATCCCTCATCCATCCCCAGCTGCTAGAGGATAGGTATTCAACTTTTCCCTGGTGGTGTTGGCTGGATGCTGATTAAAAAGCATTTCAGTTCTGCAGCTCCTTGTGCAAAGGTCACAGGGATCCCGACTGAGATACTGCATGCCCTCCCTCTCTGGGGACAAACCTTCTGTGAAGCAGGAATAGCAGTGGGCCAGAGGAAGGCAGGGATGTGAAAGTGCAAAAGAGTAAAAAAGCTTATGAGAGGAGCATCATCAGAGAGAGTGAGATGAGTAAATTCATGTTGGACAAAGAATTTCTAGGCCCTAACAAACAGTACCACATACAAAAGCTCCTGCTCATGCTACAGTGTGGGCTGACCAATAAATAGAGACTTACTCATTTCAGGTTTATAGATGTTTGCAAATATGAACATGCATGGTTTCTTTTCCAAGCCACTTACTTCCCGGATCAATTAAAGCAGACAGGGCCTTGCTGGAGAAGCTTTCCCCACTTGAACCTCTGATTGCTTTAAGGGATACATAGCAATGATCTATTAAATACTGTTCAATCAATGAGTATTTAATTAACTACACCCCCTTTATTTGAAGTTTATGAAATAAAACTCAAACTGCTTTACTGTTAAGCCCACAATATATTCTTTTGAGTTTATGTATGAACGTGCCTTGGTTTCCCCCTGCAGCAAAGAGGGGAGCTGACGTGCCCAAATCACCCGTGAACATTTCCAACTGCAGAAAGCCCATAATTTTATTTTATCTGTGTATAAATTTATTCACATCCCTACTCCAAGTGCCACTGAAGTACTGCATCATAAAGTGTTACAAACTGAAAGGCCTGGGACTCTCCTAAAATCTGTCCACTTTTACAAAATCCATAGAAACATGCAGTCACCACTAGATACACATTTAACTATGCAAGGACCTACATCCCTCATTCAGCTCCATGACAACGAAGAAGTTCAGCATTACGTGGAGCCACACATGGATCCTCAGCAAGGCAAAAAAGGAACCTGTATGACCCAAAGAGCAATGTGGAAAAGCTTTGGCATTACAGTGTTAAAGCAGATTTGCTTTGCTTTTCCTTGTCCTCTAGGCAGTGGCAAGAAGGAGGTTATTAAAGAGTTAAAGTAGCTCTGTGTGAGTTTGTGAGCCAGAGAAACAAAACACAGCCTCTGACAAGATCTCAGCACCAGCTCCTCTGATACAGTAGAGTCGGGATCAGCTTTTCCATTCAGGAAGAGCAGGCAGTCACCTGGGGCAGCAGCACAGCCAGGGGCTGTTTATTGTTAGGGTAACAGCAGGATGCAAAGGAGGGCACGTTCCTACTAACCTGAGGCAGCACATCCCCCAGAGGCACTGCTGGATAGTGTAAAATCACCAGATAGAATAGAAACAGGAACGTTTTGGACTCAAGAACTAAGAAACTGTGTAGTCATCAATGTAACCAAGAAAAAACCCCAAAACTCTGCAGGGTATTCCCTCAGTAATCCCACCGCTTCTTTTAACCCTCCTTCAAGCATCCATTCTGCTCCTTTCCCCTTCTGCAACAGCAGAAGCCTTCCTTCCACTTCACAACTAGCAATCCTCCCTCATCCTCCCTCTTCCTCCCTCCTCTCCTTTTCCTGGAGGCTCCTAGCACGGAGAGGAAGAACCATTTTAAAGGCAGGGTAGGAAGACCACATGCAAATGAAAGCATTTTACCTGCCCAGATTTCTCGTGCCAGAGCATCCTCCTGGCTTCTGGGAAGGTCAAGGAGGAGACAAAGGGCGTTTCCAAACAGGAACAGCAGGGCTCCCACACTGCAGGACAAGCTGTGTCTGCACCCTGGCCAGAGGGAGCCACGCTGGGGAGTTCCTACTGCAGGAGAGCAGGACACGAGGCCTCCTGGGCAGTGGTACCAGCACAGCTGGAGGGGCTCAGCCGAGGCCTCTGTCAGTCCCCTCCCCTCGCAGGTGAGCGCCCTTGGGATCACAGGTGCTCCCCTCACTCAGGCACTTACCTGAATCCTGCAGCAGCACCTGCACGGCCCCTGCCTCCCTCCAGGTGTGAGCTGCAGTGATGCTTTGGTACAATCACAGCTTTGTTAGTCACTACTCTTGCACAAACACCTTGCTTTCTCACTTGGGATGCTGTGAAACACTCGTATCATCCTCCTCTCACCCCCAGCTTACCTTCACTGTGCAGAACAGGCACAGGGCTCAGTTCAGGAGCTGCAGAACGCTTTCGCACAGCAAAGTACTTCTGAGCACCAAACAAACAAAACATCTCTGTTAATTATTCTGTAATGCTTGGTGTAACAACCTCTATTGCCTTCAAATGTATTCACTGCAGTGACTCCGAAAAAGAAAACTAAGAAGACTGTATGGTATCAAAGGTAATTTTTAAAAGATGATAGGTTCCATGAGGTTTAAGGGCTTTTTGCAGTGTTGGCTCAAATGGAACAATAGGAACAAACAGAGTGCATTTTCTGCTTGAATATTTCGTGTCCAGGAGTCTGTTTTTGTAGCAGGAAACAAGTATTCTCCATCAACTGCACTGGCAGCTTTAACTCTCTGTAATAAACAGGCAAGACATATTACACTGAAACACCATCCAAAGGCCAATGCAAGGACAACACGCACAACAGATGCTCAATTTTAGGGTTTATTTCATCTGCTAACATTCATCCTTGATCTAGACAAAAACAATTAGATGATTTTTTAAAATTTTATTTTTCTTGTGGAAGAAAAAACCTTTTAACACTTTTTGTAAGATGCTATAAATAAATATATAAAGCTTTAAGTGTTACTCGGCTCAAGTTAAACAGTTGCCTTTTATTTTTTGTTGTTTTTAAGTTCCTGAAGTTGGGGGGGAAGTGCAAACCATACACATTCAGCCCAATGGAATGAGTCCAGCCACAATCACTTTCAGAGAAGCTGAATCTGTTTGATCTACAGTATGGAGAACGGAAGGCAGGTGGGGGGACAGTTGTATTTTTTTTACCCTCAGTCACACAACTCCTAGAGGAACCGAGTTCCTTGGCAAGTAAAGCACACAAGAAAGGGGAGAGGAAGAACAAGAAAACCCTGCCTGCATTGCCCTTTCCCTGCTCCCTGCAGATTGTGTGGCAGAGAGGAAAGAAGAGACAATACAAGCAAAGTCTCAGATGAATAGAAATGACAATGGAAAACAAAATCAGATAGCAGGAGGGATGGTGAGAAATCCTGTGCCTGTTGTGTGTTTGACGGGCAGACTACACATAAACACACAGGAACTTCACATTGAGAGAGGATGGAGATTTTTTTGTCTTCTCCTTATGGAAAAAAAGATTAAAAGGGGCAATAAAAATAAGTTAAATCATATTCCAATATGTACAAAACAAATCATGCTCAACCCTTTGAATATAAAATTATTCATTATAGTACAACTCTCTCCATCCACTCTCCAGAATTGACAGCTGGGGGAATTGAACAGGGAGGGGGAACTGTGGGGCTCTGAGGAGACAGACCCATTTGCAAATCTTGTTTTTTTTCAGCTTGCATGGCTAAGAGTTACAGAGAAAACTCCCTGCAGATGGGACAACACAGGCTTTAATACCCATGTGCTTATCAGGTCTGCATTCACCTCGGCAGAATTCTTGTGGATGGGGTCAAACGAAGAGCCAGGGATAGCTGGGATTGTGTGCCCTGGTTCACCTGAGCTGCTGCTCACCGACCTGTGCCACAAAGGCTTGGCTGCACTCCTGATCAGGCAGAGAATCCTACCTCCACTTCTGCCTCTGGAACACGATCTGCTAATGCTAGTGAAAGTGAAAACAAGAATAAAAAGAGAATGCAGCCAGCCCTGGGATTTGGATCCAGCAGACAGTGTCAGTTGCATGCCAAGCTATAGCTCTGAGAACACAGTATTAAGCATAGTTTGGGTGATGAATTCCTGGAGTGCTACCCTTTTTTTGTGATGATTGGAAAAGTCTATGGGGTAGGAGGGGGTTTGGGTAACTGTGAAGACCAGTAAGACCCCAGAGATGCTTTTAACCCCAAGATAGGAACCTCGGTCAGGCCCTGTGCTGCAATGTTACCATCACCTTCTGTAGCTGCCCACTGGTCCCTGTGAAGTGACTTGATTGGCTCAGAGCAAGAACTTTCCAAGTCTGTACTGTCACTGGGGAGTCCCTCTGCCTTGTTCTCTCAGCAACTGCACTGCTCTTTTTTGCTCTAACAGGACAGTCCAGGGAGAGAGAATTCAAAACCTTATTGGGATCTTTCTTATGCTGCTTTCATTGTCATCCCAGTTTTGTAAGCAACTAATGGACTATGGGGTGCAAAAACATCAATGGAAATGCTCCTCATTTATTCCAAAATGTTGGGCATAAAGGGAGAAATTCAGACAAGCCAGAAATTCACACTGATCCTTTGCTGACCTTTTTTTTGTTTTTGTATGACTTTGAACCCTGCGACAGCCTGGGCTGGCAACCTTATCAGTCAATCCTGGATTCTGTGACCTGGATAGGGTACAAGGTGGTACCTGACTGCCTGGAAAACTTTGGATGAGGCAAACTCCTTCAACAGAGCTAACTGGGATGAGACAAACCAGCAAGAAAATGTTTTCTTCAGGAACAACACCCACCAAGCAGTGAAGTTTAGGTTTGACTAAAAGCACAATGACTTCTTAGCACTACAGCATGTCTTGGCCTTTCCACCTTCCCAGAGCAGGAATGGAGTCTGCTGGGAAATCCCCACTGAGCCCCATCCTTGTCTGCGATGTGCCGGGGTCTGCACAGTGCCAGATGGCAGAGCCTGAGGGGCCACTGCCTTTTCCTGCCCAAACTGCTCACTCACACTGCTACTGCTGGCTGTACACAGCCTTAAACACCTTACACAGCCCCAGCCTTTGTAAAGGCTTTCCAGGGGTACCCCTGGAACTGTGGCAGAAACACTGTGGGGTGGGTAAGCATCTGACCAGGAAAATTCTCATTTCAAGGGGAACTGCGTCCCCAGCTCCCTGAGGCAGGTCCAACCTTGCACCCACCCAGCACTCTCTTTACCTGACCTGGATCATGATGCATTGACAGACCCCCTGAAGAAACACTTCATGTACTGAAGAAGTTCTTGGTGTGTCTGGAAGTCACAGGAAAAACATTTTGGAAGAAAGGGGCAGATATTGAACAAGAATCTACTATCTGGCCACTACTTCTGCCAGAGTGCCTTAAAGCCGTTGTTCTCCATTCATTTTAAAACTACACACACACTTTTCATGTTATTGTAGCATCAGAATACCAGTCCTAAAAAGAAAAGAAATAGTACCACTTCAAACTGTGGTACATATAAATCACAAAAAACTACATTCACATTATGTTAAAAAAGTTCCCTTGCACCCACTAAAGGAAGAAGATAGTGCCAGGTATGTCCTGCAACCCATGTTCTGGTACACAGCACTTAAAATAAATTAACACGTGGCTTACAGCCATAGGCAGACCAGCACAGCAGCCAGGGTGAGGGATGGCTTTTGGGTGATTCTGTTCATTTCCATTACTCAGAATCTGTTTCAAAGTGCCCTATACTTTTCATACCTTGGAGTACCCTTTTAGAGTCCGTAAATTTGTTACTCCCAGTGCAGAGGTGGAAAAACTGAGGCATTTGCTGGGTGCAGGATTTAAACCTAGAAACTTCTGCCTCAGTACTAAGTGAGGCCAGCCCTCCTTTTGTGGTTGAAATGAAACTGCTAACAAGACAGTTTTCAATATAATTTCATTTCTTCTGCTTGTTACTGCAATATATTACAAAGAAAATGTTGGAACAAGGTCTTCTACTGACATGCTTCTAAGGTCAGAGGCTGCTTCTGATTTAGACAACCCTGCAGACAGATTCATTAACATCCAGCTGGTTACTCAGAGCCTGGAACACAGGAACAGCTCAGGCAGACACAGCCTAATCACAATACTGGTCTGAATCCCACACAGTGCCAGCAAACAGGAATTAGCTGCAGGAACCTCTTATGCATTATGGATCCATAACACAGGATGCACCCTGAAAAGCTTCTGGGGAAAGGTGGAAACTGTGCATATAGAACAGTCGCTTTTTGTATCTCGTGTGCTCGTTTTGTGGGTAAACAGCCTGTAAAGTTGCATTTTTAAAATACAAACGTTTTCTTTAGCAACA
This sequence comes from Pachycephala philippinensis, assembly GCA_013397055.1. Taxonomy (NCBI): domain Eukaryota; kingdom Metazoa; phylum Chordata; class Aves; order Passeriformes; genus Pachycephala; species Pachycephala philippinensis. The sequence goes on along the minus strand of VWZT01007465.1, from coordinate 596,717 downwards.
CATAAAAGTGCTGGCAACTAGCAGACATAGCTTCTCCCAGCCTTGGAATTCAGAGATGAGCAAATGGACTTGGAATACCTCCTGCCCCCAAGCCAACCACCAAATACTGCTCCATTTTGCTTCCCAGTTTTCATCTAGGAGGAAATGGTTATGGCCAGGCTACACACTTCTGGGAACAGGAGCCATTCTGTGCCTGCAGACAGGTGAGTGTGTGCTTGTGCATTTTGCAGCAGCAGGATGCAGACCTGACCAAACTCCACCTGAAATCAACAGGAAACACATCCTCTGACTTCGGTGGACTTTGGCTCAGGGCTGTAACATAATTGTATTTGAGCCCTAAGTGCTCTTTGTATTTTCTGTTCTCAAGTTTTTAGCTGTCTTCACTCTTCAGGAGAAGAACATCTCCCAAAGCAAGGTGTATCCCCCAGGGTGTGCACAGGAGAACAAAGAAGCCCCTCCTTTGCAAAACTCAGTCTGAACTTGAAACTGCTGGAAACAGTGCACAAAGGCAGAGAAAGAATTAAAGTACAAACCAAGCAGCACATCAGTGGACTTCTACGATGGGAAACGGATGCTGTAAAAATGACATGCTAAAGTTGAGTGCATCAGCTCTCTGCTTCTCCTCCAGTGATTTCAGTGCCATATTTGATTTGCAGTTAACATGGCCTTTGAAAATCAAATAATATTTGATTTGGTTCAGAGTTTACCCTAAACAATAGCTGGTTCAGGTCTTACAGGCTGAGTAATAATGGAGTGAGACATGAACCAGGCAAAAACTACTTCACTTCCATGCTTCCAGCTAAACAAAGAAGTGCTTGCAACAGCAAAAAAATCAGCCATATTTTAATTTGGCGAGTGGGAAGAGGAATTAGAGAAGTCATTGTTGTTCTATGACTCAAAAGTCAGTAAGCAGAACCTGGTTAGACTGTCCCCACACTGGAGGATTAAACTTACATGAGGCCCTAAAAAACAGCATTGAAAGAGTTCTGCTTTGAGAGTGGTCTGAGACTAAAAAAACACTATCCATGATTCCCCTTTCCAGTTTTATGAACACAGCTTGATCATTTAAAGTAAGGGCTGCAGAACAGGCACCCTGCCAAAAGACAATGTGCACTGTCTCATAATTAATTCAGACCCATAGTCAGAAATTTTCACAGCTCTGGAAGAGAGCCCCATCCTGTTCCCACTTAAATCAGTTCTAGTGACTTCACTGGAAGCAGGCTGATGCCCATTACCTCTCGATAAAAGCAAGTAAAAATAACTGAAATAACATAGCTAGAGTACGTCTGTAAGCTTATTCTGGGTCAGTATTTCACACAGCAACAAACAAAACAAAATCGCCCCCTCGTCATGTTCCCATTAATGACTGATCATTTGTGGGGTCTGCATTTGTTCGGATTTATGAAGGAATATTTAAACTTTTCTTCCCTTTTTTTTTTTTTTAGTATGTCGGATAGGGTTTTCATGTGCTGTTAACACACAATACTGAGGGTGGCTTGAGTGGTCGTGGTGTAAGCTGACAGGGCAACATGGGAGATGGGTTTGAGTCTATGGTTGGCTTTTGACTTGTTTTGGGACCCGTCTGGGAAACAAATCTGGGAGTTTGGTGCATGAATTCCCTATTATCTTTGTGATGAAGCTGCATATGTATATGTGATACCAGTGCAATGCATCAGAACCACTGTGCTAAGTACATATCCCAGGCCACAGTCAATTTGCTTTAATGTTTCTCATCCTCTGACTGGTTTTC
>VWZT01007465.1:450439-594948 GCA_013397055.1 Pachycephala philippinensis | reverse complement strand
TTTTTTTTTTTTTATGGTGCTCTACTTTCTGGCAGCGGCTGCCAGATGAAACGCTGTGAGTGCCTGTGTGCTGAGATCCCAGCCTGACAGGATGGCCAATCCTCCTTTAGTCACCATTAGCAGTTACTGACAAACAATGTAATTCCCATCCCACCTCCCCCACAAAAGAAAACCTCTGTTTCCTTCTTTTTAATTATGTATCTTTAGATCATTATGCCCAGGGGATAAACAGATATTTAAAATTCCTACTTCCGCCATTTGTGTTAAAATTGTGAGGATAAGAAACATTCTTTCGTATTTGGCCTTACGAGTGGGTAACTGCATTTGTGCATTTTTAATCTCTGCATTAGAATTGTTGACCCTTTTTTTATTTTTATGTATTTATTGTTTTTTTAAGAATCTCATCGGTCTTGTAAGAAACAGTAAAAAGACCCTATGCTTAAGGAAGCAATCTATCTTCTGTTTTACAGACTTGTTTTTAAATAAAATATTTTTTTGTTGTTTTTGTAATTTTACTTCCATGATCTCTTATACGGAAACCCTAGAATACCATTAATATAAAAGTCTGCCTAGGCTACCACTTCTCTATAATATGGCTCATGTAGTCCTCAGTGGGCAAACGTCCTTGCTCTTCGGTCTCTTCCTTGGGAAGCGCTTCATTGGACCGGTGAAGAAGCCTCTCTTCCCGGTTCTTTATCCTCTGCTCCATCCTCTCCAGCTGCCGTTTGTACTGGTAGCGCTGTTGGAAGAGGTCCTTTGCATAGTCATAGAGCTGCATGTCCAAGTCATTGAGCTCCTCGATCCTGCGGATGGTGTCGTTATCCACCTCCACCCCTCCTGCCCGCGTGCTGTTGTACTGCATGAAGGGCCGGATGAACTTCAGGTTAAAAGTTCTCTCAAACAGGTACTGAGTCTTTCTCTGGAACTCTGTCAGGCCAAAGAAGGCCATGTCTTTGAGGTTTTTTTTTGCGCTCTCCAGCAGGATCTGCGCTCGCTTGTTCTCTGGGATGAAGGACATGTTGTAGCAGCCCACCAAGCTCAAGTCGGCCAACATCCTCACTTGGCGGTTGTTGGCCAAATTATATGGGCAATCCATGAACTCCTGCAGCGTGCAGCCCGACCAGTCCGTGCCCTCATAGCACGACGGCAGCTCTTCAGGAGTTGGTGTCCTGCCATCACACATGTGCAAGGAGGTCTTCCAGGTAGCTCCTCGCTGGACGTGACGCCATTCGCTGAGGTAACGAGATACGGGGTCTCTCAGCAGTGTGATGTAGTAGAATTTTCTACAAGAAGAAGAGAAAATAGAATAAATATTCTGCTAGTAACAGGACAGATGCTTGGCAAGCGGAGATCTAGTGCAGACAGCAAAAAACTGAAGAGTAAATCAAGATCACATCATCCATTCCACTGTACTCATGGGTTATTTTTTTCTTGCCATATCTCATGCAAAGCAGTGTGTGCAACATTAGACCCGTGTTTCTCTTTCTCACTGCCCACAGTTTTAGCCTTGCCAAGTAGCAGTACCTTCACCAGGATGTCCATTCCCAGCAACAAAATCAGAACAAATCACCAGGATTGAATCTATCTATTGACTTCAGAGAGCAACTGTGGCTGCTGGCACTGCCTGGCCTGTCACACCGAGCAGCGTGTGCCTGCTGTGCCAGCCAGGACCTGCTCCAAAGGACAGCCCAGCAGCCTCTCTGCTTATGAATTGGGCCTATCCCTTCCACTCCATGTGGATGCTGACCAGGACACCCACTGCTTGATTGATCTGGCTGCTGAGCTGAAATCTGGGAGTCTGCAGTAAGTAGCAGGGTAACACCACAGGAACATAAATGAAAAACAATGGGAAATCAGGAATGCAATATGCTTTGCAGAAAGAGAAGGCTGAGCTGACAACCAGCAATAGCAGCAATAATTTATTCCTATTTCAGTCAACCTGATATTAAATCAAACAAACTTCAGACACACTTCTGACACGAGACTAAATAGAAGGGAAGAGCAAGACAACTGGGAAGAACACACATAATGACATGGGGCGTTCTGGCTGTTCCAAGTATAATGAAGTCCCCAACAATACAAGCTGTCTCTAGAACTGAAAACATGACAGCTGTCTCTAACAGAGACCCTCCATCTTCAGCCCATAAAGTTCTGGGATTGACAGAGATGGCAGTCTGCAACAGCCCTCTCCACACAGAGGGGAACGGGCCTTTTCTCCCCTAACTGCCAGCAGCTGGGACTGAGGTGTCTTTGTGTTTCCAGAATGAGGAAATACCTTCTCTAGCTCCTAAAGCTGGCACGTGCTCGCAGGGCACGGGGCTGTGTGGCACTATGCACACACAGAAGCACCTGGCTTTGGCAGGGAACACACACATGCAGCTGGAAATGTTCCACACTCGGGTGGTGGAGGAGGATTCATCTCCCCATCAGAAATGCATCTTTGGAATGCTGCTAGGGCTCACTGCCTTGCCAGCACGGTTCAGGAACACTGAATGTAATGGCCATTGAGATGGCAGTGAACAGTTTTTTGAGAAAAAAATAGTAAAAGTATCCTGTTTTGGCTAATTTTAACACACACATTTTTTCCTATCACCTTCAGTATTATTCTTCCTAGTAGTAACTTAAATTTCTGCAATAAGAACAATTTAATTTTAAAATAATACATCAAAGCCATTGCCCAGGAAGTCTCATATTAAGTAATGTTTGCTTTCCTAATTCGTTACAAACTTGCTGAAGGGCTGTTCCAGAGCAGCCAATATTGGTCTTTCCAACAATGGCAACGGGTGTCCACTCCAGCTCCAATTCCTCTCCTGCTTTCTGCCTTCACAACTAGGGCTGGTAAAGACATTTGTTATTTTTGGAAACTATTCCATCTCTCTTCAATAGCAAGAGTATCTCGCTGTCTAGTAATGCTGTCCAGTACTGTCTGTGTACAGGGAGAGGGGAGGAAAAGGGGAGCAGACACTTTCCTTAAGTCTACTTCTTGTTCCTTCCTTTACCTTGCAGCCTGTAGTGATTCCACTACCCTGACTGAGAGGCAGCCATAATTTATACAGCCTGAGCTCAGAAACCTCCAATAGATGGGATAAAATACGACAGTGGAAAGAAAAGGAAAGCAGTGATGAATGCCAGATGTTCAGTGACAGACACTGGTGCTCAACACTATCAGCAGTTTTTGACTTGTGAACCGCAGTGGACTTTTTATTTTCACCAATGTAATCCAAAGGTTGCATTTTTCACTGAGCAGGCTGAAGCCATTAATTATTTTGTGGCTACAGAAGCAACTAGAAGGTTGCTTCTCCCTGATCCCTAAGATCAGGGACTCATTTGTGTGTGAGGTATCCACAGACATAGGAGGAGCTGATTCCTGTCCAAACACGCCACCTATACAAGTGTGGACAGGGAAAAAAGGGAAGAATTAGTATCTGCATTTGGTAGACAGGGGAACCACAAGTATTAAATGATGTGCATAAAGTCAAATAGAAGCGGCAGAGTTGGCATGAATCTGATTCCTGTAAGCCTGAGTCCAGCTTATCTTCTCTCTCCGTGTCTGTTTAAACTTTAGGAGACTATTAGTAAATCAGATTAATAAATATCATGCAAAGCTTCTGCAGCCCATTGAAACAGAGACAGCTTGAACAGGACATGGATTGGAAAAAGCTTAAGGAGCAAATACTCCTTTTTCACACCTGCACTGTAAGAGCTATCACCTTAGCTGAGGTAATACCCTGGTAAGTATTTTACCATGAGTGATCTTTCTCAAAGATCCATCTCAATGAATAAAAAGCACGAGAAAATAGGTTACAATTTTTGAACTTCTACTGAATCCGATTTGTCCCTTTCCAGGTCTGTCACATAGGAAAGTGCTTGAAGGAAAGAGCTCGCCTCCTAACACAGAAATCAGATTTATCTTTGGAAACTGGAACCAGGCCCCTGGAAGTACTTAAGGAAGCTGCCCCAATGGGGCATAAATAAAAAAACCCAAAACCCTAACAAACAAAACTAAACAGAGACTTTAGAGCAAAAGAATAGTTTTAACTGCCTAAGTTGAGATGTACCATCGACATAGCGAAAGTTATGCTCCCAAATTCGTATTTAGCTTTCTAGAAAGATATTAGTTTCCAAGGTGCAGATTCCCTCAGCCCTCAGGCAAATGAGCAGCACACCTTCCAGGAGACTGGGACCTCAGGAGCCAGAGAGGTGAGCTGCCTGCATATTAGATGGATGGCCGTGCAAGTGTTCACCCAAGACGCTTAAGATACTGAAATTTCTGTTCTTGAAGTATAACTTGAGATTGCCTTTAAGTTTAGAGAAAAATTAGGTAACTGTAAAGCATCGTCCATTAGCAGTCAGAAGGCTGGGGGAACTCTGTTTCGGCATGGCTGAGAACACAGGCAGTGCCACTTGTCAACAGTGCCTTGAAATTTATGAGGAACCACATGACTAGTAAGTTTTTTTTGTCATCAGAGATGAAATAAACCCATAAAACCCATGCAGCTGTGAGTGCCCTTCCTTTCAGCATGGTGTCCCAGACAGCCACTTAACTTTAGCGCTCCTAAAGGCTCATTTCAGAAGTGTGGTCTTCTCCTGGCCCAGATGGTTCCACTCAATACTGCCTCATAAAAAGCCCAAGCAACCTCAGTTTGGTCATGCAGTGTCATGTCCCACTGCCCTTTCTGGACTTAACAAGCTCGAGCAAGACAAATGGACATTGGAGTTAGTAAGATTTTTCTTCCCACATGAAGCTGAGCAGAGCAGCATTACTGCTCTTGCAGGCTCCCCTCCTACATACCCATGGGGTTGTGATCCCCAAGGGCACAGAGACAAGCAGAAGACAAAGTCACACCTCTGCCTGTCCTTGCATTACTGTGCCTGGCAGTCCCAACATGAAAAGCCACCTGAAGCTCTCTGAGGCGTTTGCAGAGTTGCAGCTCGGACCTGCATCAAGCTGCAGTTCTGTCCAAGGAAAGAATCCCTAGCATATTTACTGAACAGAACAGAATAAAAGAATGGTTTTGATGAACAACGCTTTACCCGAACTGAAGTTGCAGGAAGAACAAAATCCAATATTAGAAAGGAAGGCCAATCTTGTGGTCATAATACACAAATGAATTCAGGAAACTTCACTTTAAGTGCCCATTCTGTCAAAATTAGCCTGCTTGCCCCAGACAAATCTCTCTCTCTCGGCCTCTGTTTCCCATGTGTGAGGGGCTGACAATGTCTCCTTTGTCTGTTTTGGAAATTCAAAACATAACATCTCTTGGAGCAGGAGCCGTCTCCTTCCACGATTATGCAAAGCCCCTGTTTCAGCATGGATTGAGGTCAGAGGACAATGGTTAACTGGAGGCATATTTTCATGACACAGGCGTCAGAGGCACCACTGCCCTACGGGATTCCCGCCCGGACCTCTCCTTCCCATTCTCACACAGCAGCACAAAGCAGCCTTAGTTTTGCCAGCAGAGTTTTGTTTTTTTTAAGCAGGGCCATGCTGCAAATACAGTCACTGAGCAGCTCTGGGTTAAAAACAACCCTTTCTTGCGTGGCTGAAGCTGCCATTTAGCAATATTCTGTCTTAATTCATGTCAGCAGGTTCCTCAGCTAATGAAGGGGAAATGAAACCCTTCTTCCTCTAAAAACTCAATTCCTTCTCTTTTGCTAATAACCAGTCAACATAATTCTGATAAAGTGACAGATTCTAAATATGATGCTATCATTTCTCTTCAGTTCATTTCCACTCTTTTCTACACGCCGATGCACCCTTCTCACTGCTGCTGGTCTCTGAATTCTGCCAAGAACTGCTTATTTGACTGTGTAATTCCTTATTCTTTCCTGTGCTTAAATGCTTCCTCCCACATGGCCAAATTTTATTTTATTTTAGTTTTTTAATTTTTACAGGTTCTTTACTGAGCTTTCAAGCATTCCTCCCAGGAAAAGCAAAACATGTAACAAGTCCTTTTTGACTACTGTGGTGGCCTTCCATCAGATAAAGAATAAAATACAGCTAGCCACTTGCAATTTTAAATGCTTCATCTGCCTGCCAGGAGGGGGAAGGGGAAGGAAGCTGCATAGGTCAGCTTCAACCATATAACCCCAATCTGTCAAAGCAACATGCCCCCAGGCTACAATTTTTCTACTGCTAAAAAAAAAAAAATAATTAAAAAATCATTCTATATTCTTTGCTGAATTAACCAAGCAGGGGGTCTGCAATCTTGTAATAATGAGGAACGCTGTGTTTTGTTTAAAGATGTAGTAATGTCAAATTTGTGTCTGATTTAGGGCATCCTTGTAAGTCAAGCCCATGTATTATGCACTCCACAAATCCCTGGTGAGGGTCCTTATTCCATTCATACTGGCTCTCACTGTAAGCAGTTTATCACTGAAACAAGCAGTGATTTTGCCTCCCAGCAGTGAAATGCACACGTGCACCTGCCCTGCTGTTAGTCTGCAGGGACCAAGGGAAGAAGAACCAGAGCACTCAGTGATGCCTAAAGAGGCCAACCTAGAAACAGAGACTAGACAGGAGGAAGGGAATAAAGGTGGATATTTATTTGAAAGGCCTTCAGAGGCACACCCTGGGCAGGCCAAAGGCTACACCCAAGATGGACCCCGAGTCACGAGTTCTTCACACTTTTATAGCTTTGGTCCATTTGCATCTCAACCCAATTTCATCAATTAAACTTTAGCTAATGATGGAATTTCCCCTCAGCTTGCCCCCCTTCTCAAGATGCTGGGTTACACATTTTGGGCCTAGGCCGGGCTGGGTGTCCTTGGAGAGCAGCCTGGAGAGGCTTTGTTCTGTCTGTCTCAGCATGAGAGAGCAGCAGCTCCCAGGCTGCAGGACACTGCAGAGTTACACACTGGGAATGCAGAATTTGAAACATATAAAAGCTAAAACATAAGGCATCATCAGCACACCCACTGCGATCACCTAAACCCTCACCTGGCTGAAACACTGAAGGGGATTGCCAGGTAAGGGTTATCTCTACTGAAAATGGGCAGTGTATCCTTAAGGAACAGGCCCAGCAAGGACTTACAGGTAAGGAATAAGTGATAAGTAATAGGTGAGTCAGGTGTCTCTAATGATGGATGAGCTGAGAATGCGGCAGATGAAAGTTCATAAAGAATTTATATTCTCATTATGAAGTCGTACTAAATGTTACCTACAAACAGCAGATGTATGAAGAACAGTTTCCCCCTTCTGCACAGAAAAAGACCTGCTACGCTGGGAAACTCTGGGTGACTCTCCAGCCACCATCTGCTTCAGTAGAAGCTTCCTCCTGGCTTATTTACCACCAGTGCACCAAACCCATACTTAACCACTTTTAAAGCCCAACCTTGCAAAGACTCCACATATTTCCCTGTTTTCCTCTACAGTCAGATTTCTTGCATAACAAGCACATTCTCAGTTAGAGATTGGAATTTAATATATGCACAATGATTACTTCCTTTGGTAGCAAATAGCCCTAATTTTCCTCAGTCTATTTCCTCTCATCTGTTGTTAATTTAGACTCTTCCTGCATTTCACATGCAATAAACTCTTCAGTCCTTTAAGAGTCATAGAAACAGAAAGAAAACCCCAAACAAACAAACAAAACAAACGTCTTTTCTGTCCCCTATGTTTAAATAAAGGTTGCAACACAAAACCCCAAAAGCCAAGAAACTGAATAGCAAACCCAATCCCCCAGCTCTCAGACTGGGTAAACACCTACAGCAGTGATTTTCTTCGCCAGGAAAGGAGGGGGTGTCAGTGCTTGCTTTGGGAACCAGGTTTGTTTTGCATAATTGTGTTTGTTTTGCCTGATGGTCTCCGCTCTTGGGACTTGGCTGTATTAAAAGACAGGACATTTGGAAATGTAACAACAGCCAACCCTCACACAGGCTCTGCTCACCCTCCAGATCCTCACTCAGGGAGTCACCCTGGGGTCTGATTTCACCACGGGCCAGTTCCTGATGCAGCGGTGCCTGGACCATGCTGCCAACAGCCCACTGAGAGCCAGCCCTGAAACAATGCTCAGGCTGCTCCAGGAGGCGGAGGCAGACGAGAAGAGCCACACTTCTCTCTTTTCACCCACCTATTTCATAAAATGTGGACAATTTGAATGGTTTGCAATCCTGGTGATGCAGCCTGTCATCACAGCACAAAACCCCCACTGCAGAGCCTGCCCAGAGAGCAGAGCTCCCGTGTGTTGGACCTGCGTGCACCAAACACCACATCTGTGTGCAAGCATAACAGTCTGACAGTGAAGAAGGAGACAAAAGAGCAAGCAGCAGCTCAGGCATTTCACGAGAGAAACACCCACCCCTCCATCCACTCAAAACAATCTTAAACAAAAGCTCCCTTTTGGTGTTCACAAGCCATGCATGGGCTGAGTCACAGCTTAAAAACACCAGAGACAGTCAAACACAACTGCAAGGCCTCCTCCAGACTGGTGGTGAAGAGACCTGACGACAGGAAATCCAGGGAAAGGTCAGTCTGTGTGCTTGATCCAGTCACACTGCAGCAAGACAGCCTTGATTCTGGGACGTGCAGGAGCAGTAATGCTGTGTGTCTGCACACACGGTGGCTGCAGCACAGTGAGAGGTGTCTCTATTTAAAGCTGACCTACAAAGAAAGGTAGGTCTGCAAAGCAGTAGCTGGATATATATTGTGTAATATTGTGTATTTGTTCCGATAACACAGATATTCCTCCTGAAACACACTGGCAAAGGCAGCAGAGCTGGAGTGCAGGCACGAAGGATGTAAGGCAGCCCCAAAGGCAGATGGGTGAGATCTGGTTTGTCAGGAAGTTGGGAGGGCACATGGAGCCTTGACACCCATGCTGGGGGTGGCAGAATGACACAGGCTATTCCACACTGATTGATATAGATGGTAATACGAGGGAGCATTTTATGTCTGGGATCAAATGGAGCATCAAGGTAGCTATGGCTGGGCATTCATTCCTCTGCAACCATCAGAAATGGACACTTTCAGGACCACTATCTCCATTCATCTCCATAAATGAAATGAGGTGCACTTTTACCTCAGACCTCAGTGCTGTGCAATGCTGACACTCACTGTGTTCACACCACACTGTCACACACTCAGCCCCAGCTCGGATTTGTTAGCGATGTACTAACAGGCTTTTACCCAGGGAGCAAGTGTGGTCCCATCATCCTCGTGTCTCATGACTTTTTTATATCCAATTAGCAGAATAGACACAGATAATGAGTTTTAACAACATCTCTGCTTTTCATAAAAATTGCACCGCTGTGTAAGCACAAGCATTTCCTGTTGAACTGCCTCTTTGCAAACAAGTTCATCTAAAAAAAGACACATACCATGCTATGAACCTTAGGAGTGAACCGCCAGCTCATTTTTCAAAATGACAGATACGACGAAAATTGGACAAAGGCTTGGAAAAAAATGTGGGGGTCAGGGTGAGGGGAGCAAATGGGGGCGGAGGGAAAGGCATTCCAGAGCCCTCTGGAGCCTTGGACTCCTCTAGGACCCATTAAAAGCTTATGTTACTTGCACCATTTATAAACAAGCTCTTTCTTTTGCCATCATAACTTTCCTCATCTGAAGAGCTTAGGAAGTGTTGACTGCTGTCTTCTACTGGAGCAAGGCACCAAAAATGACAGCAAGTTACAAATCAAACACCTTTGATTTACTACCTTTCCTGAGTTTCGGGAGGCTTGTTGTACTTCCTAAGTGACCTCAGCAAACCCCCTAATCAATAGCACATTGGAATGCTGACAGATGGCAAAGGGAAGTGTCAGTGCCAGAGGGATTACATCAGTGCTGGCAGAGAACAGATGGCAGAAAGGTGGGCTGCAACCTGTGCTTATTCTTTGCATTCTGTTGCTTTTATTATTGCCCCTGCTGTCAGCAAGGTAGGAAGGAAAAACATAGCCATGCTCTGAAAGAAGAATTTTCTCTCCCTTCGCTTACTGCTTCTGTCACAGAGGCTTTCAGTTGCATCGATTTTGGCATTATGAAACACACAGAAGTCAGTAACACATTACACCCATATTTACTATAAAATATTTGCTAGAAGGGTTCTATATCCCTTTTTTTGAGTATCTCCCTGTGTGTGGCCACATTAGAACCAAGCAAGTAACAAATCAGTCCCTGAGGAGTAATGACACATTTGCAATGAGACAGTGAACTTTTCATCTCTGTGTCAGAGATCAATTTCCACCGGACACGTAGCATAGGATAGCAGTTTTCATCCCACCACCAGATAAATGGAAAGCATTTGGGGCCTCATTCCAGCTCCAGGGAATAAGTGCTGTGCCCTAACACACTGCCAGTGCAGGCTGCCGAGTCAGGGAGCTTTCGCTGTGTCACTGGGACTGAGCTGCACTGGTTCTGCACAGAAATTTGCAGAGCTTCACACTGTCTTTGTCCTGGGAAGAGAGAGAATGCCAGGGATTTAGCCTCCCCAGGTGTCAAGATGGATGCAATGAATAAAACAAGTGAATATTTTAACTAATAAAGCAGGATTTCTGCATCTGATCCCTGCACACTTCAGGATGCAGAAGAAAGAATGACCAGGATATTGGCAAACAGAGAAAAGAAAACCAGAAGCAGATTGATACAGAGCAAAGACAAAGCTGAAGTAACTATGCAATATGTAAAGATATTTATTTGAAACAGCTGTAAATAAAGCAGATAGGGTAGAATTTGCATTTTCTTTTGAACTGTAAGTCAGCTTCTCTCGTGAATCACAGGAGCTCCACTGGCTGTGAGATTCAAAAAAGATTCAAGGAGAATGTAACATCATGATAGACAGGAAATATGGCTCCTTGAAGAAGATTAAATTATAAAGAAACTATAGAGGAAGATTAAGGGAGCAAGAGTAGTCAGAGGAGCAGATATTGATCGCTTATGCAGGACAATTGAATTCCTTGGCAAAGGGAGGCAATATTTGTGTCAGGCAGCTGCAGCTGCAACACAGCACCCCTGAGTTACTCATTGATCAATCTTGTTCCAATCCAAAACTGATGGACGGCTGCTTTTATTGATCTGAGTAGGAAGACTGAGTAGGAAGTAGGAAACAGAATCAAGACGCACAGGACTTTTAAACTGGACTGACATGTCCTGAATGTACAAGAAAACACTGAAACTTTCAGCCAGCCAGTGAATGTCAAGAAACGAGACATTCCAAGGAAGAAAACACAAATAGCAGCAAAACCCATCCCTGAAAGGAGGCACAATGCAAGGACTGGATTCCAAGGAGCTCTGCAAGGCACACAGTGCTGCTGGAAAAGGGAACAACTGCTGCCCTGCAAAGCCATCAGTGTGAGCTGCTTGCTGCCACACACCTCACAGCACCAGGTAGGGGACTGCTCCTAATTCCATTTGCCCAGCTTCTCCTTAAAATCAGTGCTGGAGGAGGTTCCCACATGGCTTCTTTTCTCGTGAATAGTCACACCAGTGGCTTACAAAGAGTACCAAAGCTCCCTCTCCTCAATTAACTGACTCTCCTGTGCTCAGGAATAGCAGATGTTGTTAAGCAGCAAAAGATAATCCTCAAGAAAGCAGAGCTACTAATCAGTCACTTTTACATTTACGATCACTTGGAGTTGCCACTGTCTTATACTGTTTTCCTAATTAATTGCACTGGAATGCACTTAAGTAAGCCCCAAATCAAAGAATCATATGCAGAGATTGAAATAAATCCTGTCTGTGTTGCTAATGCCTCGGAAATGGATGACTTGCTAAGCATTCAGAATCCTGGGTAGCATGGTTCAAAACTACAGATAGTGTGAGATGATTTCAAAGGAACAGATTTAAGGATGAGAAGGAAAAAGCTCCCTTCATTTGTTCATAAAAGACAATTAAACAAAGGCAATTGTTCAACTAATTTAGTGTGGAGTTTGTGTAACTTAAGTTCCTTATTCTTCTCTTTCCTATCACCAGAAATCACAGTTCAGGAGCGTCAATTTTCATTACAGCAAAACTTTATCATCATTACAGATTTTTTTTAATGTGCTTTAATGAAGGGCTGAAATCTTTTCAAAGTAATGATAAATAAAAATGACTGGGGCTGAATGTGTTACCAGTTGGTGCAATAAATCACTGTCTCTTCCTGCATGAGTCTCTTTCTCAGGATCTAGAATATCATCAAAATGCTTTGATTGATTTACAGCTTAGAAACCCAGCCATCATCATCCATAATTCTACAATAAACCACACCACTTAATGTAGCTGTTACAGATGTTCAGAAGTTCATTCCCTGCCTTTCAGGAGCAGATACTGACACAGCAGCTGCAGACACCGAGATTAGCTGGGGAAGAAAAATTTGTCTTCGGCACAGGAAAACATCCCAGTTCCCTCTAACAATACCCTGTCTTTAAAGCTGAAAGACATGCTGCCAACCTTGATACATCCAGTTTCAATTATTAAACACCAAATATCTATATGCACATACCCACCCCGCTGCCAGCTGGCAGCAGTAACAAGCTGCCTGGCTTCTGCCTAAACCACATCATTTCCTGGGAAATCAAGACATTACTAAAAGCCGTATGCAACAAATCCATCAAAGGGTATGCAGTGAACAGCAGCTGATCTCAGGCCTTGCCAGCATCGAGAAGCCCATTCTGCACGTGGCACTGCCTCCAGTCAGCCCTAAGGAAACAACTGCTGGGAGTTTGCTCTTAGAATCACCACCAGAGCCGGGCTGAGCAGGAGGGGCTCAGCCCCGTGAAGAGAGGGCTGCTCATTGTGCTGTCTCTGTACCCAACAGCAGCCCTGCCCCACAGCACAACGGGACACTGCATGGGCATCACTATTCATTTCTCACAAATTATTGATCTGAAAACAGTAGGTTCATTCTTGGTTTGAACTTCTTTTGCTTGAGCCTGAAAACAATGCAGCATCAGCTGGCCTGCAATTAACACTTTCGTTAAAACTGTTTCCTCAAGAAAAGGAGAATATGCAACATGCAAAGTACGAAGTGTGGGTATTTTATTCCAAAGAGCACGAGTACTCCCCGCCAGCCCCAGCAGCCATTGTTCATTTAAAGCAGGCTTACAGACAGACCCAACAGGAACTGTCAGAGTGATGGTCCAGCTCACAGACACAATTTCTCTCCTAAGTGAATCACCATGCCGAGGAAGCTAACAAAGACTGCAAAATTCATTAACTGAGCAGTGCTGGAAAGGGCTGCTCCAAATCCATCACTGATCTGTGCTGGCCAGCCAGCATCCTGCCTCTGACAGTGACCTGTCCCTGGCGCTGCTGAGAGAGGTGCAAGGAACAGCAAAGCTATTTCTAATTACAGGAATCCTCTTGTTTCCCCTCAGTTGCACTCACAGGAAGCACAAACAAGCCTCGTGGTTTGGGACTTCAGATGGATATTTGAGTCTTCGAAACTTCAGCAGCCTCAGGACCTCTCTGCTAGGTGATCCCTCAGACCTGTGCATCGCAAGCCTGAGAGAGTTATGAAATATCAGCTGGGTATTTCACAGAGACAGCACCCCTGCACTGTGAAGAAGGGATATTTTGCCCTGACAAACCTTGGGTTCTTCTAAGGGTGGTTAATGGGATTCCTTGCCCTGTGGTTAGCAAGAGCACTTGTGAATACCAGAAAAGCAGCAGCGTGTTGAATGTGATTTTAAAAATCTGCTTTTTGATTAACAGATCCTTGAAAGACTTTTTTTATTTCAATACAGGCCAACATTATTTCCTCACCTTCCACGTGAAGGACTCCAGAGGTGGTCCAGCCAGCCAAGAGGCTGCCAAATTCCTCTGCAGCTCTACTGCAGATAAGTCTAATTATGTGCTTAAAAGTGTATGTTGCCATCTCCCAGAGCACTGCTTTCAACTCGGAGAAACCTTCCACCCAAAGAAACCCAAAGAAAGTGCCCAGTGGGACTATTCCTGCTTCTGCAGCATCCCGGGAATGCCCCGAGAGCCCAGCGCAGAGGGAAGCCCGGCTGTGCCCAGGCGGCCGCGTTCCCACTAGATGGCACCTGCCCGCCAGGAATGGCTCTGCCAGGGAGGCACCGCTCCTCTCGCCAGCATTTCCCTTCTCCTGGGGTTTGTCATGCCCTACACTGCAAGGCCACACGTGCAATCTCATGGAATTACAGGGAATTGGGGCTGTTTCTCCCTCCACAGCGGCACTGCAGGCAGCGATGCCCGTGTGCCACCCTGAAGTCCCGGGCAGTCACCCGCTGGGCACCGCCGCAGCCTCAACCAAGGATGAGCCGGCACAAGCTCCTCCTAAGGCTTCTTCCTCTCATCATCACCCTCTGCTACACAGCCTGCTGATGCCTTACATTTTAACTTTTATATTTTTCAAATCCTGCATTCCCAGTGCGTAACTCTGCAGTGTCCTGCAGCCTGTGAGCTGCTGCTCTCTCATGCTGAGACAGACAGAACAAAGCCTCTCCAGGCTGCTCTCCAAGGACACCCAGCCCGGCCTAGGCCCAAAATGTGTAACCCAGCATCTTGAGAAGGGGGGCAAGCTGAGGGGAAATTCCATCATTAGCTAAAGTTTAATTGGTGAAATTGGGTTGAGATGCAAATGGACCAAAGCTATAAAAGTGTGAAGAACTCGTGACTCGGGGTCCACCTTGGGTGCAGCCTTTGGCCTGCCCAGGGTGTGCCTCTGAAGGCCTTTCAAATAAATATCCACCTTTATTCCCTTACCCCTGTCTAGTCTCTGTTTCTAGGTTGGCCTCTCAAGGCATCACTTCCTCCCAGAGGCTCTGACAGCCCCTGCCCCAGATATTTCCATTTTCAGTGTCACAGCTCCTCCCTGCTCACACCCGTGCTGCACCCGGAGTGCCCTCTGCCCACAGGTGATGTGGCACTGGAACCTGCAGCACTGGGCTTTGCCTTGGGAAATTGCAATTCTCTGTCTGCTGAGCCTTTGGCTTCAGGCTCGACTGTGAAACGCCACCTTTAAAAAATTTACACAGGCATTTTTCTCCCTCATGAGCTTAGGTTACACAGAAGAGTTTTGCTGGCATGGCTGTACTGTGGGAAGTAAATAATAAAAGAACATTACCAGCCAAATAGCAATGCCAGCAAAAAGTTGTGGGTAGCAATATATATGTGGTTGTGGGTATGGCTTCCTCTGTCCAGGGAAATGGGTTAAATCATGGAGCAGAGGATCCTTGCCAGTGTGAGTTCCTTCCCAAAAACGCTTTATCAGCACAGCTCCACTGAAATAGCCATGGCTTGAATGCAGGCATGTAGTCAGTCTCTCTGTAAAAACAA
Source organism: Pachycephala philippinensis (assembly GCA_013397055.1). Taxonomy (NCBI): domain Eukaryota; kingdom Metazoa; phylum Chordata; class Aves; order Passeriformes; genus Pachycephala; species Pachycephala philippinensis. The sequence continues at coordinate 579,734 of VWZT01007465.1, read as the reverse complement.
TTACCACAGAGAAAAACTTTCTTGTGTTTGGCAAATTTTGAAGTAAGTGTGTGGCAATCCACATCCCTGGAGCATGCTGTGCTAAGTCTCTGCCCACTGGGATCTGCTGGGCTGGGGCCATTAGCTCTTTCAGACACTCTGGAAAACTGCTGAGCTTGGAGAGGCTTTCAGGCACCACCAACCTGGGGTGAATGAGAGCTGGTGATCTTGTTGTATGAGGCTCCATATCCTACAGCTTTGAGTCATTCAATCCCCTGCCTGTCTCTTCACGTAATAATTTATCTTTTCTTTGAATATTTTGCCAATGGGAGCCGGAAGGTAGCAGGGCCATTGCAATCCATTTCTTTCAGTACTCTGGGGGATCTCAGCGTGGTGTATTGCATTTTTTTCATCCTAAAGAGAGGATGTGTACAAAAGCAAGAGATCTGGAAAGCTTTCAGCATCACAGAACTGCCAGCACTGCTTCCTTTGCTCCATTTAACCCGGTGATGTTTTTTATTATCAGTTAGCTCGAACACAGAAACACTCTTCAGTCACCTGTGGGACACAAGTATTGGGCTTCAAACTTCCCTTGTTAATCTTTCTGAGAAGCTGGGCTGATGCTTGTGCGTCCTGTAATTCCAGTCAGCCTAGAGACAAGTGCCAGAGCTGGCACGAAAGGTATGCACCAGAGGTAAATTCCAAAGGTAAATTCCTCCCACTCCATGCTTGGGCTTGGTGTACCTGTTACTGCATGTGCCTGCTCCTCATGCCAGACACAACAAAGGCAGGAGCAGTGGTAGAGAGGGACAGAAGGGGGACTGCTAATGCAGAAAATTAATAGTGAAACAATCAATACAGTAAAGATTCACAATGTTCACTCTGGGAAGACAAGGTGTTCTTTCTGGAGAATTCCGTGAAGGGAGGAACAGCAGTGACAGATTTGAAAATGAAGAAATTAAAAAAAAAAAAAAGGAAAAAAAAGGAAAAAGGAAAGGAAAAAGAAATCCAATCACATCCTCTATATTTAAAAATTAAAACGACTACCAGATGCAATTACATTCATGATTAAAAGATCTAACAGAGGCGTATTTAAATTCATTAACTTAGTCCACACTTTCCTACCTCAGGAGACCAGCTGCTCCTGGAATACAGGGCAGCAAAATACAAACTACATCTTGCTCGTATTTGATAAAAACCTTTTCGAAGTTCCAATGATCTGGCTGTTAACATCTCTTAGGTGATAATTAGGCTCTTGGGGCAGCAAACATTGTTTGGGAAAGAAAATGCACAGTGGAAACATAAGTAATGGAGCTTTCTGCCTGTTGAGGAGTCAGTTATTCCACTGTATAATAAAAGGCACCAAGGGCAAAATGAGGCCATTTTCAAACAGAGCCTCATTTTGCCTGTGTATAGCAGCAATCAGCAGATGCTTACCTCTGTGTAAACTGTTTACTTTAGGTTTTGCTCATTTCTTGCAACATATGTTTTAACCAAGAGAGTTCAGCCCTTGCACACTGCGGCTCACGAGCACGGCTCTCCTCTGGAAAACAGATGCTGCGTGGTTTTTCCATCACTGCTTGACAGATTTGGTAGCAGGTACCAGCTGGGGCTGAGCAGCTACTTCTCCCAACTCCTGTCCTCTCAGGCAGGATCCCTGGCCCACCTTGGCCTCCTGGTCTCTCTGCTCAGGGGATGCTCCAGGGCCCCTGGATGAGGTTCAGGGCATTTTCAGAGACACTGTGAGGAGCCAGAACCTCTTTGTGGGATGTTATCAAACCATGCACAGTGATATTCTCTGGCTGTCCCAGGAGGACATTAGATTAACAGCAGAGGCACTGCCTTATTTCCTTTCTGTTACTGCTATGGGACCCATTTCCCTCTGACGGGACAGGAAGAGGCTTAATTAAAGGCAACTGGGAATTTCTGTTTATGGTTGCATCTGACAGGGATCTGTCCTTCTCAAGTCTCCCTCCAGGTACTATGCCTGGTTTTGGTCTCCTCCATCCTGCAAAGCTCAGCTCCTCTGGATAATGACCCTTCCTTCTCAAGAGATCTTTTAAGTATTTCTGACAGTTGGAGTCTCTCCTGTCCTTCCTGCACAGCCCTCTGTAATCAAACAGAAGACACATCAAAGGACAGAATTGCTCTTTCAGACAAGACAGCTATGCCTGAGTCTGAACTGTCGGCTCAGACATTTTCAGGACCCACTTGAGGATTTTCCTCTTGTGAGTTAGTTATGATCCATGGCAGAGACCTCTGCACTACGGAAGAATCTGCTCCCCTTCCTCTGAGAACTAGGGAACACCCTTGGGAGGTTGCAACATTGCTGAAGAGCTGTAATTCAGCTTGAAACCAGCAGATTTAGACTCCAGCCTTTGATGTCATGTGAACGTTAGCTCCTCACTGTCTGCCAATGTACCTGAAGTGCCCAGCATCTTCCCACAAGGCCAAGGCAGCCCTGATCCCATGCACAGGAGCAGGAGCAGGAGCAGGAGCAGGAGCAGGAGCAGGAGCAGGAGCAGGAGCAGGAGCAGTCTCCTGCTGTCAGTGTCTCTTCGTTCCAGTGAAGGCAGTGGAGATGTGGCTGCACCAGCAGTGCAATGTCCCACTCAACTTTAGTCCTCCTTTGCCACTGAAGCATTGGAGAGGTCTGTTTTATTTTGCTTCAAAAGCCAATATAAGGCAGCTGACCTGCCTTGACAAAAGTTTGAAACCCAAGAATCATTCAGGTCTCAAAGTCACAGCTTCAGAATGTTCCCTGTTTGAGCACTAGCCTGGGAATACGTCACAGCTGAGAGCATGGAGGGGAGAGCTCCTGAGAGGCTGGAGAAAGACACTCCTCCATGACTGATCACCATCCCTCTGGTCAACAAGCACATTGGGACAGGATTAATCAAAAAAACTGTAACTGCAACCAAAAGCAAGAAAATAGTGGAAAAAATAGTGAAAAGCATGGGAATTTGCAAACACTCAAACTCAACTTTAAATTCTAAAACTGTTTCTAGTAATTCAACTCCAGACATGTGATTCAGGATGTGTTTCTATCTCCTAAGTCTCACATCTTTGTTCTGACTCAGAGGAACTCAATTTTTTCTTGTTACTTATGGGAATATGCATCATATATACTACACTGTGTTTCAAATGTAAAAGAAGATTCCCTTATTGCCATATTTTTGGGACAATCCTTCATACTGCTCCAAAAGTCCAAAAAGTACGTGCTTGAGTCCATTACAACATGAGATCACTTTCCTGAATGGGAACCTGGAATTCAACCTGAGCTGAAGTTACTTACAGCAAAACTCAAATATATTTCATGCAATACCTGTGCTGTGCATGTAACCTCGAAAATAATGGCATTTTACTTTGTGAGGAAGTTACATGAAATCATGAGTGTTTTCCTCTCTTTCTGGGGCATTCAGCCTCAGAGCAAATGGAGATTATTTCCACAGAAGAGCAAAATGCCTGTTATCACCAGGAACACACAGAACTTTACAGATGAGGTTTCTGATGGCACTTACTGAAACTGGGTGTGGGTCCCATACACAGCGCTGGGTCTTGTTCTCATCATCACCGAGCCTGTAAAGGCTGCTGTGAGTCTTGAGGTTGGGAACTGAGCATGATGGATGGCAGGTTTATGAATCACATTCCAATTTTTCAACCCAAAGAATCTTCAATACCTTTTACTACCCCTTCCCCTCACAAGAATGTTACTGGTTATCCTTGACAATTGATAGCTCCACATAAGCTTCCATTCATCCCCAGTGAATACACGGATTTTCTTTAACCACAAACTCTCATCTGTCTAAGCCTTTAGGAGCAGCAAAATATTCTGGGAGAAAAACTCAGAATGATCCAGATGACAGGGTAGGGAGGACAAGGAAGGAAGACAAGAAAAGAGGAGCTTGAGGATGAATTGTGATTACGTTTAAGTTTAAATTTGATTCGATTTGTTAGATTAAATTTGTAAAATTACTTAGGACATATCAGCCTTGAGTACACCATCAGGTCAATCTGGTGGTAAAACAAAGGGCTTCCCTTTTGAAGAGGGGAAATTGAAAATATTAGACATTTTCTCTTTTAACACTAGTTTGTGCAGGAGGGGATAGGTTAGGCTGCAAATGACACGATTGGTTCTCTTTGGGGTGAATATTTGGGTGACGTTAGCTGCATACATTATCATCCAAAAGCTTTATTTTTAAAACTGTATTTACTAGAATCTGACCTTTTCTTTTTCTTTCTGTGGATAAGGTTTTCATGGGTCTTACTTAAAAGCTGCATTGATTCCAAAGTGAGAAACTGTGATGACGAATTTTTCAAATGATTACCATTAACACAGGTGAATTACAAACACACCTGGCCTTGATGCAGGCTGAAAGCTGAACAGCTTAGAGGTCGATTGGCACTTTTAATTGACTGAACATGCCCATAACTCTGACAGAGAACTACTGTCATTACCAGTGTTTTTCTGGGCACCAGTGCTGACCTCTCTGTTCCTTCCTGTGCTTGGCCTCTTGCACTCAGCTCAAGCTTTTCCATTGGTTTGCTGAAATCTTTTTCCCTGACTTAATTCACTGCTAGTCTGTACATTCTTCTGCCAAGTTTTCGTTCCATTAGGGCACAATCCAAAGCTCATTGAACTCAGAGGAAAGATCTGCACTCGCTCTCAGGGATTTTGGATCATACTTCACCTGCCTGTCTGCCAAATGCTTTCCTTGAAGACAAAGCAAATGCTGTGTGTGAGCTCTCTTACGAGAGAGTGACGACTGCTAGGGGAAGACACGTGAGGAAACGTGGGGAGAAACCTGAGGAGACAGAGGGAAGGACAGACTCCAGAGGACACATGGGGCTGGAGACATGCTTTTGGGAGGAGGGACACCCCTGAGGGACTGTGGCCCGTGAGGACTCACACCAAGGCAGGGCTCTCCTGAGGAAATGCAGCCTGCTGCTGACCCATGCTGGGGAGCAGCAGTGACAAGAGCAGAGTAAAAGAGAAAACCAGCAAAAACTGTGCAAGAGGGGCAGACAAAAATGATTTCACCATTACACATTATAACAATTGATCCTACTATTATAATGCTTGATCTTGCCTTTTATGCCCAAACCCTTGTTTAGGAGAATAATCTCTAGGTAAAGAAGGAACTTGGATCTCTGTGTTGTTTTAGTGCTGGGCCTTTCTCAGAAAGGGACAACTAGGACCCCAGTAGGGTCCACCTTCCTGCAAAAAGGGCAGATATGTTTAACTGAGGACATGTGGACCCTTCCCAATCCATGTTCAAAGAAATCTTTTGAGAATCAGCTGGAGCTACTTTGCTTTCTGTATCCCCACCAGTTCCCTTAGGCTATGTCTACACCATCAGATCCAGGAACTCTTATCTAGGTGGGAAAACCAGTTTGTCCAGAGGTGCCCCAGTCACCCTGTGCTGTGGTTTCAATGAGCTGGAGGAGAGCTATGGGCTGCTCCAGGCAGGTACCTTGTTAGCAGGACAAAGGGATCAGGGTATAAGGAATTGCCACAAAACACATATATCCCATACCTTGGACAGAAGCAGTATCAAATATGCTTTGGAAGGACAAATTGAGGAAAAAAAAAATATTGTCAGGCCTTGTTTAGGGAGCCAAACGCTGTTTTCTCCCCAGAATTATGTCTTATTTTCTATTATCACAATGTCAACCTTCTGTGCCCAGTTTGTCACCTGGGACTCTGCTGATCTCACTGCCTTCAGCAGAAGCACTGGCGTCTCCCAGATGTTCAGCAGCACCAAGAAAACCAAACTTTTCCCTTGTTAATTCACTAAGGAGCTAAAAGGTAGAAAATAAAAGCCTTAGCAGAAACTTGAGGCCTCTCAGTTCAGTCTGTGCTCTCCCATGAAAACACCAGTCTGTCAATCCATTCTTGTGGCATTTACTGACTGTAATTCCTGCCTGTCCACATGTACATGCAAAGTGGGTTTTATACTCTTTGTGGCTAATGGTTATAAGGGCCAAAAATTTATGAACTGCCAGAGTCGTGTATTCAGAAATTTTGACTCAGGCCCCTGGAAAACCACTGGACTGGCTGAAAAATTCCACCACATTAAGCTGACCTCATTCTGCTTAACTCCAAAGTACTCTGGCAGGGGAGCCCAGGATCCTTCCAGCTCCAAGTCATTCTCTCTAGTAACTACAGGAAAGCTGTGGGAGGAGTCCTCTGCCAAAGCTCCTTCCCTCCCAACAGCAATGCCTCTGTGCATCAGCAAGCAGGCTTGATTTCTGTTAGTTGTGGCCCAGTTCTGCTCTATTTTAGGATTTCTAGAAGCTGTTAAAAACTAATATCCTCTCACTCCCTCCTTCTAGAAACTCATTTATCACTCTGCCTCCTGCATAGTTACAGTTCTCTCTCTCTTAGCTGGCAATTTCTCTCCTATGGTATGAATTTTGGATGACCTTAAGGGGTTGTAAGCACATGGGGTGCAGTGGATCAGACCACACAGTGGCAGGGAAAGACTTAAGCAACTGGGACTGCTAGGCAGGGGGGAATTGTGCTAATTAAAAGGAAAAAGAACAGTAAATAGCTACAAACAAAAATGCAGAGATCCTCAAGCAGAAGGCCCCCCCACCCCCAGTGGTAGCAGAGTTCCCTGTGGTCTCCGATCCTCTGAAACAGAGCTGGGAAATGCACCAATTTAGTGATAGATAAATTCACTCTCAGAGTGTATTCACAGTCGTGTCTGCTGACTTGCAGATGTATCTCGTGATCAGTATTTTTAAAGATAAGGAAGCACTAGCTACAAGTAAGACGTGGAACTAAGAGCAGGCACCTGGAAAGGGAGTTAGTACAGGACAAAAGGGAGCTTCTCAAAACCATGACACTAATCAGACTCGGTTGTTTCTACATGTCAGCTGAAGTGACTGAGCTCTGCCATAGACAGCTCAACTAAAACACCTATTTACCTGTGTGCATGAGCACAAGGAGGAATGCGGAGAGCCTCTTCCAGGACAACTGCCTTCTTTACTGTTGTATTCCAGTGCGGAAAACAATCTCCCTCCAAATCTAACAGGGGTTTTTCTCACAACTGCCACCAGTCTTCATACACTGATAACCCACTGGCTCAAAACACCACAGAAACAATTGCTGATGGGACTGTCATTTGGTATAAAGCATCTGTGTGCTGTGAAACTCAGTCGATCACCAGCCTGCTCTGCCTCCAAGCACTGTGGCACATCCACGGCTACAGGCAAGAATCACAGAATCACAGAATCACCAGGTTGGAAGAGACCTTCAAGATCACTGAGTCCAACCCATGCCCTAACACCTCAACTAAACCATGGCACCGAGTGCCACATCCAATCTCTTTTTAAACACACCTAGGGAATGTGACTCCACCACCTCCCCGGGCAGAGCATTCCAGTACTTTATCACTCTTTTTGTAAAAAACTTTTTCCTAGTAACCAACCTATATTTTCCTTGGCGCAGCTTAAGACTGTGTCCTCTTGTCCTGCCAGTTGTTGCCTGGAACATGTGTAGGACAGGTCCAGAAAGGGCTAGAGGCACATGCTGAATGCCTCTGAACGCCTCTGAACCCAAATCTGCCTTATGCCAGTAGCAACTGGCAGCAGTACAAAAGCTGGCTTAAGTTTACAGGCTGTCAGGGGTTCCTGTGGGCCAATAAAGCACCAGGGGATCAGTGGCAGCATGCAGAGAAAGCCACTCCAGCTCCCTTAAATTGCCCCTGGGGAGCCACAACACAGACTGCAGGATGCAACAGGGCTGCCTTCTGCTGAGATGATAGTTCAGGGATCAATGTCACTGCTGTAAATCCCTGCCCCAGCACTGATGTGTATCACAGTGAGCAGCACAAGACTGCTGTCTGCACCTGGAGGGTACAACACTCCACAGCCCACCAGGTGCTGGACCATGGCGTGATGGAGAACACACTGACCACACCACAAACACCTCTGAGCCTCCCATTCCATTCACTGCTCACTGTCTTGCTTTCACACAATCAATAGTCCTTGTGATTTTTGTTCACATTCACACACAAAAAGCAAACAGACAAAGCCAAATTTTCCCCGCTTCTCATCTCATTACTGAAATTTTCCTTGCAGCTCACTAATTTTGTTCTCTCTCAGGTATGAGCGCTCCCAGCAGCAGGTTTCCAGCAGCAAATTAGACAAGCTAAATTACTGGAAGTTTACCAAAGGAAAAGGAAATAAAGACCTCAAACACCTTGTAGACTTTTCTCTCCCTCAAATCAGTAGCATGTTTATCCAAATAATAATAAAGCAGGCAGAAGGATGTAATTAATGTCAAACACAATTCTTTCCTGTTACTTTGAGGTACTAAAATCAAAACCAGAAATCCTGACCTTGAAACAACATACACACAAAAAACCAAGAAAATTTTTATATGTACGATTTTCTAATTTAGGAAGGTCCATGTGCTATGTGAGCTGCTCAGCAAATTGAGCCAGGAAATACATTAACTGAAAGCTAATTTAGGGCAGACCTATTTTACCTCATGTTTGAAACTGTTCCACAAGGTTATTTCTCTGAAGCAAAGCAGAATATTTCAGAGAGGAGGATGAGTGCGACAAGGAGAAGAGAGAAGGGAGGAGATTTGCACTGTGGGTTTTTGGCTAAAATGGAAAGGAAGCTATTTCTGGTGAAGTGGACTCTCCCACACACACGGTTAATGGATAAATTGTGTAAGAAAAATGTCTCCATCCCAAGGCAGACCCAATTATGTTCTGCATTAACTGAAACATATGGGAACATTTCAGTATAAACAAAACCTGCACTGTATGAGCTTTTTTCTATGAGCTTTCCAGTTCATTTAACCCTTGATATGGTGCACATTAAGAACAGCCTGAGATTACTGGTGTAACGCTCTACTAAGTATTTCTCGGCTCAGATAATGCAGCACTATCTCCCAGCCTTTACATTGATAAACTGAGGGCCTACTTGTGGGTTTCAATCCCCTTTGTGCCAATTTTGCAGCTGAAGGAGGTGGATGTTACAGCGGGCTTCCTGAGAGCACCAGGTTGAACAAAAGCCAATTTTTTGAACAGAAAGATGGCAACACTATAAAACCATCTATGAGAAAAATGTTATTCACATCAGCTTAGGCTCCCAAATTACTTGTCTGGGTCTCGAAACGCTGCCACTGTGTAATTCCTAGATTCTCCTTCCCTTTCAGGACTGTGTTCTTTCATCTTCCCGTTGGGATTCAGAAGCACTTACTGCTGGTTACAAGAGTGAACACCAGGAGTCGTGGTGAATCAAGACGACTCAAACCTGTGTTAAAGTTCATGCACCTCTGGGGTTCCAGAACACTGAGTCATTTGCTTGCCTTTTCATCTCCTTGCTTTCCTTGCCAAGACCTGCCCTGCTGAAATGATCAGCTGCCCCATCACTTTTTCATCAGGTGAATGAGGAGCTATCAAGATTTAGACAATTTTCTCGTGTTAACTAGTCTACTTATATTTCAATACCAATGTTTTTTATGTCAGCTAGTTTACTTTTCTCTTTGAGAGCCCACTGACATTAAATCAGTAAATGCATGTCCAACCTCTCATACCCTCCTGACTGCTACAAAAAGCAAACACCAGCAGCTTGGGTAGAGCTCTAATGAAAAGCTTTGGTTTTATGTTTTCATACAATGTGTGTGGCAGGAAAGAAGATTCACCAATCGAAGCAAAAGGTGCCACGGAAAACAAGGGGAGATATCTCTTCAAGTCGACGGGACAGTATCAAGGATACACGCTGATATCATTTTCTGACTAAATCACTGTGAAACCAGGAATCTGTTCATCTCACTGTCATTCACAGAAAGTAAAACCACAGAAGATGATTGCAATTTTAACTTCTGAATTACAGGGGCCATTGGGTTCCTATGACTTCGTTTTCCCTTGAATTCAGCATGTATTCTTGAAATAATCTTATTTCAATTGAGCAATTGTCAGCAGTGCTCAACCTAGTACAATCCAGTGAGTTTTCAACAATCTTCAGCCCACGTTTGTCCAGCTTCATCTGTCTTTAGTCTACTAGTCTACTGCCAGCCTGCTGTTCTCTTTACAGACTGCAAATCAATGGCCCTTTAGACTAAGGGTTATACCCAACAAACTGCTCTATCAGCTTCTTCTGGAGGCCTGGTTACCAGTCTTTTTTCTTTCACATAATCTCCCAATGAATCCTCCCCTATTTATTTCCTGCCTTCTCCAACTATGGGCACCAGAACTGAGGAGGGTGAGTGAATGCTACACTCAAAGCTGCAGGGGATGTAGTCACAACTCCTGGGTGGACACTTGTTGTGTACCCACAGTACATCTCACAGAGGAGGATCGTGGCACCAGACCCCATGAATATCCCCTGGCCCCCTTGAGATGTTGTTAGGGTGAGTGTCATGCTGCTGTTTGGGTATAAAGTGTTCATAAACTGATCCTATCTCAGCAAACAGATTGACTTTCTCAAAAAGAGTATAAATGAAGCAACAGTAATGATGGAAATACTGACAGGGATATTCTGGACAAATTTCACATTCTGCTACACAGAGAAACAAGGACCTAAAATTACTCAGGACTGAAAATGAGATGTTGCAGCATTTGGCTTCTGGATCAGGAATTCTAATCAGATGGAAGAGGGTAATGAACAAAACCTCATTATCATCTAGCAGCCACTAATGTGTGTCAGGAACTAGATGAATACAGGACTTTGCTGACTAGCAGTGGCAGCTCCTATTTTAGCAAGAGCTATGTTTGTAAGAAGGTCTGGAAAAAGGAGCCAAAATTTGGAAACCAAGTATTCCTTGGGTACAAAATTGTTGCAAGATGGCAAGTGTGGGGCAGTTACTTTATTTTTACATCACTTGCTTACAAACCAGACCAGAAAAACAGTCTGGGGAAGCAGTTAATGCTTAGCTGTCTGTGTGTAAATCATTTACTCTCCAGTCCAGAGGGCAAACACTCAGGGTGGGGGCCATGAGCAGCAGTTTCCCCAAAAGCCCTGGAGGGGTAGATGTGCCCACACTGGGTCAGCTGGGAGGTGCAGCAGTGGTACCTTGTGAGGAAACCTGTGGCACAGCTGCTGGTGCTGCTCCAAGCTGGGAAGTCCTGTAGCCCAGAGGCCTTTGCAACCATCAGCTTTGATGATTTTAATTTGGCTGGCTAGAAGGAGGGAAGGTCAGTATGTAGCTGTCCTCCAAGCTACAGTCTCATAAAGATAATTGCATTCTCACTTTTAGAGAGGACTTTCAGTCCATAAACAAATGTTTTTTTCAAAGCTCTGTGACACAAATGAGTGTGCCCATTCTCCCTCCAAGTGTGGACTGCTCTGGCAGTGCTGTGACACAGGCCAAGTCCCCCTCCCTCTCCCTCTCTGTGCTCTGCACTTACTGGTTCACTGCCCGAGAGGTTTTCATCCTTTTTCCCTAAATGTGTTTTTTTCGTTGGCTATTTTCTCTTTCCTACATGAAGTGCAAGGCCAGTAATATTAAAGAAGATGACAACTGTCAGACCTACAGTGTTCAAGTCAATGAAAATGCTGATGAAATTATTTTCCTTGTCCCTGATCTCCACTGCTGTCAGTTGTGGTCCTTTTCACACAGTTTGAGTTCACTTTCAAATGTGTCATTGTGGCTAAGGCGGGCTCTTTGGGCTCAGAATCACACCCAGACACCTTAAATCCTTGCTGCTACGGAGAAGCCTTGTCGGCTTGCAGACAGAATTCCCTAACTCCCACAGAAACCTTCTGCACAAGGGTCAAGAGAGGAAGGGACCATGCATTTCACTCTCTGTCACGGCTGGCTGTTGGCAGCAATGATAAACCAAGAGACAGAGAGGAAAACCCCTGGGCAGAAGAGTCCTGTTGCAGAATTTGCAGGCAGAGGATGGCAATCAGAGAGAGAATATGTGGCCTGTAAAACTCTGCTGGAGCACTGGGACGGGCTTGGGAAGAGGAACAGAACTTTTCCTAGGTATGAAAAATGTTGTAAGAATCTTCTCATAACCTTTTCTCTATACTCCTTAGTTAAACTTTCCTTGACGACCTTCTCCACTTGGTCTGAAGCGTGGTGTAAATCACAGACATAAAATCACACACCGTTCTGCATGAGCAAGCATTTCCACAGCGAGTACAGCTCACTCCCTGGGTAACTGGGGGTATTAAGAAGTTAAATCCTTCAAACTACTGTTGCGAGCAGCAGCACTTGACACGGTAACCCCAGACCGGAATAATCTTGGCCTCTGATCTAGTCAAGCATCCTTGTCTAATAACTGCCTCAGGCTGTCAGGCTGCAAACCTTGGAAAATAAAGCAGCATCACAATACAAAGAAGTCTGAACTCATGTCATTCGTGGCTAAGAACCTGCTCACCTTGAGCTGCTCAGTCAAACAGGCAGGTATAAAGAGCTGGGGTATGGATAGCCAGGCCAGGAACAGACAAATCAGGGTGGTTTGTCTCTCAATGAAAGCAATTGCTGCTCTCAGAACTTTTGTTTCAGAGTGTCACACCTGCCCTCTAAGGCGTGCTCCCCTGCTCCCTGACGTGGGCTTTGCTGAAGGTGGGAGTCTGCCTCTGTCTTGGGCCTGCCAGGCTCCACATCTACACTTAATGCCTGGTTCTGAGAAAAATGTAGATGATTTTTTTCTGGAGTACGCACAGGAAATCCCTGGATGGTGACATTTGGAAATGGGGTCAGGAAAGGCTGTTCTCTGCAGGTCTTGGAGCACACAGCCCTTTCTGGAAGCCAGCATGTTTGTGGAGAGAAGTGCAGGGTAAGCAAGAGCCTCTGAAGCAGAGTGATGCCACTCATCAAATCGTCCCTAGAGAGCACAGGAAAACTTCAGAGCAGCAGCTCCGAAATAAACAATGAAAAATGAGGAATTTGAAGTAAATTAATAAATGAACTGAGGCCATGCTCAAGGACAGAAAAGAATTCATGACAAACTGGCCCTACTTCCTATGGGTGGTGAGCACGTTTCCCTGATCATGCCCTTCCTCTTCAAAACACCCCACGAGCAGATTAAAACAGCCCTTTGAGAGCAGCTCCCAGCCCGGGTTAGGATGTGCCTTGCTGTCAGATGGGGACTTGCTGAGTGGGAAAGCCAGGCAAGACCAGACACATGGCCCTGGGGACCCTCAGAGAGCCAGACTCCAGGACACCCCTTTGTACTCCCACCCTGCTTCATCCTCGTGCTCAGTCCAGGACAGCACAGAAAAATCAGAGCCTTTGAGGGCCATTTACCACGTGACACGTGCAATATTCAGAGCTGTTTAGAGACCTTCCTTTTGCTTTTCAACAGTGGCAACAGTTCAAGAAGACCCTCAGAAATTCTTTTTTGTGCACAGTCCTAAGAGCTGCAACTATGCACAGCCGCTCCTGGATGGCATCTAGAAGTGTCCAGAAGGGTTAAAGCCCTTCCCTTCTTACTGACAACAAAAGTCTAAAGCTCCCCATGAAATTCTTTGTTCCATCTCCTCTACAATGAAGCCGAAAGAGACCCCAGGGCATCCCGCAGTGATAATCCAGCCACATGTAACTTGTCTGAGGGCCTGTGAATGAACATTTGCAGTGACTGGGTGAGTAAAAACTTTCCTCTCAGCCATTTTTTGGCACTGCAACACTCATTAGAGGCCTGAGCATAGCTACAGTAGCCACCATTGTGTAATGTTTATTATGGCCTTTTATTCTGTGCACACACTTTGGTAGAGATCCAGCATATGATTCCTCTACTCCTACCACGTTTTTCTGGTCTTCTATCAATTAGCTTTCTTATAAACACGTATCTCACCTCAAAGCCCCATTTTAATGGAGAAACCCCAACATTCCTAACAAGTTTTTAGTCTCTACTCGGCATGAACAACCATCTCCTCAACAAAACCCAGGAACCTTCATACAGTTGATTTAATTTCTTGTGACACACCTGCAGTTTCTGTCATTTTGCCTCCGGCACTGGCATCCAGCCACAGTGGTGAGTCATTGAAAATTCCATTTCAAGGGTTAAATTTACATGTTTTACATAATGAGGACACACATTTTCCAGTTCCTACTAATTAAATTCATTGAGTCTTCTGTGACTCCACTGTCACTATGTAAATGAAGGCAACCTAACATTGTTGAGAGAGGCACAAGGCTACTGGGTCCAACCCTCTGTCAGTCAGACTCTGGAACACAGCCAGGCCTTTGCAGGATTGTGGAGATGACCCAGACATTGCAGCATGTATTTCTGGACCTCTGGGAAGTGGGGGAAGGATAAAGTTTGGAAAAATAATAGTCTTTTCCAGATCTGTCATAGACCAGGACTGTCTCTGTGCAAGCTGGGAAGCATCAAGACTTCACTATTTGCCACTTGCTGGTTACATATAAAAGTGCTCATTAAAATAAAATTTCTTCCTGCAGTTTCTGTTGCTTGTCTTCAGTGGAATTCTGTGCTTTGTCAGAAAATACATGGCCCTGCCTCCCAACATCTGCACATTTCTAAATTTCTCCTGTGAAACATTCTTTTTCCTAAGTGTCCTGGTTCTGGAGGAACAGCAGGCACTGAAAAGGCATGAAAATGCAGCAAGCTCTGGGAAGGACTGGCTTGGAGGTATTTCACCTCAGACTTTGGCAGACTCCCAAGTGGCAGAAAATGCCGTGTGAACCAAAGACATTCTTGTAACAGAGCAATAGAAAGAAAACACGGCCAGCTTTCAGGGACAGACAATGTCCCTGCCTGTCTCTGGACACCTCTCTCTGTATATTCTGCTCTTGACTGGCATCCCCTCTCTCTGTTGTCATTTAAACAGGCTGATACATGTGATCTTCAAATTACTGAGCCACCTCTGACAGTCCTGGTTCTCTGGAACTCCTGTGTCAAGGGAAACATCAAGTGACTGGGTCTTGCTCCTGCAGTCCTGGGCAGGTTTGCTGTGCCAAGGCTGCTCCGATGCCCCTCTAAGCTGAGGTGGGGGAGCTGGCAGAGCTGGGTGGCAGCAGGAGTGGCACAGTGGCACTATGCCCACCGTGCTGGGGTGTTGCCCAGGAAAACCCAGCCTCCTCTGATGCCTTACGTTTTAACTTTTATATTTTTCAAATTCTGCATTCCCAGTGTGTAACTCTGCAGTGCCCTGCAGCCTGGGAGCTGCTGCTCTCTCATGCTGAGACAGACAGAACAAAGCCTCTCCAGGCTGCTCTCCAAGGACACCCAGCCCGGCCTAGGCCCAAAATGTGTAACCCAGCATCTTGAGAAGGGGGGCAAGCTGAGGGGAAATTCCATCATTAGCTAAAGTTTAATTGGTGAAATTGGGTTGAGATGCAAATGGCCCAAAGCTATAAAAGTGTGAAGAACTTGTGACTCGGGGTCCATCTTGGGTGCAGCCTTTGGCCTGCCCAGGGTGTGCCTCTGAAGGCCTTTCAAATAAATATCCACCTTTATTCCCTTCCTCCTGTCCAGGCTCTGTTCCTATGTTGGCCTCTTTAGGCATCGCCTCTGTTGGGAGCATCCCTACTTGCAGCCAATGGTTGGTGAAGACAAAATGTAAAATGTTCTTAATTGGAGTTCTTGCACTCCGAACAGCCTCCTTACCAACCTCCTCCCCGAAGAGCTTTCAAGTTACATTTCTGTACCTCTGAAACATGTATAATACTGACTGAGGAAATAATAATCTTACCTTTAAAGTAATGAAGCAGACAGGATCACACAGAGATATCAAAGCCACCAAAAGACAAATCCGGGTCAAACGGGAAAAGGAAAAGAAAAAGAGAGAGAAAATACACGGTTAGATTTGTATTTCACTACAAGCACGCCAGCTAAGGAGGGGGAAAAAAAAGGAGACATTTTAATTCAATTTAGTTTGCTTTCTCCAAGCAATGATAAAGTAAAAACAACAGGGCAGACGAAATAGGGTGACACAAAGTGCTTTTGTCAGTGGATAAAGATTTCAAAGATTTATGCAAATGATCTTTTACCAGCATTCCTTCCTGACACTGACATGTCATCAAAGGAGTAACAGGAAGATATTTTATGTACTATGAAATTTAGCACAGACACACAGCACTCCACCAGAAGCGCTGGGTGCAGATAGAGGGAGAAGGTAGGGAATGTATCAGCAGATCTGTCTGCACACACTCAGCAGCATTAAGCCCTTGGCAGAGCTCCAGTTCCCCGTGGTACCAGCCCAGCCCACTGCATTTGCCACGTTATCCCAGAGCCTCAGGCAGAGTTCTAACACCCTCAGCTCCTTTCCCGCTATTAGTAGGCTACTTCCAACATAAACAATGGAAAAGGCTTTGGAGACCTGTTAACACCAAAATAAAAATCCATAAAACAACACAGGTTTGGTGCAACGAAGGTACAGAAAAGGGAAGGGAAGGATTACTTGCAAGAAAAGAAACAAAGACTGTTCCAAAGCCAGAAAATCTGTGAATTTCCTGGGGAATTTATCAGACTGAAAGGTTTCAGTACTACTGAAGGAAGCAAGCAGGAAGCAAGCTCAAGTCCTTTAACTGCCTCATCATCAGTGCTCCAACAGTGTGGTGAAAGGTTTGACATGAGTGTCTGTGAATAAAGGAAAAAACCCAAGCAAATGGGAAATTCTTTCTCACAACACCTGTATCCTCCCCCCAGTGCCTGCATATAAATGTAATGAATTTGGCATGGCATGTTTGAATTGTTTTTATAATGTTTTCCATCTTCAGCGATGATAAAAATTAAAAGCTTTTTTTTTTAAATCCTAAAAGGAACTCTTTCTGGGAAAGCAAAATCAAGCTGGCTTGAATATTAAAAAAACTTTAAGTGTTTCTATTTTTTCTACTTGAGCTGCAATGCTTGACCCTAAATGGCACACAGCTAAAGAGTTGTGCTTCCAGAGAAATTAAGGTCACAATGTAAGAAAAAAAAAGATTACAGACAAATACAGAAAGCAACTGTAAATGTGCTGGGGTAGTACAGTAAATGTGTCTGCCGTGGTGGCTGGAGGAAGTCGTGCACTCCCTGTTCCTCCCAGCCTTGAAGGGATGTAAGGAGACCCTTGGTCCAGCCGGGTCAGGTGCTGACTGCTGCCTCCCAGCTAATCAGCCCAACGTGCTGTGCCTGGCTGCAGTTCCAGGAATATTCCAGGCAGGAATACCCTGTGATAGCAGTGAGCCTCCTCCCCTGGGCCCGAGCTGGGTGCTGGGAACTGGCCCTGCAGCCCCCAACACGTGTGGGGAGGCAGCAGATGAGTTTCAGTGATGATGCTCGCTCTCACTCAGTGTGAGGCTATGAGGAAAACCAGGGCCTTCTGCCAAAGCATTTCTGCCAGAGTATTCTTCCATCCACCTTCTTTCTGTTTATGAAAAAAGACAGGAGGAAATGAAATCTTGGATAAAGTCACTGTGCTGAAGGACCCAACAGGGCGGAGAGAACATAGCTCTAAATGAATTCCAGTTATGATCTCACCCCTCAGTAACTACTGAGCAAAGATGGATGAGAAATAAGCAAGGGCACGAGTAATGAGACATACATTTCATACGGTCACAGAAGTAAGTGGGAACATGAACTGTCTCTGACTTTCACCCCACAACCTTCACAGGCAGTCTGTTATTGCCCTGACAGTCATCCATGTACTGAATTCACTCAGAGAATTCAATCTTTGACAAGGATGTAGTGAGAATGGAGGAAAGTGGTTCAGAAAAACCACAGTAATTGTTAGAATGAGCCCTGTAAGGCAGGACACCCCAAAGGGTCTGGAGCTTGGGCAGAGAGTTGGTCTGAGGGCTCCTCCCTCCCACTGAGATCTGCCCCCAGGTGGTTTCTTGTCACTGGGTTGGGGGAAAAACAGCTGGTGTCTGACAGGGATGGGGAGTTTTGTAAGAACTTCCTTCACAAGATTATTTATCTTTTCTTCTGTCTCAGCAGAGCCCTGTAGCTCAACTTCCCCATGAGGAGCTGGAATGAGCTACGGAGCACATGTCCTCTGCCGTGGGGCCTGGAACACAGCACAGGAACGATATTTACTCTCTCTAAGTTACTCTGATGCTTGGAGGTACAATATTGAGGCTGCTCTACTGAACCAGCAGAAGAAGAGTCCTACACAACTAACTCCACAAAAAGATCCCATTTTCTAGGTGAATGTGTAATGTTTTGTGTCTCTCCAGTTTTGCCTCCAATTGTGGACAATACTGCACTATTGAAAGATTACACATAAAGGCAAAATGGAATTACTAGTCTTTATTCCCAGGCCAAACACTAAATGAGCTCCATGAACATGTGTGCTTATAAAGGTACCAACATATGTGACAACGCCTTGACACTTAAGAGCATCTCCTACTGCAGGGTCAGAGGAACCTTGATGACATCTGTAAAAACACCCTGCAGGATCCTTGGGAAAGTGGCAAAGACTCATAATTCCAAAAGGCAGGCAGGAAAGCTGGAGCCCAAGAGAGCCATAATTAAAGATACCCAGGAGGTGGATGCACGCACAGCTACACTGTCAGCCCCAGAGCCCTCGCTCAGCCCTGGCCTCAGCCAGGCTCCTGATGCCCTGTGCCAGGCGAGGAAGGGCAGTCGGGCAGTGCCCAGGGGCTCGGGAAGGAGGGAAGGGTAAGACAGGGTGGCAGCTGAGAGCTGGCACTGTGAGCACCCTGCTGTCTGTGTCCCCACCACAGCCAGCCTCCTCTGGCTGCTCCCACCTTTGTGCCGATGGCCAGCAGAGGCTGGACGAGGCTGGGGAGCCAGGAGCCCTTGGGACAGGCGTGCTGCTCTCAGTGCATCCTTGCTGCTGTTTGGATCATCCCCCAGCAGCTGTAAAGGAGTGGGAAAGAGTGATCCTTGCCATGGTGGAGCTCAGTTCAGGCTATACTTTAAGCATCATCCCTGTTCCTCTGGTGCTGCCACACGAGCCAGAGCAGCTATTTATACCCCAGCCTGGATCCCAAGAGCACTGTAGCATGGCCATAAAGACCGCTGAGGTATCAAAGGGATTTGTAACTTTTTTTTAACTTGGATGGCACGGTACTGATGGAAATATGTTCTGCTACTAGAGATGAGCTGAAGATAATGTGGTTTGTATGGAATTGGACATGCACTCTGTCTCCAGTGCTTGCTCTTAAACAAGAAAGCATTGCTCTCTGTCTGCTGCGTTTCACTCCCTGCTGAGCCCAGGGCAGATTCCAGTCATTCCAAAGCTCCCAACAGTTTTAAGGGTCTAAGATGCAAGCACATCAAAACTCAGACTTCCTTTTAATTTATTTCCTTTTATCTTGTGCTGATGGGCACAGTGTCTCCCATCAGCAAAAATAAGAGCATCACCAACTAAATCTCTTTCCAGAGGTCAACATGAGAGCACAGAACAATTGTCTAGGGAGAGCAAGATTATTTGCTTAATTCAAAACCACTTTTTTCTCATTAGCTGGCAGAGAAAGGGAAGGGAGTAGGAAAATCAATAAATATAATAACTTTAATAATAATCACATAGGAAACAGTTGAAGTTAAATAAATGAAGTTTAATAATGATTTTTAATTACAGGGGCTTTCATTTCACTTTTCAAATGGATCTTAAAAACCTTGCCCTTGGAAGCCTCACTGTATTTATGAAATAATGAATAATTCAACACAGCTGCAGTTGACACTTTACACACCACTGATGGTAATAGCATTGCTGTGATCAATCTGCAGAATGCCTTTCTTTAAAGTTCCTACATCTGGCTGTTAATACAGCTCTGAGTCACAATGCCTTTTGCAGTCCCTAATTTTGTGAGGACATGCATGGAAGCAGAACTGAACTACTTCCTAAGCTTCTGCATGCCAGCTTACAAAGACTGGATTGCTCCATGAGACATCTCATTCAGGGCTGGAGTCGGAAGCATGAAAGAGTGGTCTTGGAAATTACAGCAGGATGGATCCTGGCTCTTGGCTTTGGGCAGGGAGAGGAGAATGCTCAAGAATGTGCCTGCGGGACAAAGCTGCTCCGATGTGCCCTGGCATGACAGCTGAACAAGCCAGAGTTTTGTCTCTCTCCCAGGACAATAACTTCTGGAATCTTACAAATGGCTAACTGTTCTTAAGGTCTGAACAGGACAGTAAAGCAAGAGAAGCTCCCTGCTCGATTATCACATCAGAGGCCTGCCCCAGCCCCTTTTCCTGGAATATTCCCCATCATCAATGCACTGAAGTACTGTTTGTTTGTATTCAGCAAGGAGCAGGCTGCACATTGCTGAAGTGAGCTCTTCATAGACCGGTGGGACTGTCAGCAAAGTACCAGGGATGTACAAATTCTTAAACATAAAGGGAACGGAAGGACCACCATTAAAAAACAGCAACAACAAAGCAACCTCCAAAACACAAACAACAAAGACATTCAGATTTCTGAAGGAAGTTTCCCCATGAGTGACAGAGTTCTCAGTATGTTTCATGACAGTAAGACAGGATACAGCTTTAAAGTTCTGCCTTAACCAGAGCAAAGCAATGACTTGAGAGTGTATTGTCTGTACTTCATGCTTTTGTTTTTAAGGAACCGCAAAATTATTAAGAAATTGTGTCATGTTGCATCTTAATCCAGCTTTTCAGATGGTGGACTCTTAACTCAGTTGTTGGGACAAATTCGAGCCACTTGAATAATTTATGCACATCATTTTGTGGAGATTTGGAAACTCGGGAGTTTACGTGATGCAGACGGTGCTCTGTGAACAGCTGTGGGGGTGAATAACTTCATTCACATGATCTGTTCCATTGGCAAGTTCATGCAGCAAAATGTGCTCGTTCATTTTGACTGGCTGGATTGGGGTGCCTTGTCATAGACATGGGGGGGAAATAGGGTGTGACTGTATTTCCTGGGGTTCAGAAAACTACAGACAGCTTATTACAAAACTCTGTGCTTTTTCTTCTCATTGCCCTTTGAAATGAAGCTTGACTCTAAACGTTGTTTGCCATGCAGCAGCACCAGAAGCTCGGCTGTCTGTACATCATTTTGGGAGTCGCTTCCATAACCACATCCCACAAGTGATGGAGGAGTTCGGGTTTCTTTCAGAGCCCACTCGTGGGAAATCCCACAAGTCTTCAATTTTGCTCAAATTCAGTCACTCATTCCTTTCAGCTCACCTTCTTGACAACTGATCAGAAAGGCCCTTCAAAACAACTTGTACACTTAACTTGCAATCAAAATTTTAAAAGACATCTAGGATGTACTTAGGAAATATTCAAACAGTAATGGCCTTTTCATTTGGGGCTAATCCTAGGGGAAAGCCCTAGGTCTCTCGGGAGATTTCAGGTTTTATTGATCTTTTGAAAATTTAGACATTTTAATGTAATTCATAAAAAACACTTTGGGCCCTTGTGCTCTCATTTACCTGTCAAACCCAACAAAGAAGTAGTGTTAAAGCTTAGCAGGCAGCTGAAAAAAATATCCTGAACACCTAGAGGAGAGAAATCTGTGGTGAGAGCCTTTCAGGCATGCTGAAGGGAGATAAGAAGAAGGGGCTTTGTAGTGGCATCTATGAAGATGTCCCTGGGGCAGACTCAGAGGTTTCTGTAATGCTTCCCTGTAACGAGCTCAGAGGTATCCCCTGATACAGAGAGGAGAGATAGTGGCTTTGGATCCTTCCAACATTGGCCCACCAACTCCAGCAGAGCAGCAGGAAGAAGAACAAGCTGTCCTCCCCACAAAGATTTGGGATTTAACTGTTTCTGTCACTTTTTGTCTCACGCTAGCAAAGCAGGATTTCCCCTGTTACAGGGCATGAACACAGCATCGGTCCTAAGGTTTGGTAGGGAACTGTAAAAAATGGTTGGAAATGCTCTATTTTCCTTTCAAAATTTAAAAAGAAACAACAAAAAGACCAAAAAAGTGGGATTTAAAAATGAATCTTGCTTTAGGTGTTGGCCTTACAACATGAAGTCCTGTATCATTTATAAAGGTAACGCTCACTTTACAGGAGAGCAAATTTCCGTAAAATTGCCTTTAGATGAAAACAGAGTTCTGAAAAACTACGGCTTGGGAGGCAAGCTTTGGTTCTGTACCACCAGCTTCCCTGCAACCTGATTTTCCTTAGCCAAAGAAAACAAAAAGCAGAAGAATCTTGACTGAACAGATTTTGTTTTGTTTCTTTTTTCTCTTTCCTTCAAAAGAATCGCTGATGTCAAAAATGTCAAAACACAATTAGGGAGGCCTTTCCTCCCCTTCTGTACGCTTTCTGACAGTATTAAATCATTACCTTCCAAATTAGCTTCAGAATAATGATAAATAAATGGGAAAAAAAAGCACCACCAGATACAGAGCTGACGGGGCTAATGCTCAGTTTGAGCCTCATGTTCACTGGTTCTGGCAGGTCTTCACACATGCTCTGGCCCGTTCCTGAGAGGGGATGGACTGTTCACTTGGGATCTCATGGAATTTTGGTGTTCCGGTAGAGCACATCATTCTACCAGCTAAATGAATGCTGAAGCAATCTACAAATAGCAAACCTGACACTACAAACTCCTTCTATTTTGAGAAATAGAAAGACAGACATTGTCTCTAAGAGAACTCTGCAGCTTTCAGCCCAAGGTACTACAGCTTTTGAGCACCAGTGCAGCAAAGATCAAACACAAACCTCACTTGCTGCTGTGTCCGACCTTTGCCTTTTGTCAGGACTCTGACAAAAGCCACCATCACAGGGAGTTCTGCCCTACAACAGTTTCAAGAAAAGCTAAAATAAATAAGTAGGAAAGCACTGACAAGAACTTGGGGTTGGAGCATGGTGGGATTGATGTGGCTTTGCCAACATGGAGTAGAATAAGAAACTGTATTTTGAAAAAAATTGATGGGGGTTTGAGAGCTGTGCAATGTTTTTCTGGGTTCAGCATCATCACTGAGAGTCAGGCCAAACCATTCTGCATCACACCTGAGAGAGAGAAAATGAAGCTGGCTTTCACCTACTTTTGTTCTTCCCACCTGCAAGCTTAAGCTCCTGCAGGCAGCTGCAGTGAGCACCCACTCAAGGGATTAATTTCTGGCAGACAGGAATTCAGCACTGAGCTACTTTCCAGCTATCCTCCTTTCCCTTCCTGGAATATCCCCGCAGCACGTCCTCCGGGCTAGCAGAGCTTGTCACATCTCACACATCTCCCTAGGCTGGAAGCAGTTCAAACTGGTACTTACTGTATCTCGTAAAGCAAGCACCTAGTCCATCCAGGGCGCCGTGTAAACCAAAACAATCACTTCACCTGATGTAACTTTGTCTTCTCTTGCTAAGTGGAAATGTTAGGGAGAAAATGGGGGAGAAATAAGGCTGTTTTTTAAACACTGTCCAAATTGCCTGGGTCTGCAGGATGGCACGTAGCTTTCCCTCTCTTTGGGAGCCTTTCTTCAACACTTGCAGCTCCATGATTCCCAAATGCATTAGCCCCCCTTCTATGTCCCTGCCTCTGAAATCCTAGTTAGAGGACAGAAACCTACCAAAGACAGAGCAAAGCGTGCGGCTGGAGGGGAGAGGGGCAGAAGAGCATCCCCCAAATTGCCTGCCCTGCTGCCTCTGCTGCCCATGGGCCTCACAGAGGGCAGCCTACAGAGCGGAGCTTGCAGTGCAGGTGACAGCAGCACTGCTGCTGGTAACAGATTTGGAATTAAGGAGCTTTGTCACTTAGCTCTCAGAACCTCTTAATTTAACAGATCAGGGAATAAATAAAATCTGATCAGCTGGATGGGTCTACCACACCACCGGGGACAGCGGTGCATGAGCAGGGACTGGAGTTTTTTCCCTCAGAATATCTACTGTACAGATTTCATTGAGAATTTAGGCAGATCAGATTCCCCCACTGTCTTCTCCTTGCACATTCATGTACAGCAGTGCCAGGCCAAGTGTGGAATGAGGTAGGAGCCTCCACCTACAGACACACCTGCACACAGTCATAGCTTTTATTGTACAATAAGTCCCAAATTTTAAAAAAGTTCCTTCCTCTCCATAAGGGGAGTCCAAGGTGAAAGTGCAATTTCAGCAGCTGAGATACAAGGAAAAACTCTACAGTGGTACAATTTAAAAAGCCTCCAATTAGAAGTGCTGCTATAAACACGCATACTAGTTGCTGATTCTTGTATGTATTTCAACTAATCCAACTCAGTTTGCTGAAATTCAGCAAAACTCCCCTCTGTGTACAATATATAGTGATATAAGCACTACTTCTTACAGGTGATTTCAGTGTAGTCAATGATTAACCAAATATATACATTTCTATATTTAAAAAATTTATATTTATATACATTTTTATCTTTATATATTTATGCCCCATCCCTCATTTGTAAAATACTTGTGAATGTAATTTTGGTTTATGGATCACTCACAGCTCTCTTGCTGAACACGGAAGTGACAGATGCCCTTATGGATCAATTTTTCAGCAGTTTCATCACTAATTGGTTCATGCAGAAAGATAAAATTAAATGACTTTTAGGACAGAGGACACGGAAGTTGTTTCACTGCTTGATGGGATGTGCTGAAATATGCTTAACCACTCGGAGAATTCAGGACTCGGGATCTATTGTCATCGATTGCTCTGGGATCTGCAGCTGCATTCTTCCATCTCTGACAAACTATGGTCACATTATGCTTTATTCCAGTTCAGGACTCTTTCAGGCAAAAGAGGCACGGAGAGATCCCACTCTTCCATGTGTTGTGGGACTGAGAGCAAGCCCTCAAACCTGCAGGTCTACAGTCCACTGCTGTGGAATGCAGCACAGCAGAAGTGGCCAACACACACCCCAAGAGGAGAGAGAGAAAGGCCTGAGGATTTTCAAAAGGCATTTTGAGGTAATTTAGGGCATACGTATAAAAACTAGACCATGTATGAGTGGGGCTCTGCTCAGAGCTGAAGCAGAAAGAAATAACAGAAAGAAAGGTCAAAGCTACCCTGTACTTTATGACCTCACTTAGAATCACGTCCTATGCACCAGAAAATACTGATCCTGCAAGGGACTCCCAAACCCACATTATGGAAGAACTTCCCATTTTTTTCTATAGGGCTTCCTTCCATTTGTCATTTTCTGTCCCTCTGCAGTGGGCAGTGTGAGGAGATGAGTGTGCTGCATTACATCTTTTTCTTTTCCTTAGAGAGACTTTTGGGGTTAGTGAATGATGACAGTAAAAATATATGGAAAGGAAGAGTGATCTGCTGGCACCAAAACATGAATTTTCTGGCAAGTTTCGATGAAAAGTAATGAGAAATACATGCAGTCATGGTCATATCAGCCAATATTGACTCTCTTGGACTAGTTACCAGAGGAAATCATGCCCTGGAATGCAGGCTGCTCTGCCAGAAGCATTATTTCTTTCTGGAATTTGGTTTTTCAACCCAAGAAACAACCACTTTCTGTCTAAACTGAAAATACCAGACAAGAATGTCACATTTTAAGCATGTACTGAAAGTCTGAGTAAAAAGGAAAACAAAAAACCCTTCTGCCCCTTTACCTAGCTCTGTCACTTAATGCAAATACTCCTTTCAGGCCACAAAGAAAAAGACCAACACTTTTAGAGATCTGGCTGGCTTCCAGCACGACAGAAGTCAGACATTGCCTATTCTGCTCCACGTTTCCATCAAAATGAGGGATCTTCTGGAATGGGACCAGTGGAGGACACAACAAAAAAGGGATTTTCTCAACCCTGACTCAAAGGAACACTCCAGCTGGGCCCAGACCCACTCCCAGTCAGGGTAAGAAGACTTTAAGCAGATATTTAACCTCAGACATGTGCTTAGGCCATCTGCTGCCCAAGGATGGAGCACTGCACTGGGAGGATGTGCTGTGGGTGTGCACGGGGCAGTGGGGCAGTGCTGGAGCTGGGGTTCCACAGTCCTGGCCAGAGGACTGGCACTCATCCACACTGGTGGGTCTGGAAGAGGCAGCTCTGGGGTATCCTCTATCAAACCCTGTCACTTAGCTGAGAGCTCAGAGCATCTGGCAGCCAAGGCCTCAACAGGATGGCCCCTCAAGGTTTACTGTAGCAGTTTATCCCTAAAACCTGTGCAGTTATACAAGGATATACATTTGCCCGGGAAAGGCCTGAAAGTCAGTGGGTAAGAATTAGTGTATCATTTTGGTGATTGTAGAACGCAGAAAGATGAGTGAATGCTGGTGATGATGGACTTTTAAAAAAAATGCATTTGCTAAACTGCCTGGCAATCACACTGCAAACAACTGCAAGGTGTTTCTGGTCACCTAGTCAGGAAAATCAAGCCCTAAGGTTTGCCAGGTTATTCTTCATCTCTTTGCTTGAATGGGAGTAAACTCACAGGTCAGAGGATGAGTGAGCTCAGAAGCAAGCAGAGAGCAGCCAGGTGGCTGCAGGATGTGCCAATCCCTGTGCAAAAGTGAATGTGCTTTAACTCCTGCCTTACTGTTGCATTTTTGTTGGCTTGTCCCATACCTGAGAGAAAGCTCCTGGAACATGAACGGAGTGGGGACATCACTGATATGAGCCCTACATTTGCATTCAAACCAGTATTTGTTTCCTTTGAATGAAGTTGCTGCATGCAAGCAAAACCAGGGCACTTTTCAGCGAGGATGCAGTGTTTGGAGACTGCCAGGGAAAGACTGAGAGCATGAGGCATCGCTGTCTTACACTTTTTTGGACTGAATACAGGGCTGTGAGGGCAGCACTGGGCTGTGCAGGGAAATACACATCCCTGCTGGAGGAGTTTGTTGGAAGGACATGCTGTGGGATCTGGGGCCAGAGAGGTTTTTGGGTTTCCACAAAGGTGTCTGGCACTGAGCGGAGAACACGAGAAAATTTTCAGCTTTTTTTGTGGAAAAGTGAAAGGAAGTGACAAATGAGAGCGGTGATAGGACAGCCTGATGGGGGACTTGGAGGTGCTCAGCCTTGGCCCAGTTCAGCTCCTGCTGAACTAAACCTGGAGTTTTGTCAGTTAAATCAAGTGAGAACAAAGCCAGTACTAAATGGTGCTTCACTTGTGGCTGTGCCTGAGGAGGGACAGCCCATCCTTTACATTCACCTCCCTGTATTACAATGAAGCACCAGACAAAGGCACTTAATCTTCACCTGGGCCAGCAGGAGCCTCCTTGCACTAACTGGTGCCTCAGAAACATCCTGCCTTTGATACTGAAAGGGCAGCGATTCCCTTGCAGCACATATGCAGATATGTCATGGAGGGCACTTGTCCAGAATAGGGAGATAGGAAGGAGAAAGGGAGACAGCAGCAATCTTGCTTATCTGTGCCTTGCTGTGTTCCCAGTCCAGGAGAACTGATATCTGTATCATCGAGATACGGCCTCACTCCTCTCGGGACTGCAGGAACCATCTTCACATGGAAAACAGCTAACAACATGCTACATATAAAAGAGCTGATCACCAACTGCTTCACTTGCAGACTATTAATCTAATTTCTTTATGATTATTTTTCCAAAAATTGGATCCAGCTGTTCAGCAATCTTCACTGGGAAGTTAATGAATGTGCTGAGCTTGCAGAACAAAATGTTGAGCTTCAAAAAACTTCTGGGTTCATTTTTAATGAAATGTTTTAAATTATTTGCTTTTAACTATCTTGCAAGCTTCAGAAGTAGGCCTGGCACCTTTTTAACTTGCTTACTTGATATTTTTTGTTAAAAGAATTTCAAAACACATGTATTAAAATGCATCATATTGTTGCCCTTTTAGCCCAACCAGTATGCAAAATTCAAAGCCTTCCTGTCTTGTTTCCATGAAAAATTGATACAAATCCAATATTTTTTTGTAAATAAGGGACTGCACAAGAATCTATAAAATGTAGGTTTTTTTCCCCTCTGAACACACAAGGGGTAAAAAGAAGGACCAAAACTACTCTTGGAGGCTGGGAGGGTGTTAGGGGCAGGTATCCTACATGCCTAACATATTCCTGGCCATCCTTGAGCACCATTTCTAACTACTATTAGGAGAAGATGGATGTGTCCTGACCTGGTGTGGCTGTCCTCCACCTTCTCCACAAGTCCCCTTTCGCCACCGTTCTGACTCAGGAGGCCCTGCTCTGGTGTTCTTCAGGACCAAACTTAGCCTGTTTTCTCTCTCCCTTTCCTTCATGGCTGCTTTCACAGAGGGAGCTCAGGACAACCTGAGAACTCGCTAACGCAGTGACCCTGCCCTGCTAAGTAACATCCACAGAAAACATTTGGGACTTAGCTTTGGCTCTGGCCTTCCTTGCCAGACTGCAATGTTGGCAGCATCTTCTGGTATTAAATCATTACCAAGAAAAGAGCATTTAAATGGCTTCACTATTTAGCCTCAACATAGAATGCTTACCATATATATAGATGCTTGCCAGCTCTGTGACTGAGGGCTATTTTTATCTTCCACCACTGCAATATATTTTTTCCCCCAGGAAAAAGAGAATGCAGCAGTGTAACCATGTCTCCTTGACAAACACTGCACGGCTTCCTCCATGCCCAGGTGCTTCTGCTTGGAGAACATCTCACCTTAACACACCACAGCACAGCAAGAGCTTTTCTGAACTTGTCAGAAAGCAGCTTCTGTCCCCAGACCAGCTGATGTTGGCTGCTCCTCCAGGAAGCCCTCCATCAGTGTGTGTTATTTTGCTTCTGACTTAATGGGTAGCTTCCACCTCACAGCTCCTGTGAAAACTCTAGGTGCACAATTCTCGTGGCCAAAACTTTACCAGAAGGGCCTAGTTATTCACCTCTGTAGTTACTAATGATATTTTACCCTCTTTCCTTCATGGAAAGATTGTTTGGATGACCTGTGATTGTACACCCTTAGAACAACCTTGCTTTAATTCTGTATTTTCCTTCTCTTTTGCATCCTTATCTGTGAAATTCACAGTAAACTCTTATGGGTGGAGATAAACTTTTCTACGAGGAGCATCACTCCCTCACTCACCTTCAGGACCGGCTGCAGGCACAGCACCACAGATGGCTCAGGCCAATTTTTTCTGTAGCTGTCTTGCTGGCCTTATAAAACCATTTGGCCGAAGAAGTCAGGAACAGTTCTAATCTATGCTCCTAAGTGTCACTTTTGCATTTTCCAGCATTAGGCATTTGCATATGGACCTTTGTGACAAGTTTATTACTGCCCACGTTTATGTGCTAGGCAAATGCCAGCAGGAGAGGCGTGCTTCTGCTTCAGTCCCTGCTGGCCAACTTCTTGCCAAAATAGTTTTGCAGCATCTGAATGCCTTTGGGTCAGCTCCACAGTCCTCTGGGGCAAGCCAGTTCTCTTGTCTGTTTATCCCTTAACTAAACACTGGCAAACACGAAAAGGACACACCACCTTTCTGCAGGAAGAAATAAACTGACCTTCAGCCTGGCTTTGCCTTTTGCTCTGTAAAGTAATAAAAAGAGTAAGAAAAAATATGCACTTGGTGCACAGCTCCAGTGACTTTTAGGCAAATCTTAAGCTGGTCTGCAGTGCACGAGTGGACATAGTTTATTACAACTCTGGCATTTTTACATCGGTTTACTATCAACAGGAAGCAAAATGTTTGAGAAATGCCAGACAAATGGCTCTGTGAAATCCTGCAGCCTCCTAGGAAATGCTTTCAAGCGGCTAAACTGGGGAAATCTCTCCAATGAAACTAAGCAATAGCTTGCAGTCAAGATGTGCTGACAGAAGGACAGAGCCCTGTTTCAACCATAAGAAAATCCACTCCACTATCAAGTTAGAAGCTCCGCTAGGCTAATTATGAATCCAGATAATAATCCTAAGAGAAAGTGGGAGAGAATGTTCCCTGTGAGCTGTAAAACACATTTATCCTGCACAGCACTCCTCCTGCAGCTCTGTAGGCACACAGACCTGCATACAAACGGCCTCATTCCCAGCTCAGGCTCTGGGGCTAGTGCTCCCTGCTGCCTTGCTCACCCCTAACTTGTGCCCTCTCAAATCACTGCTCAGGGGTACAAGCTTTCATCTCCAAAACCAGGATGAGAGTGGAAATTCAGCCTGTCCCAATAAAAGGCCCAGCTCAAAAGCCACCTTTACACGATTGCCTATGAAAGATAAGTACTCCTCGTGCTCAGACGACAAGTTTCATGCTTTGCTGGGAGTACACAACCCATGGTGGATGCACAATACTCTGATGGATCTCATACTCGTGATGCCTAAAGAGGCCAACCTAGAAACAGGCACTAGACAGGAGTAAGGGAATAAAGGTGGATATTTATTTGAAAGGCCTTCAGAGGCACACCCTGGGCAGGCCAAAGGCTACACCTAAGATGGACCCCGAGTCACGAGTTCTTCACACTTTTACAGCTTTGGTCCATTTGCATCTCAACCCAATTTCACCAATTAAACTTTAGCTAATGATGGAATTTCCCCTCAGCTTGCCCCCCTTCTCAAGATGCTGGGTTACACATTTTGGGCCTAGGCCGGGCTGGGTGTCCTTGGAGAGCAGCCTGGAGAGGCTTTGTTCTGTCTGTCTCAGCATGAGAGAGCAGCAGCTCCCAGGCTACAGGACACTGCAGAGTTACACACTGGGAATGCAGGATTTGAAAAATACAAAAGCTAAAACGTAAGGCATCACACAGAGACACAGAATTCTTTACCAAGACTGCCAGAGTCACATTTTTGTAACTTCTTTCGCCTTTGTCTTGGACTGGTGGGTAGCAGCCATGGGGAAGGGTGAGCTTTAAAATACTGCAAAGATTTGCAGTGGAAAGGTGCAGTTAACTTAGTTCTAGTTAACTGTAGTTACTATGCTATTGTCACTCCATTTCTTCCTTGCAAATTGAGAAGTCCAGTTTAAAATGCCCCTGTACATAATATTCTCCTCCTTTGGAATATTCAGGATACCTCCACCAACTGGTGTAACAGCACTCAGCATTGCAAATTAATAACGGGTAGACTCCAATCATCCAGTATAATTGCTGGATACTGTGGTATTATAAACATTGGCAAGGACATCACAGGTGGAAAAAGCCTTCTCATATATAAGGCTTACCAAGATCTTACTCTAAATTGACATTTAGCTCCTTCATAAAGGCAATAAGGAGCTCCACGAGCAGTATGTATTTTAAGAGCAGCTCTGATACTCAAGAGTAGGTGCATGCATTTAGAAAGATATAATTTACACTTTGATTCCAAGTACATGCAATGCTCACTGTATAAAAGAGTTGACTTGTCCTCTATAAATATTTTTGAGGTGACATCAAAGGCCAGCTGGAATCTCTTCTATGGAAAATACGCAAACTCTAGGATTACACACGTGGGGAGAGAGACTCAGCTCAGGGGCAAGATAATGAACAGCCACACTCTCCTTCCAAGGTCACAGCCTCACACTGAGCCTCGGTAGATGTTCCCACCTAGAGACTGATCAGGGCCTGACATAAACTGGGGCACTCCTAATCCAGTGCCTAGGCAACAGATACCTATATTAAAAAACAAACCCTGACAACTTGGTGGACAGTAAGTGCCAAAGGCAGGACAGAGGCAGAGGAATGAGGACATGCGAATTAACGACCACTCTGACCTACATGCATCCTCATCACTCTAATAGCTCAGCTAATGTTCTTAAAAGGGTTTCTTCGAGCTAAAGGGGAAACTCTGCTTGGGGACTGCAGGGAAAACTGTTCTTCTTCTCTCCATAATGAGTCTAAATGGTGAAGAGGGAGCCCGTGTACCAGCATTCGCAAGGCAGCACTTCTCCACCGTGCCGCATTCCAGTGGAAGAATGATCTACATTTATTTTGGCAGCAAGGTCAACTGAAGTAGCTCCCGCCATCCATCCTTGCCCTGCACAGCTCTTTTCCACCCCCAAAGCGTTCACTTCAGCAGTGTCAGAACAACTGCTGCACAGAGACGAAATGCTGGGCTTGATCAAGCAACTGAGACAAGTTAAAAATAACCCAGCAAAGAAGGGAGCCCTGACTGCTCTCCCAATCCAGTTCAGCATGCAGCCCTGGAGCCAGCAGCTGTGGGAGGCAGGGAGAAAGGAGAGGCCAGCAAAGGAACTGTTAGTCATTGAAGCCACCAATAACGAGATTTTGAAACCGTGCCCTAATTTGATCCTCACATCCTCCAGCCTTGTGGAATCACACTTTTTTTGGGCCTCATTTTATATATTAAGAAAAGAATGAGTTAGTTACTAACCAGAAGATAACTCAAAAAACATCATATGAAACTCCAGCCTCCTTACCACTAGGTTTTGGGGTTTTCAGAGTCAGACAAAGTGGGTCTCTCTCCTCCCTGCAGTTCAGCTGTACTTTCCCTACACATGAGTTTTCCATGGGTCCAACCAAACACATGGGACAATCACATTCTCTGTATTTACCAAGAAAATACAGAATTTCCAGCAAGACTACTCTCAACCTGCTACAGTATTGCATTCCTTTTTCTAGATTAAGAAACATGCTCAGAATTCTTGAACAGATATCCAAGAGACTCCGTTAAACAGGGAAGACTCAGAAATACCACAACATGGAGTACCACAGTGCATCTCAACACAAAAAAATGAGTCTATTAAACTTCCAGGGTGACACACCAAAGGCAGTCATCTACCCAACCCATGCTCCCACTTTGCCCTGTATTTTTGCTGTGTAATCCTGTGCAGGGCAAGGCAACACCCAGCAACAGGACAGTCTGTTGTGGGCAAATATCCAGCTAGCAGCCAAAGTGACCACTGGCAGGACCCTGGGAACCTCCACTGTCAGAGGCTTTAAGAAGAAGTTAGCTGAAGATCTGTCATGAGCAGTTTATTTTGAACAGATCCTGCCTGGGGGCATCAGAATGGAGCAGACCTCCTGTCCTTCCTAGGCTGATCTTCTGCAATTCTGATGAAAGCAGAGAGAGCGGAACCCTGATTCCGATCCTGTCTCTGACACTGGCTTTTCATTTACCCTTGCAACTACCATTAGCTTCTCAGAATGCTGTCCTTGCCATAAAACCAGGATTAAAGCACTTCCTAACTCATATGAACATGTAAAGTGCATAGGCACACAGACAGAAATACACACGTGATGTGTATCTCTAGCTCCATTTGTATCGATAACCATTTATCTACAAAACATACAGGCACTGCTTCTATAAACAGTCACTCCAGAGAAGCATGAAAACAGTAGATGAGAAAGAAAATGGAAAAGCATTAAGGCTAAGGATACAATAACAATAATTCCACAGCTGGTACATAGAACTGCTATTTTTGCAGCAGAGAACTGCTATTTTGCAGCAGAAAAGCAGAACTTTTCTGATAATACAAGTGAGTTATTACAACTCCTGACACCAGAACAACTAACCAACTGCCATGGTACACTGTAATCCCTGTATTCCAAAATATCATGTGTATCAGGAATACTCCCTTTCGTGCCAGTATGTGCCAAAATCAGGACAAGACAAGCTCTAAGAGAAAGGAATATTCTCCAGCTCATGCCATACTGAGAGGCTGTATAAGAGGGACAGACTTACGTGACAAAACTTCTGTGTGAAGGCTCCAGAAGGCAAAGAATCTGCATTTCAAGGGATGCTTTTCAATTAATGCCTGAGCAGAGCAGGCATTTAAACTTCACTAGAGCACTCCAAGGAACAGGAAGAGAACACAGAAGAATCTTTCTTGGCTTATCTGTTCAGCTGTCACTTGAGCGTGCCTGCAGCTGGACTACACTGCACAGTCTTGCCTCCTACACATAAAATGTAGTTTACTAAACACATTCTACAGGTGCACAATGCAGGATTCATGCATCATCCACTCAGGCCTCTGCAAACACAGCCCAGCCAAACCCAGTTGCTGCTTGTTGAATCACGTTCATTGTAGCTCTAAATGTGCCTCTGCTCTTTGCAGAGGACGCACACACAAACATTGCAGGCACATTCATCGGGGCCAGCTGAGCTTTCTGCTGTCCTGCATGCATCTACATACATTATCTATGGCCACGCAATAGCTGAATATGTACAGACAAGTTTTAAACACCACATACTACACAAGCACATTTCTGCAGAGATTAGATGTCTGTTCTCGAGAAACGACAGGAAATGACTGGGGAAAATTTATGAAGACTGAAATAATCACCATGCAAATCACCAAAGTGGGTTTGAGATGCAAAGGGATTTAATTCATCAATTTGCACAGATTAGGCAAAACTGAAATTCACTGCCTTAAGAGCTCCTATTTATTTCTTAAAACCTTTCTTGGCAGGGAGCCATTAGGTACTTGTAAAAGATTAGAATTATTGGTGTTTGATGGGCTCTCCTAAAAGGAATAGAGGGAGAAAATCGCGGACTGGAGTCATTAGGATCATCTTCTGCTAACTCCTGTATTTTACAAAAATATTCTTTAAAAAGCATAAATAGATGACAAATTGCCTATCACCTAGCACGATTCCCGGCCATCTGCACTCTCTGTGAGCACGTTTTTCCAGGCAAACCACCTGCACTCCACAAGTGTTTCTCCCTACTCAAGTTGACACATCCCATAGGCTGAAAGATCCATTTTACAGACAACTTCATTTTGTCCTGCCACATGGACACTCAGCAACTCCTCCATAGCTGCAAATCAGCTATTTTAGACCACCAAGCTGCCTCCCTTCTTCTTTTCAATGCTGTAAGTGGGCTGACTTCAGTCAAGATGCAGGACAGCTCTCCTGGCTGCCTGCAAAGCTTCCTCGTGAGCATCTGTCAGTGCAGCTCCGCAGATTTTGGCAAATCTTCCCTGCTCCTCTCACCCCAGACCCACCGCTCCCCTCCTCCCAGACACCCCCTGTTTGGAGGTTGCTGCTTCCAGGAAAGAACCACAAACATTCCAGCCAACATGATTTACAAGCTAGGACCTAATCTCAGGTTTTTATTGGGCAAGAGATTAGCACCCTAGCCCATTTCATTAACTGTGCATCAGCAGACCCAATTTGCTGATTGACTGAAGTGATGTGATTTGCAAGGTTTGTGGAAAGAAATGCTTATGTTGACTTTGTAGTCCAAAAAATAAGAAAACCAGCAATTTCTAAGGCAGTTCTACAACAAAAAGACATACCCAGAGTAGACAAAGCAGTAGTTTGTGGTTTTCGAGGTACTTAGTTTTCAAAATTACATTTATGCAGACCTCCTATGTTTCATACTTTAAAAATGTCCTTTAACTTGCCTTGCTGCTGCTGCACTAGAATACTGACAAATGAAACTTGAGAAATAACCAGAATCAAAGTGTCTCACCCTGCAAAAACTGATTTTGAGCCACCTGCTTGACTTCAGCACATATGGGGACTGAGTCTGAGACCAGGGTCACTGATTATTCCAGAAAAGTGGGCCCAAGTCTAGTTTCTTACAGTGTTTTTCCTTGCCCTTAATCTGTCAGCCTGAAAAACAGTACGAATTGTTGTTAATTGCCCACTTAAAGGATTTCTCTTTTTTGTCCAAATTTTGTGAAAGAATCTGAATGTTTTGTATGTCCAGATGAGGGGGAAAGACGTGACAGATTTTAAAGTTCTCCTACAAACAGGTTACACAGCATTGAAAGATATTAACTCCTCTGGTCTTAGCTCAGCCTACCTCTGATGCATTACCACTGCACTGTTTATTGTAGCTCACACAGGCACTGAAAGAGGACTGGCTAAAAACCTATGTGAAACAAAATGTATTTGTCACGAGTAGCCCTGTCCATAGCCACGTGGCCGTTTAATTCCAGTGTTTTGGGAAAATTAACTGTATGCTGACACTTCCTCCTTGTTTTATAATTGATATCAGGTGCTAATAGTGGCTAAACTACGACTAAAATAAGGGATGGGGTAAAACGTGGCCCGAGAAGAGGAGATTTGGCAGCGAGGCAGATGCACTCTGCAGTAATCAGCTAAGGACCACATCTGTGCAATCTGTTGCGCTGCTGGAGGCTCAGACCTGCAGCTCTTCCAGAGACCCAAAAGATTTTCAGCCTTGACATCCATCTTTTAGGATCAGCCAATAACATGAAGGAATCTTGCATGATTTACTAAAGTGTTCTCTTTCTTACCTTGAGACGTTCCAAAGAGACCACAATAAACAAAGCTTAAACGATACGGAGTTCTGAGATTTTCTTGTTTTGCTAAGTTTTGTCCCCTGCTTCTTATGTATAATACAGATTTATGCCTTGCTTACTTTGAAAGGTCGTGCTAATGCCAAAAATTACCACAGCACGTGAATCAAGAGAATGAAAGCTGTGTAACAGAGAAGACCTTTCAATTCAGGCTCCTTAAAAGCTCTAGTATTTAGTTTAAAATTCCAACAGTTAATGAGCAATTTTTGAGAAGGGATGTCCTTGTTAGGAATTCAATAGCTCTACTCTTTCAATTATCAAGTAAAATCACACTCATGCTTGAATACCTAGGAGCAAAAATGGGTACAAGCCATGAGCACAAGAACATCCTTTGAAAAGGTCACTTTTAAAAGACATTCCAGAACGCAATACAAGGCAGCCGTGTTACCTTCCCCACGAGCCTGACATGTTTTCACTCCTTTTAAATATAATTCTGGGGAAATGAACAGCCTTCATTTTTCTCCTCGGCTTTGCAGAGACCTTAGCCCTTGGAACACAGGTACTCCTGTTTTATGGCATCCAAATTTTGACATTTATTCTAATTACCTGTGCTGGGAGTACAGGTATAGCCTTCCTGGCCAGTCAAAGGAGAGAAAGACTCCCCTGGAAGGTGATAAAAGCCCATCAAACAGAAGCCTCTCTCTCTGTTAGCAATATAAAAAGCCTGAAGTTCAGTACTGAGCTGTTCTTATAGCTGTGATGGTCTGAAGCTGCACATTAGCCCCGATTAAGAGTGAATTAGTATGAATACACATCCCTGTGCTTAAGAACCTTCAAACCCAAGGCCATTCTGGAAAATGCTAGATAAAATTCAGTTATGATTTACAAACTGCATGTTCTTACACCTTTTGTTCATATATACATACATACAGCCTCTGTTTTTTTTTTCATTTCAGTTATTATCTGTATTTTGGAGTTTCTTTCTACAAACTGTCACAATAGATAATATTTGAAACACGGAGAAAAAAAGAAATCACAGTACTTTGAAACCAAACAGCTTTAGGAAAAGCTACAGTCACAAGGATAACTGGTACTAACAAGATGACAGCTTGGAAAGAAAAAAGCACAGGACTTTGAAACTGTGATTCACATTAGTCCGAGACTTCAGACAGCAGGACCATCAACCAGTGCTGTTTCCAAAGGATACTCCCGGGAAACTGCCCTTACTGCTCTGAGTGACAACAGGAAAGAAAAAACAGAGGGGAGAGGTTAGTGTACACTGTGATAATGTACAGATCCAGCACATAAGCTGGTAAGGTTGTTTTCACTCATCTTGGAAAAGCTGAAAAGAATGAAAACTAAGCAAAGGTTTTATGGGATAGAGAACCCTGTCATGTCTCCGCAAGCTTACTTGAGGCTTCCCACTCTGAACTAGGGGACAAAATGACCTAATTCAAAAAAATGAAGCAATGGAAAACAATGCTCAAAGGAACAAAGCCAAAGAATGTTCATTAGCCAAGTGTGTCCAGCCCCACTTTACACAATGCCATTTCCTGGGGGAACCAGCTGCTGGCTGTGGCTGCGGCCCTGGTGGCAAAGTTCCGGCTGCACAGGGCTCTCAGGTGGACACAAGGAGCTGGCAGATCTTCCCTCACTTCTCAGAAGGGAGGAATCAAAGCCCCACATGTATTTGTCGCTCCTTTGCCAATCCCTGACACGCAAACAGGCACGCTGGGGAAGGGGGGCCCTGCCAGGAACCAGCTGCTGCTGCTTCTCTGTGCTGTAAGAGAAAGCATGTGTGTTCCTGCATGTGTGTGTGCACGGCTTTGGACGGAGAGAGAGGATGAAGTAATGATTCCCACCCTCAACCCAGGCCAATTAACATTCCCTTGGAGGTTTTTAATTAAAGCGAATGTCTGCCCAACAAAGAAGGCGAGTCTGGGAGGTTGACATCTCATCTCCTCAAAAAACACACACAGACACACCTCCCAGATAAAGGCTATTTATTATCTGCTCAAGAGACTTTCTGGGATCCATTCCCCTCTTTCGGCCTCACTGTGGCCAAAGCGTCCCTTTCTTATCTGTCTGACAGGTCTATACAATGCTTAATTGACTTGCCTGGGGTCCTGGGTTTTCTTCTTTAGGGAAAGCAGAGCTTTGGGGTGGTGATGGAGAGACATCCCATCCTTTTGGCTTTTAATGAAAAGACTCCCATAATAATGGCATCCATTTGCAACCATGACCCCCTAGAAGATACTGTGTGGACAACTGTTTTCCTCCCAGTGGGAGCTGGGAAAAACACAAGCCTGAATTCTCAGCTACTTTGGCTTTTGTTTCCCTAATACTACAAAAATACAGCATTCAGGAGATGGAACTTCCCTTATGCTGAAGCTGGGTTTTGCCAACACCAAAACCTTTAAAAAAGTCAGTCTTGCTCAGATACAGGCATGGCTGACCACAAACACACTTCTGACACATAAGGAAGTTTGAGAAGGGTCAGCTCTTGCTGAAAGCCCACACAAATCCTAAATAACAGCTGAAGGTGCCTGAGCTGAGCACACTGAATGTTCACAGACCCAAAGGGATGAACACAAGAGCACCCAGTCCCAAGCCCTGCTAGCACTGCCCTTACTAATGCCCTGGGGAGATGCAACTTCTGCCAAAGGAGCTTTGGATTCACCACATTTTTCTGGAGCAGCACTGGATGGCAGCATGGACCCTGTGAGCGTGTTCTGAAGAGAGGAGCTGAGCCACCTCAAGAGCCTGTGGCTGCCAGCAGGAGCCATGCTGCCCTCCCCTCCCTGCCTTGGCACATGAGGTCTTGACCTCTCCTCCTGCTCCAGCACCCACTCAATGTCTCCTTGAGCCACACCAGCACATCAAGCTTTTATGTGCAAAACCACTTCAAGCCAGGGTGCAATTTGCACCCCCGCTGTTTTTTCAATATTGGGTTTTTTTCCAAGTTTAGTGAGGCAAAGCCACTCACTGAGATGCCAACTGCACCCCCAGGTCAGTGCAAAGGAGCCAGGCATGCACAGTGGGGAATGGAAGACAGACAGCCACGTCTGCCCCTTGGACAGCAAGCCCTTAGTTGGCATTTCAGCTCAGACTTTCTGAACTGACCAAATCCCTCAGTAAGTGCTCCCGAGCAGTTCCCTCACAGCAGACTCATCCAAAACCTTGCCATAAATGTAGTCTCAGTAACTGCAGATGAGAATATGCATTTATAAAATGACCAAGGCTGGCCCGTGTGGTCCCTGGCTCCCCTTGCTCCCCCCCTCCTTCCAGCAGAGCAGGGCAGCAGCCAGGACACACTGCTCCTGCCCTGTGCTTGCAGCCCTGACCAGGGCCAGAGTGGGGAAGAAGTAAGGAGATGATGGAGTTTGCATCCCTTGCCTTTTTTGGCTGCTGCTGCAGCCAGACATTGATGAACTCACTGCACCTGGTGAAATCTGGTTGCTAAAAATTTGTTTCTCTTTCTCTGAAGAAAAGGAAGGTTGCTAGCCCTGCTGGAAGGGGAGCAGCCCACCTCACCCACACGTTGCCCCAAGAAATTATTTTGTCTTTGAATCTGTGGCTGTAAACTTCAATTTTTCCTAAACATCCTTACTGATGGATCTATGTGGAAATGGTGCAGCAGAGGAACAGTGCTCGAGGAGGGAGTGCTCGAGGGAGCCTTCCCCTTCTTCCCCCTCATGGCTTCAGGGCAGCACTTTGGAGAGGCTGCTGACAGCACAGGGAAGGAGCCATGTGTTGCCACAGGGTAGGTGACAGAAGAGCACTTGCCATATGTGAACATCTGTGAGATTCGTGGGCCTTTCATACATCCCCGGGCCGGGTGAGGTCTGTACACACTGCTGGTTGTATGGAATAAAATTCCAGAAATTCTCAGAAGAAAACAAGGAAAACTAGGATTCTTGTAACTACTTGTAGTTCAGAGAACTGGCCACTAATAGTTTGTACTGGGAGTAAGAAACTGTTCCCGTGACTTGCACTCCTAAATAGCGCAAGTTGCTGCATTAAAATCAATTTTCATAATTAGATAACAAAAAAGAAAAAACAGAGAGACAGGAACTCTCTGAGTGCATGCTAGGGAAGCACCCAGATAATGTAATAAATCCAAGAGGAAATCTGCAATTAAGAATGAGGACATTCCATAAACTGTTTCTCTAATGACAGCTTAGTATCTCTTCTATCTTGCATTCTGAAATTAAAAGATGCTGCTTCTGCATATCACCAGAGCTTCCCCTGCTGTTCTCACGCAGCGGTGTAATTCCATACCCCAGAATGTGTCCCAAGCTCACAGCTGTACACTGTGTGCATGCACCAACCAGCCTGTTCCCAAAGTTTTAAATATACAGCAGAGGCTTTCTAAAGGTCCCTGTCCTCACACAGCATCTTGAACACGCCTAAAGGCAGACAAAGTATACTGAGATTCTCAGGTGAAAGTGTATAAATGCAAAGAATAATAATTATAAACAAAGTTAAAGTCTGTTTCAACAGATAAATGCATCATATATTCTATGTTTGTATATTAATATATGATAATTAAATCCCTCTAGCACTAATGCCGGCTTGGCCTGGAACCAAAGCAGCTGTCTTGGGGGATTCTCTGCATGGTACTCCCTCTTAAATACACTAGAAGCAGACACTTATCCACTTTTAGGCCTTTTATAATGTTTGCATGGACAAAAATAGAGAAAGAGGCAAAGACGGGAGGCATGGGGAGAAAAGAATAAAAACAAAAAAAGAAATGCAGCCTGGAAGTCAGGAAGAGCGAGTTTCCCGCAGCACAGCTCCGGGGGTGCTTTCTGAGGCTCTCAATAGTGATTCAGAGAGCCGACGCTTACTGGAGGAAAGCAGGCTAAAGAGATTATCCAAGTTTGCAATTGTATATTGGTTTGGTTATTTTACATGCGGCTTCTGATGTCCATTTCTATTCCAGAGACAGAGCTAAAAAGCTCGGCTTTGTTCGCTCCCC
Source organism: Pachycephala philippinensis (assembly GCA_013397055.1). Lineage (NCBI taxonomy): Eukaryota > Metazoa > Chordata > Aves > Passeriformes > Pachycephala > Pachycephala philippinensis. Next base: position 538,940 of record VWZT01007465.1, on the reverse strand, counting down.
CTCAGAAATGGGGATGCGGGGAGGCGCCTTTTATCAATGTTGCCATGCAAAAAAGTTCGTAATCTCTCTGAAGTCCAGCCTTACTTTTCTTTGTCTCTTGGCCTTTGTCTGCTGGTATTTCAAATCTACAAATTCCAAAATGGTTTCCAACGTACACTTTAGTGGGGACACTTCAATCTGACACTGCACTAGTGAAGAGCCCTGTTATTTAGCCTCTCAAACTGCACCTTGACCGGAGCCAAGGCTAGGAAAGTGCAAGGAGCCAGGCAGAGTGAAAAGAAATATTTTGAAGAAGAACAAAATTATCTCTGCAGAAAATACGGCAAAAATACAGCAAATGAATCATTAATAATGCATTTGGAACTCTGCATCAAGCAATATATACAGCACTGTATTCATAAACTTTGCAGAAAAAAAGGAAACTTAAGACCAAAAATGCTGAAGTTCTCAAACTTTAAGTAACAGTAACCATTGGTTTGCCTGTTAACAATAACTAAAACCTAAGTTCAAGAAAGTAAGTCACTCAGGCAGAAAAAGTCTCATTACAGGTGCAGCTGAGAACCACCTTCCACAAAAAGATTTCTGTGTCAGAGAAACATCCTCTCTTGCCATCTAAAAGACTGAAGTACTGCTGCATGAAGTACAACAAAGGGACATTCCTGACGTTATTACCTTGTCTTCAGAAGGATCAGACCTCCCTTTAGTCTGGTGCTGTGGTTCTGTGGGTAAGTTCCCCTGCCTGATTGTGTACCGTGTGGTTAAACCAGTTTATCTGGAGGTGAAGAGTTCAAAAAGCTTTTTTTTCTAAAGCTTCTCTCCTGTGACCACTTCCAACTCTCTCTGACCTACTTCTCCTAAAGGCCTCAATTTATAATGTATAACAGTAACTTCCTTATAAAGCATCCCCAAAACCCTACTAAAAGGTCTACAACCTCTACTGGCACTACTAAAAGCTCCCTGGATTTTGTACCAGCCTTCCTTGCTCTGCAGGTTGGCTCTGGGTCCATCCCTGTGTGCAGAAGGTCTGGCCTGTAGCTAAGATAACAATTTGTTGCGAAATGTCAACATTATTTTTCGTATCATTCAGGGTAGACAAAGTATTTTCAAGTATATGTGAAGTAGCAGTATTGGGGCAAGGGATTTCATGAACTATCCTGTCCCATTGTTTTATATAAATGGATTAAATTAGTGCAAGCTGACTCTGTCAGTGAGATATTGGTCTCCAAGCTGCATCCATATGTGCAACAGAGCACAGGAAGATACAGAGAGATTGAGGCCACATTGAACAAACAAGAATAAGCACAAAGTCCATAAACCTCTCCATGTCTGTGGATGGCTATTCACAACCCTGCAAACTGAAGCAGCCACGTAAGAACCACCCGACACTCGGGGAGTTGGGCACAGCCCCAGGTGCAAGGCAGAAGAGTGCCCAGAGGAGATAATGTGATGATTTCATCTCAGCTCTTGGGGAAGATCAGGCACCCCTGCACACACAGCACTGCCTCAGGACTGCTCACCAAGCCACAGTCACAGCTCTTCAGCACCACAGCAGGATGTTTGTTTCTAGCTGAGCACATTGCCCACACCTGGCTGTGAACGGTGCTGAAGGAAAGGTGTACCAACACTGCTGGTTCTCCCACGCAGCACTGAATCTTTGGAGTCCCTTCCTCAGCATTTGGAAGAAAATTTGGTCAAAAACAGGATTGTGCACAGCAACATGGCAGCAAGAACAGACACAGCAAGAACAGCTCTCAACTTCTCCTCTTGCAGCATTTCCCACTCATTGATAGCAGTGCTGCTGCCATCCCCAGACAGCTGCAGACACCAGAGAAGACTACAGAAACAGCAGTGGGGAAGGCACTTTTCTGTCAGACACCAAAGATTCTGCATGAGAGGCTTCCTATCAATGCCAGTTTCACACTAAGTTTTCCAAATCTTGCCACACTGAAGAATCAACCCACAAGCCACAACTCTTGGAGAAACCGGGGTTCATCAGTTCTGCTGCTCACAAAGTGACTTCTGTGCAAAGGCAATAGTCTGGGACAAGGCTTTTTTTTCACACAACATCCCCTAAATGCTGCCACTGGCAGCTTCTGCTGAAAATGGCAGTGTTTTATTGCATCTCCTTCATCACAGGAAAAAACATTAACTTCCACAGAAGCCACTGTTCCTGGAATCTGAATTTCCTTTGCCTAGCACACACTGCAGATTAGGCAGAGTGACAGTATGGTGTGTCAAACTAAAGTAAACTAAACTAGCACAGCTCAATTCTTTTTGTATCTTTTACAATAGTTGCAGCTAAAAATAAATGTCAGCTACTGGCACACCAAGCACTAATCAGAGTCCGCCTTTTTTTATTTCAGGAGAACTTACAGTATTTTGTTTTCTTTTTGTCAGAAAATTTCCAGTCTTAAATCTTACATCTGCTAAGGTTAATAAATCTCACTGTGTTGTCCTGTTCTGCTCCTTATTCCTCCTTTTCTCTCTGTGCTCATGCATGTTTGGAGAGCTGTGCCATTATTATTTATGACACTACCAACCCTCTTGTCTGTTCAGACATTTTTATGGCTCATGGCCACATTCCAAAGCACAGCGTTAAGGGGCTTAATGGCTGTGGCAGAAAACTTTTCAGATATTACACATGTGTCAGCCTAATATTTTAATCATGCTGTGCTTCAGGTACAACACGTTGCCCTCAGGGGTTTGTCAGGTTACAGCATACTGATATATGTTTCAACAACTCTTTGCCTCAGGAGGGCTTAATCAAAATTTATAGCAGGGCAGTGCATTCTGTTCAAGGGCATGAGCAGGCATGAATCTTGCACCTTGATCTGCATCACCATCCCTGGCTTGCAGTTGGCTTTTCCTGCACGGAAACAGTTAATACACCTGAGCCAGGAGTAGTTTAAGAGCTGGCTCCCATCCCCAGCACTCCCTATTAAAGTGTATTTTGTAATCTGCTTGCAGTTGGTGTGACAGGGATGAACCTGTCCTGGAGCAGTGTGTGGGCTCTCGAGAGTCCCCTGTGCTGGGAGGGGCAGCACAGGGGTGATGGGGAACGAGGCACACGGGCACCCAGGGCTCCAGCTCTGTCAGAGGGATGTGTGACAGGGATGAACCTGTCCTGGAGCAGTGTGTGGGCTCTCAAGAGTCTCCCTGTGCTGGGAGCGGTGTGAGGGGCAGCACAGGGGTGATGGGGAACAAGGCACACGGGCACCCAGGGCTCCAGCTCTGTCAGAGGGATGTGTGACAGGGATGAACCTGTCCTGGAGCAGTGTGTGGGCTCTCGAGAGTCTCCCTGTGCTGGGAGGGGCAGCACAGGGGTGATGGGGAACGAGGCACACGGGCAGCCAGGGCTCCAGCTCTGTCAGAGGGATGTGCTCCCAAGAGTCACTCCTTTAGGTGATTCTGCACGTGTCTCCAGCATTTAGTAAGACATTAAAACAGAAGTAGACTAGGATTAAAAACCTGTCAGTTCACACAGAAACACAAGCCATAGCCTGAGCAGGATGCCCTAGAGCTCCAGGCGAGGCCCTGATGTGACCCTTTCAGTGCCATCTGGCCATTTCTAAGCTCTGGTGCCAGAGAGTTTTCAAAAAGTGCCTTTTAAAAGGCAACTGAGACTGTGGAAAGCCTTGAGGCATGGACACATACCCGGCTAGTGTCCCTTCTAAGCTCTGAAGGCACGGCTCAAATTATAACAATCATCTTTGAACGGATGGGGGTTGTTCCCCAGAAGTACCAAAATACCTCACATGCATTTTCCCCTGCCATCTGCCCAGCCCACCACACTACATAATTATGCTCAGCTCAAAGGTTGGCCCCGATTGTGCAGAGGTGAGGCATGAAAAGGAGGATTAAGTCTCCTGACTCGAAAGCTTTGTAGGAAGGACTGATCCAAGGTCAGGCACACACATCTCTTTCCCACAATGCCCGATGGAGAAAAATGAGCTGCAGATTAAGAGAATGGCCAACAACATGGCTGTTGTTATCTTTTCTCAGTCTTTTAAAAATAAAACTTACATGAAAATTAAAATAAAGTATGCAAGCAGGAAAGAAATGTCTCCGGACATCTGGAATCGACTGACCATGTGCTTCAACATCTAAACTCAGACTGGCCCAAAGGAGAAGCCTGAGTACAAAACACCCTAAGAGAGAAGACAAGCATGCTCACACAGGCCCCATTTGGAGAAGACCTTCCCAGAAACTACTTCCTGGGGCTACATTTAACACAAATATAATGACAAAAACTTGTACTCACAAAGCTATTTTCAGCCTCAGGCTGCAAACACACCTGCCTACAAGCTCCTGTGACTATCAATGCTGGAACCTGCCACTCTTTCTACTGTAGAGTCCAGTGCAAATTCACATTTCTTTAGAGTATTTCAGATACACGCTCATTTCTAATTGAGAATGCAACATACCACTTACTTCAAAACTAAATAATTATACACTACAATACAAAATAAACAAAATCAAAAGGGCGCTGTTTAAATGGTAAAGAACAAAGAAGTACCAGTTTTACCTGTCTTCTATTTTTACCAGCCTTCAAATTAAAAAATCACTACAAGAATATCGTACTGACCACTATTGGCTCCTTGTGTCCTTGCACACCAGCCTCCAACTGCAGCTGCTGATCTCACACTTACAGTAGGAACTCTGATGGACCAAAAATACTGGATTGTCTTTCTGCTGTGATTGTCCAGCTGCCAGCAGTGAGAGCCTTCTGCTCCCTGGGCTCCTGTGCAGCACTGCAATGGGAACACTGGCAGCAGGACTGAAGCCAGTGTTAAAGACACACAGCTCACGTACACTCACATCCCAGTTCCTGATCCAGAACCTCCCACAGTGCAAAATGAATATGGCAAAAAAAAAAAAAAAAAAATGTCATGTGCTCTCTACATTTGTGACATCAGGAATGCACAATGAATGCTCCAGGCCAAACCATTATTCCTCAGTGAGAAGGAGGAGCTGGAGGCGATGACTACCGAGGGCTGAGAAAGAAGGAAGCCTCCAAAGCAGCACTCCTTGCTGGGAAACTGCATGGCACCAAGGCAGCATTCAGCACAGCTTGAGTGCAACCACCACTCTGACTCTGAATGTGACAGAAAAAGACCTTCTGGTCTTTGACGGGAAAACAAAGAAGCACCTCCAGCCTTGGTGGGACAGAGAAAGGACTGTTCAGCCCCCAAAGCAGCAGCAGAAACAGGCCACTGACGAGGGCTGCTCTCTGCAATGCTCGTAGTTCTTACAAAAAACTCTGCAGGGAAAAGAAAGTAATTCTTACAGCACAAAGCCTTACAGAAATGCAGTGTGGCAAACTCAGCCTCCCATCCCTGCAGAAGGCTGCCTGCTGTTCTCAGGCTCAGCTCAGACATGCCCTTCCCTGTGCTGCCTCTGAGATGAGACACTTCTGCCACCATCATCCTGATGCAGAGAAACTATCTCTGCCAACAAATTGACAGAGAATTTCAGTCTTAATAATCATCCTGCCCTGCACTTCAGCCTGATCCACATCCCAGAAGCAAGATTAATCCACTAAGCCTCTCAGCTCCTAGAAACGATACGTACAGGCAAACAACAATCCCCACTCATTCTCTCACTCAGATGATAATCAGAAAAATGTCTGTATTTGGCTCACTATGACAAGCTGATTTGAAACCTCCTAAGGAGCACAAGCTTGTTGGCTCTGGGATAACCCTGCTTGTCCCTGCGCTTTAGCCTGGCAGCCTGGGAAAGAACAAGGCAGGCCTCCTCAGAGGTCTCTTCCAACCTTACCAACTCTGTTTCTGGGACCTGGGGAAGGGTTAATGGAAGCTGGCTGCACAGGCAGACCCTGATCCCTGCACATCCCAGTGGGGCAGGTGCCTCCAGGGCACTGCACGGCCACTGAAAGGCTGCTGATCCCTCAGCTCTTTTCTTCTCCCAGGCAGCCCAATCACAGGTGCTGTTCCACTTCAGTGTATTCATGGCTGCTAATGTGTGATTTGCAAAACAAGCAGATATGGAGAGTTTATGGATATCGTGGCACCCAGAATCCATATTTACAATTAAGTCTGAAGCTAGATGGCTTGTTAGGAACCAGCTCAAGCTTCCCCTATAAAGAAATCAATACCTTTGAATGTTCATCTTGCCATACCTTAGTTTGGAATAAGTATTTTGTTTGGTCTTTGTAAGGATAAGAAAAGGAGTCAATAAAGACATGAAATATCATAGTCACAGCATTTAAGAAAGAAGTGGCTACCAGTTTTTTTCTTTTTTTTTTCTTTTAATTCTCGATTTTAAGGCAATTATGCTTTATCCTACAAACTTCAACTTTTTGTTCTTGTTTAGAGTTTGAACCATTTGAATGATGAACCTTATTTTCTTTATGTATTTATAATAAAATATTCAAGCTGTTACAGGGAGCTAGTAAATCACACATTTTTTCATATGTGGGTAATATACACAACTTCTGGTTGAAGAAAATTGTCTTTTAGTATTTTATTTTCCCTTGGAACCAAAAGGGGCTGGAGAAAGACAAGACAGGCAATAAAACATATGCAATGCACAGAGTTTGTGATAGTCTATGGCTTCACATGAAGAAGAGTTTAATTAGAGCAGCAATGTAAAGGAGGCAGCAGTGGAAACTACAAATAGTCATGCAGAAAGGAGAAATAACTTGTCCAGCCCTGCTGTGCACTCACCAGGCCCCAAGGCATAGAGGCTGTACAGCTAGAACAGATGGCCAAGGAGTTATGTCCTCTTAAGTCTCAGTAAATCTTCCTCCAGCTTTGGCCTCAAATGCATGGTAAAACAGGTCAAAGCAAACCCTGCATTTCTGGGAGGGAAGGTGAAATTAAAAGGCACAGGTAACTTAGGTCTTCTGTGGAAAGTAACGTAGTTTTGTTCAGCATCTCCTTGATCTAACACCTGGTTTGGAGTCTATGTGTCATTTCATTCCAGAGTCAAGAGTTTTGCAGATTTTTGCCCACTGAGGAAGGTTCATCACAACACTGTTCCTAGGAGATTTGGCACATATGATATCTACACAGAGCCACAGCTTTGGAGGAAGCTATGTCCTCCATCTGACAGGTGTAAGCAGAAGCCCTAGGAAGAAACTGTAGACACCTCATTGCAGCAAAATGAAAATGAAAGTGGATTTACATGGGAATGGTGGGAGCAGAAGAAGAATTTATTGTAAATGTTTAATTATCTGATAGCTAAGCAAGTTGGGAAAGCCACACAGACATAACAGGTCTTCATCTAAATGTCTGCAAAAAGAAACACTTTTCTTTCAGCAGCTTCATGTTTTGGTCTTGCTCTTCTGGCAAAGTGCTTAAAATATTTAGGGATTGTATATTGTCTGAAGGGCCCAGAGCATCCAAGCCAGGCAGGTCATTCACGAAAACTGTGAACGCACAATTTTCTCTGATTTATTTCTTTGTACATCACTCTGAGAAGCCCTGATTACTTCAACACCTTCCTAAATCATGCTCTCGGGCATCTTTTCCAAACCCACACCTCCATTTCGTAGTCTCAACAATAATCAGTTCCACAGTGAACTGGGTAGTTTCTAACACATTCTCCCACTCCAGTTGGGCTCTTTTAAGGATGAGGAATCATTCAAAGGGCTGTGCTGTAGCTAATCCTTCTACCCTTCAAACAAGAAAAATCAGCAAGCTCAATAAAACTAATGGTAAAAAAACATAAGCCTGGAACAACTGAGCTAAACAGAAGATTTTATAACAAACCCTCAGTGCTGAAATTCAACTACACAGGAGGGCTCCTTTTTCCTCCTTGCTTTTCTGAAGGCTTTCTTGATAAAGTTCTGTGACAGGACTCATTCTGTGTAACCAAAGTGTGCTAATTGAAATGCAACCCATCATTTCCTTCTAGGTGGTTTGGTCTTAATATCTGTTCTCCATCAGGGTTTTGATAGCTAGATGCACCCACTGTGCCATTGGGAGAGAGGAAAAAACCCTATTAGCTGTAGCAGAGATGATGAAAAGCAGAGAAATCAAAGGGGAAAGGAGACAGAAGGCTTTCTCTCTTTAGTCAGGGCCGTTCCATATTCCCCATGACTCTCCAAAGCTGGGCCAGCACAGACAAGCTGGCACTCGGTGCCCTGAAGAAACAGGCTGGCAGTTTGGCACAGGGTTTTGAAAGACAGCCTGGGTTTGGATCCCATCCTTGCTCTCCAGCTGACACCTGACTTCGGACAGAGCTCAACAGGAAGCAAGGCATATGGAAAAAAGCCTTGTCTAGGGAACAATGAGAAGCTAATACAGAAACCTAAATGAGACATGACTCAATTAATGAGAGCTGATGGGGCTAATGACTAAACAGATGGTATTCCTAAAAAAAGACGAGGGAGAGGAAATATAGCTGTGATAATGGACCTGCTGGAGTGTAGATGGCAACTCTAATGCTGTCTCTTGCAGAGCACCGAAAGCTCTGAGGAAAAGGAGTGCTCTTTGCCTCAACTGCAATACAGAGTAACCTGAAAAAGGCAGCTCTCTGCATACCTGGACTAAGGTGCCTCATCCCTCCTTCCTGCAGGTGGAAGACGATTTTATTTAAAAAGTCTCCTACTACAGCCCCCAACAGGCTGGCAAAAATGGTGTTAGAACAGTGCCTTCTATCTCTACATACACCCATTCGTTGTTTTTGACAGACTACAGTAGAAAAGTCAAAGTCTTTCAAAGTCAGAAGTGCTTAGAGCTGAGACATGGCTCTAACTAAAGGAGCTTCTAATTGCAAAGCACCACCCAGTGCTGCTGTCAGCATCTTCCTGCAATGGTAAGTCAAGGACAGACAGACTGTCCCCTCGTGAGACACTCCTGTACATTCCTGGAGCAGCCTTGAGAAGGTTTGACTGGATTTGATCCCACTTAATGTTGGAACTCTGCTGAGATTACAGGTCAGATGTTATGGGCCACTGGACTGTCAAGGCGAGTCACCATTAGGGCAAGGAGCAGCCTCTGTCCCTTTTGATGATCCGTCAAATACAATTATATTTGTGACATCTTATCATAGGCCTGAGAAACTGTAATGAGCTCAGAGCTACAAATCTGATCCAAATACGCTCCCAGTTCTATCCAGCAGCCTCCTTCAACGTGTTCCCCATATGCTCATTCATCAGCTCTTCTCCAATGAAGCTGCTGTGATCAATACATGCAGTGCTGCTGAAGCTTCCTGTGGATTAAATATGCCACTGTAGCATGTCTGTTCTGATAACAGGTTTTGCAACAATGGGCCCCTCTCTGGTGTTCGCCAGCAGGAGGGAGGAGGGAAGGTTCATCCTGCTCAGTGATGCGTTATGACTGACAGGAGTGTCTGCTCTGGGATGGACTTTGGATTTCTACCCCTACATCCTGAGATAGCACACAGCTGCCTCCTCCCACGACAATCAGTTTAATGCAGCCAGCGTTACAGCCACTCACAGCTCTTCAGACTTTTGTATTTAGAAATGAGCTAGATGGAGGGAAAAAAAAAAAAGTTAAGAAAATGAAGTTGCTACTCCTGAACTTATAAAAATACTTTCCTAAAAAGGCTAGTGTCCCATGCATCCGTTTTCCTGTTTATGGGCATCTCTGAATCTGACATTCTAGTGTCACTTCTCACACAGGCCTCGGTGCTGCCATTGGAGGGCACCTTGCTCTGACCCTCAGCAACCCACAAGAGCCCAGGCATGAAAGAATCACCAGCACCAGTAACCCTGCCCATACTATCAGGTTTTTCTTCCACAAGAGGACAGGCAGCAACAGTTACCCGCAAGTTCTAGCCATCAAGTGCAGGATATCTTTATCTCCTCAACAGGGGTGGACTAGGATGTTTGTAAGATTTATAGCAGAGCCATAAAATAACGTATTTTCAAAGGAATATTTGAACAGCTGCCATCCATCGCAATTTTTAAATGCAATTGTCTTGATACGCCTGGTGACTGGAGACAGCTTGTGATAGGAAACTCTTCTGAACACAAATGACCTCAGCAATTGCCACTAACATAGTGGACACAGTAATGAACCATCTCATGACTAAAATGGGGAAAGGAGTTGCTCCTCAGGGATAATTCTGGGATGAATCTGCCAGGTGCATGACACGCCCAGGTGACAGCAGTGAGATTCTGCTCTCTGAGCTCTCCTCAGCTCTGAGTGCTGGGATGAGGCCAATGGGGAGCTCACCATGCAGACTCTGCCCAGCTTCCTGCTGTCTAGAGTGGCCTTTCAGCCTTCTATTTCCACTGGAAAAAAGAAAGAAACAGCAGCCCAAGTATGTCTAGGCTTGAGTTCTTTCTGACAAAGGAACATTAAAATATGATCATTAAATTCAGAAAGATTCAGGAACCGATGTAGATACAATTTAGGAAAGAACAAACCAAATAAAATTGAATTCTCTACTTCTGTTTGATATCTGCTTTTGAGTGAGTGCCAAAAGCCAATGAGGCTGACTCGCATGAACCTTTCCACTGACTCTGGCAGCAAGGAGCATTGTCCAGCTGCCTCCCAGGGAAAGAACATATCCATAGAAATTAAAAATGAGTGTTTGTGGGGAAGGAGAGGAAAAGAAAGCTCTCAGAAATAAGTCTGAAATTACACACAATTATGAAGGACTCATTAGTGTTTCAGTCTTAGCTACATTAAATAATTATATCAAAACTCTATTAAAAATAGAGTACTTTGTTTCTTTGTTCAGACTACAGAACAAAATAAGGAAAATCTTAGGCAAAAAGCATAGGGGGGAATTCTTAGACAGAAGCGCAGAATCAAACTGAACATCCTGGCACAGCATCAACAAATCTTTCAGAGAAAGCCTGACAGTCCTGCACAATAAATCTGCTCCCTCTTCATTACAAGCCTGTCTGTAAGAACAGTCTCCACGAAAAGCATTGCTCTAGCAAAGTTCTATTTATAGAAATCCTCGTGGCAATTCCCTACTTCTCCTCCTTCCTACCCCTTGTCAACAATCACAATCATTAACTCTCTTGGATGGTATTAAAACAAAGGTGAAGCTGGTGTTTGTTTCCCTGTTTTCAGAAATGGTATTACACAGAAGGACCAATGAAAACGTACTAAACTAGTGACACTCATGCTTAACTCCTGTCAAGTCAGTTCACGTGCATGATTTTTTTGGTTTTTCCCCCCTCTCCTCTTCTGATGAGATCCCTCCTGGTGCAGAACCAGCTCCATGGCGGCTTACCGCGCTCTGGGGAGAATACATGCAAGGGCCTGTCATGCCCTGAGCATGTGCTCAGGTGTGTTTTAGGGCAGAGGCTTTTTGAGGGACTCATTCCACATCCCTGATTGACAAAGGCAGCATGTGCTCCGGTATCATGCAGGAACAGGTACAGCAAAGACAACAGCAGCATGGTATCATCCCCCCAACTCCACTGGAGCTGATGAAAGCCTGCCCATTCTCTGCAGCTGTGTGAGTTAGTCCAACAAAACATACTAACTCTCCCTACAGTCCTTTTTTCTTTTAAATCTTTTGATCATTATGGCCGTAATATTCTCACTGTTACAATTGATCCTGCCACATTAGAGCTCCTGTCTCATCAAGGGAAAGTGGTTTGTGTTCTTTATTTGTTCACTCCTTGATCTCTGAACGAGAGCGGCAGTCGGGAGCGCGGCAGGTGGCAGGGGAGTTGCATGCAATTCCCCCATTTGTTACAAAATAGAGCACTTCTTCATCACTGTCTTTTTAATGAGCAACGAATCACCCAGGAGTGAGGCTGTATGTGTGCAGTGAGATTCCCTGCCTTTCCTCTCTTTATTCTCCTATTTTCAAAATCAAAGATTCTTCCTTGCGGTCATATTCTCCATATGTGGTTTGAGTTTCTGGGCCATGACTGCCTGCATTTGAGGATTACAGAGAAAACCAGGGCAGGGACACCATTCTTGTGGTTCTGACCCTTAGGCACGGGTTATTCAATTGCTGGGCGAGAAAAGGTGGAAGCAGAACACTCATTATTCTGCTCCGGGGAATTTACACTTCTGAACAAAGACTCTGCTGACACACACAGGTTGCTAAGCTTCCCGTTTGCTGGGTGCAGCTCCAGCTTTAGCACGCCAACAAAACAGCTGAGTCTAAACATCTTTAGATGCTGCTTCCTCTAATCATTCCATCCTGGATGAGTGCTGTCGCCCTTTCCCCTGCTTCCCAGTACATCCTGGGACCTTGGAAGTCATCACAAACAGCATCACAAGCCCAGGACAAAACAAACCCAGCCTGAGCAGTGAGGGAACAGGATCCTGGCCAGCCAAAGAGCAACCCAAGAACCAGAAGTCTTTGTGAGAACAGTCAGCGAGGGATTTTAAAGCATCAGTACATTGGTATAAACAAGGGAATAGCTTTGCTACCTGTGTATCCCTCCTGATTCAATTTTCACTAAACTATTTCAATTCAATCCGGATTTTCACAGTTTTTTGCATTAATTAAAATGCAAACAATACCCCTTACAAATATTTAAAACAAGTGATGTTTCAACTTTCTCTGATACAGGCAGGTATCTGCTTTTATCTTAAAGCTATACTTTCAGTCTGGTGCTTGTGTTAAGTAACTCAGATCCAGGAACACCAAGTTTCACTGTAAACAGCAGAAGTGAGGTGGTGGCATCTTCCCCATGGGCTCCAGCTGCAGCCTCAGTTTGCTCTTAGGATAGGGATTACAAAGATCTGTCAGGTGAGTTATGCATTATTAAAAGGAAACGTGCCAAATGCCAAGTAGAGCAGCTCTCAATGTCCTTTTCCATCCATCGTCAGTGTTGCTTTACCTCACATTTGTAAATTACCAAAAACTTTCACGTTTTTAAGAGTTTTCAATTATTAAAGCACAACTTAGGGCCACAGAAACAGGCAGGAGAGATTCACAATAAAACTCCAGCACCTTCTGGAGTGTGAACACTTAGCCTTGGGGAGCACTGCTGGTACTATAATGTGGATTTATTCTCCTTTTATAAACAAGACTGAACAATTGTTAGTGCAAAATTTCTTCTTGTCATGACAGTTAACAGAAAACAAACTATCATGAAGGAATGAGATGTCCCTGGATACTGATTATGCACACAATGACATCCATTTGAGTTTTGTTTTGGAGTTTGAATGCAAAATTGTTAAACAATACTGATGTTTTTCAGTAACCCCCTGGCAAGCACTTTGGAATTTCTTATCTTTCTTACAGTAAATGAGACTACTCAAAATTACCTGTTTGGTTTTTCTAACCAAATGACAGCATTTGGTACTACTCCTTACAGATGATAGAATCTGAAAAGTAATTTCTTCCACTTTCTCGACTCCTTATGGGGAAATTGCCCTTTTGTGCTCAGTAAAGCACTCAGCATCAGTCCAGCTGTAACTGACACAGAAGCCTCCAGCTGGGAAATCCTATAATACAAATTTTCACTTACAGCTTCAAACACTGTTTTAATAAGCACGGATTTAAAACAGGAACTCAGAAAATGAAGAAACTTACTTGAAACAACAACATACAGGATTAATGAACACAAAAATGCTTCCCTGTTGAACTTCTTTTGATGCTCAGCCGTAGCTTATTTGCAATCAGAAAGAAAGGTGCTATAGATGATGTTACACCTTCCTTTACGTATTATATCTGTATTTTCTATACATGTAAGAAAGTAATATTAACCTTCTCATTTTAAATTTCGAGATACTATTCTTTTCATTTAGTACTTCAATCCTTAAAAGGTTTTTGTATTATTTTAAATGGGGGAAAAAAAAAAGGCAGCAGAAGTCACATTTGTACTGCCAGCAATCGCTGTAAGAGGCTATTTAGCCAAAGCTGGGGGGAAACAAGTCAGGAGAGCTGCCAAACCTGGCAGCCCCACTACCTGTGGCAGGCTCCTGACCTGCCCAGCAGGCACTGCTCCTCCTGCTGCAGCTCTCTCCACTCCCAGGAAAGGTGAGATAAGCTGAAACAAACAGAACTCGGGAAGGTTTGAATGAAACCTTCTGGAACATCAATAAAAAAAAAACAACATGGTTGCATTTTAGTCTCTAGAGTGCTTCAAAGCCTGGGGAAAAAAATAAGAATAAATCAGCATCCCAGGCAGTAAAACGTGTTAAGGTAATGAAGGATTAAGCCCACTAACACAGGCAGGCTGCCCCCAGCTCCTTGGCACAGCCCCACTCTGCTGTGTCAGTGCCCATCTCCAAGGGGCAGCAGATGGGAAAGTGGAATGATAAGACCAGCTAATGCTGCCTCCCTCACAAAAATGGCACTATTTTCACATGGAAGGCTGACTTTTTGTGTTTAATCTCGAACCGATTTTATTTCCTGAAGAGTTCCTTTGAGAGAGGTGGTTAATGAGAAAGGCGCTATAGAAACGAAGAATACAGCTGATTGCATACGCAAATCAGCATGTGCATTTTCTTTGGGGAGGGGGATTTGCAGATGAATGGGTTAATGATAAAAGCGATTGCTGGCTTTTTTTCTTCTTTTTCTTTTTTTTCCCCTCCCAAGCTCCACAGCTGAGCAGGATGGGATGTGAGAGGGGGAAGGATGGTGAGGGACAGAGAGATTAAAAAGTACAAAGCCATTTCGACTGCTGAAAATATTTCTGGCAAGCCTGATAGCAGCGGTTGCGGGAGGACCTGCCTTCAGGCGGGAGCACCTGCTTCAGATGTGACTCCCAGACAACCTTTTTCCTCAAAACCTCCACTTTTTGTTATTTGGGAAGGCGACAAAGAGCGAGAGAGGAGCATGCCAGCAGAGACACCGAGCAGTTGTGCTCCCAGGCGTGGGGTGCTGACGGGAAGGATGCCTGTGTTGTGAAAGGCTGGAAAGGGATCAAGAAACACAGAAATAAACAGAGAAATAAAAAAAGCAGGAGCCCGAGCCCTCCAGAAGCAGTAAACCTTCCCTTCTTTTCTTCACTGTGGTATCTTTGGACGCTGCTGCTAAGGCATACTGAAAGGGGTTTTTGTCAGAAGCCCTCCCTGCAGATGTCTTCTGATCCCTTTGGAGGTATTTCAGCCTCTAATACAGCCGTCACTTTCTCCCCACCGCTCTAACAAAAAAATGGGGGAAAATATAATAGTAATAAATTTCTGCCTGACGGAGCCAAGTGGCGGTGACAGCCACCCACTGGGGACTGCGGCCTGCGCCGGACGCCCCGCTGGCGGCGGGGGAGGCCCAGGCCCTAAACGGCTTTCACGCCACATTAACGCGCGGCCCGGCAGGAGCACGATGGAAGAATCCAGGGCTGTCTGATCCCCGGAGCTGCCCGGAGCTGCTGCTCTCTCCCACCCTCTGTCTCTCCTGCCCGGCTCCCTGCGAAGTGGAAATGAACGATACTTTTCTCTCGATGCAAATGCCGGGGAGAGGGAGGCGAGAAAGCACCTTACCCTCACCCCCTCCTCTACCTCTCCTTCCCTTTGTGAGTTCAAGCAGATAATAGTGAAAGCCAAGGCCCATCTGTGGCTTCTGAGCAGACTTTGTCCCAGTTACTTAGGCTCATCTCTAAGCCTACTTTAGGCTCCCTGCAGTTTAATGCATCTTTAAGAATTGTCATTCTATCACTCCCTTGCTCTGCCGCCTCCTTGCTCCCTCCCCTGTTCCAGTCCTGCCCGCTCTCAGCCTCCCTTTCCCCCAATTAAAAATTCTTCACATTTGAATGACTGTATTTTCCTCATCGCTTAGCTCAGAAACAGGCCCTCCCCCTTCTCCTTCACATCCATCCTCCTGCTGAATAAAAACTGGGCTGGAGGAGGTCTTTTCACACATTATTTATTTAAAAGCTCTCCCTTACATTTCATATTGAGCCCTCAGTGTGTCAGGCTGCCTTGGGACAGCATGACAATGCTCACAAAACTGACACCGTAACATTATCAATGCATTTGAACATCTTTAAAATTCAATTCTTCTACTTTTATTCTCTCACCTCATGCTGTACAGAATGGTAAGAAAGATGAAAAAGTACATTTTCTTGAGGATTATTGACTTACTTTACTTTTTTTTCCCCCCAGTGCTGGCTAGGCAATACTGAAGGTCCAATAATTTTTAAAAGCACCAAACACATGAAATTAGTGAGAGCTGCTGTCTGGGCTCAGCACCTCTGAAGAGCAGGTACAAGTTCAGCATGAAGAAAAGGCCTGTATTCCCTTTATCTGCAACTATTAGCATTTATTTGTAGCAGGCTAGCACCAAGACAGACAAAACCCTGCCACAAATGGAATATATAATGCCCATCCCACTGGTCACTGATGGGGGCAGGGACAAAGCTGCTCCATGGCCGAGATGAGGCTTGTTCCTTTGTTCTGCCCTGTCTAGAGCAGGGCATAGTGTCCTTTCACAGTGACCTAAGGTTTTACTGGGCAAACCTCTGCTTGTTCAAGGACCTAAAACATCAGTGATCCCCAGAGTTTCAGGTTCTGTTCCTCAGGGAACCGGAAAGCATTGGGCAGCCTGTACATGTGTGTGCATCTGAGGCAGGTGTGTTATGGCCTCATCCCTACTCTGCAGTGTGTGGCTGCCTGCACCTACAGCTGAAGAGGGAATTTTCAGTTCCAGGTTCCTAAACAGACAAGGCAGGAAGAGGACAGGAAGTAAAACAGCACGTTAAGGATGCAGAGTCTTCCTGAAAGCCATGGCAGAGCAGGGGTAGGGGCAGGGAATGAAAGTCCCAGTCCTGTTTTTGAAGATTTTCTTTCCGATCAGGATCACCTCACTTTCAATGGAGGGAGACTGGAAGGGCTCGAGCACAAAGGCCTTCAAGACTCTTCAAGGGCAAAAGCTCCACGCTATGTGAAAAAGCCCTATTTCTTCGCATTAGAAATCTGTGAAGGAAAAGACCTTTCTCCAAGGCATGAAAATCATTTGAGTTGTTAATTCTGAAAGCTGGAGAGCCAACATCTGACCACTACCCCATCTTCCCTCTCTCACATGGGGTCAGACTCTGATTTAATGACCTCTTAAGTGACAGAGGCCTTGAGTATGGAATTAATGATGGTAGTAGATTTCCTAACCATGCATCACAGGGTCCATTCCAAAGCTGGAGAGCACAGTGGAGCAGAAAAGTTGCTCACAACCTAACCTTAGGATTTGCTTTAGCTAATGAGTCACTCCTAACAAGCAGGAAAAGAAACCAAGTAATTTGTTTCCCTCCCCTCTGCTGCCCAGCTGCCTGCCTGACACTGATACAAAGCATCAGCAACTCTGACAAGTCCTAAGTAAATCCCAGATTAGATTTCTCTACTTCCTCAGCACTGTGGTTTTGACAAAGTTCCCATGACACTGGCAAGACACATTTGCAAAAACCTCAGCACAGCATATTCCTCTGCACAAATGAAAAATGTAATATGCAGATCAGAGAGAATGACTCTGCAGTGGCACAGAACAGTACAGCTTTCTCTGGAGTGACTGACAATGCTATTTGACGCAGGGGAGAAACTCTGCTGGAAATGCACTGCATTTGCTCAATAGACCTGATGCTTAAGTCCTAAGACCTCTTTGTATTCAGGACAGATATGAGCAAAAGGACATTATTCTGAAAATACAGCCATTTGTAACATTTCTTGCACACAGAACAAGACTGACAAAAATGGGAAGATCCATAACTACTTCAAGAGAATTGGGAAAATTTATTTTGTGCTGTTACAGAGATGGAAGAGAGAACCCGTGTGAGAGTCTGCATACTCCCTGTCAGAACATGCAATAACAACAATCTATTTCCTGTCTCCCAGTCTGGAGCTGACTGAAAAGCAAGTAACTCCCAATAACAAATTACAAGCAGTGTTATGGCTGCTTTGAAAACACGTAAAATTAGGCTGTTCTTCATAGTCCACACATATTTGGTATTGCAAATATATGCCATATACTTAAGCTGTAAGACGGGAAGCTGTCTGAGGCTGCAGGTATGGGGCAGTGGGACAGATTCTCTGAACAGCATTTAGGGGCTCAGATGCTCCACACAAACCTTTTCCGTGATAAGCCCAGTCACAAAGCACCAAATCCTCACTGTGGGGTAAGTGAGCTTGTTTCATCAGAATTTAAGGGGTGATGTTGGTTCACATCAGCGATGATCTGGCTTATTCTGTCTGCAATCTAATGAGGATTACCTACCTGTACAAGTGATCAGTCAATATAAATACAAGACTGGAGGCCTTAAATGAAGCAAAAAGCTACACAAAGTAGGGCTCTCAAGAGCAAAAGTCCCAAAGTTCACTCAGATACTTGTGAAAATTTCATCTACTGATATCTGTGTGCTCACAGTGTCCGTAAGAACATGCACTGTGGAGTGAAGCAGGTGGGAAGTGCACTGAGAGGCAGGAATTAATAGGTTTTGCAAGGATTAATAGCCAGACTGACACTGAGAGGCTGGGGTTTGTGAACAGCACTGTGCCACCCTACACTCAATGTCACAAGGACTTCCAGAAAAGTGGATGAATAGCAATTCAGCCTAAAATCAGGCCATGCACGTATCACAGGCGTCTGCTGGCAGAGCCCTGTGTGAAGGTGGGAAAAGGTGGTAAAAGATGGGGCTCTGCAGGACAGCGCTGTGCCAGCTGAAGCCCCTCTCTGCAGACATGTTTATACTGGCAGCACATGCTTTTGGCTGGAAAGCTCATTTCATGTGTGCACTCCACTCCAGGGAGAAATGTGACTAAACCAGGACAATGAACAGCTCTGCCAGAGCAGCTGATTCCACAGCAAGAGCACTTTGTCAGTATGGTGGCTTTTTCCCTGAAAAAGCACTTCCAGTGTAGCTCTCCTAGCAATTCTTAGGTTAACCTTAGCATTGACTCCAGCTGTCACCCAGGACTTTGAACCTGAATTTGTAAAGGCAGAAAAAGCTCCTTTAAAACAAACCACCTCAACCAATTCTGCCTTCAAGGTTGAGCTCCGTATCTCTGTCGTGTTACACTGCTGGCTGATGTTCAGCAGCTGTGGGGTGTAATGAGTACTCCACGTTCAGACACACAGTGACAAACTAAAACCCAAACCCATGAGTATCTGTATCACGTACATACCAAAGGCAAATAAATGAGGCAAAGGAGGGACTGCTGTCAAGACATCAAACCTCCTTTCCAGATGAGAGTATCTGGGCAAGCACTGAATCACACCACTGTGCTGCCTTGGCCAGCGCTAATTATAATCATACTTCTAGTTCTCCACCCTAAAAGAAGGCACTTCAGGTGACAGAATAGATTACAATTGACACTGAAATGCAATATAATAAACTGCCAATTTCCTTGTAAATAAAATTACAGGAACTCTAAATAATGTATATCAGCTGCTAACCCTTTGAAATGGGAGGCAGTCTTCAGCTCAGCCTCAGGATGGAGACAGAAGGAACAGCTTCTGAAGACAGACTCTCTGTGGACTGCTCTGAACACTGTCCCTGTCTCGTTACCTCTCCCATATTGAAGGGAAAAATCCAATTGGCCATCAATTAGGAAGAGTTCCCACTGAACCTGCAGAAACTCAAATTCACTGTTAGCTCATTAAATGTGCTAACATTTGTAAAGGTTCAAATGGGCTTTTCAGGCTTCAGCCCAGCAAGAGAGCTATTCCTGTTGTTTGTTAGATAATTGTCCATAAATGAATTTAAATGCTATGTGGCAGTTTAAATGAGAAACTAACAGCTCTTTACAATCCAATAAAATCAGATGAAATTAAGTTAAATCAAAATGTTTTACACAGCATCCCAAATAAGTGACACTTAGGTAAGCACACATGTATATAAAAAGTATGATTTCAGAGTCTTTGAGGGGTCCCAGTTTATGGCTATATCCACCAAGAAAGGAATGAGAGCCATGCTACATTTCCAAGTGGCAATGCATCAAGCAAGACTTTATAAACCTCTGGTACCTCCTTTATCTTGTTCTTACAGACTGTTTTAAGGACTTAAGAGTTACAGCCAAATCATTTACAGTCCAAATCACATGCAAGTTTTCCTATATTCTTTTCTTCTCGTTCTCACAAAACATTAGTAAGACGCATTTACTCAGAACTAGTCAGCACAGGGCTGTACCCACCACACATCACTCCCCCTTTACCCCGTGATCACTTTCCCTACCTGCAGACACCTAAATGCCAAAGCAGGAGGAAGATGCACAGCACAGGGGAAAGCAGTGTGGAGTGTTTATTTAGAAATAAGCATCTTCGTGAAGACAAGAAAGGTAAACATTTTGCCTGGGGCACTGGCACAACACACATACCTTCCCTAAGTACATCAAGGACTGGAAGTTCTGCAGGAGGAGGTGCTGCAGTTCCAGTGTGCATCATTTCCACCCCTTCTGCCCTCACAGCTGCCTGGAGGATGCTGCAAGGGGGTCGGGAGCAGGCTGCCTGCCCACCCCAAGAAACCCCCGACCATGCCAAGAGGGGTGAATTCTGTACATCCCAGACACTCTTCATGCTGAATTTACTACCTGACAATCAAAAATGAAAGGGCTAAACAATGGGTAAAATATAGTAAAAGACAGAGAGATGGGGCAGAATAGGGAGGAGGGGGAACATACTTGGGCTTCCACTACTTCAAAAAAGTTAGCTCTGTTAGATTTTAGATTTTTGACCACTTTTAGGAAATTGGAAGGATCAGCAGAGCAGCGCATTTGGCTTAGAGAAATAGAAAAACAGAAGGGCAGCTGCAGCACTCTGTGAGAACTTAAAAGAACCCACATGAAAAAGGTTAGAGAGTTTAGCTCATAAGGATACCAGAAAATTACGAGAAAAACTAGATCAGTTCCTATCTCTGAATCAGACTTTATTCTAAAGGTGAACTGAGTAATCAAATCCGACTGCAAGGTTATCAGAAGTTCAGTAGTTTCCCTCACATATGACATTGCCTGTGCTCCTACAGAATATTGCCTATTACCACTTGTAATTTGAAGAGAAAATATCCTTTAGAGAGAAAAGTTGTCTCAGAAACCAGCTCCAAAAGTGGCACTGGCCAAGGAGAACTAGAACCACTGAACTTCTGCCTAAGTAGATGTGGATAAAAATTCAGCAGTCCCATCCTCAACACTTTTAACTGCTAGAGAGACCAAAGGACATGTCTGCCTCTACCACTTATGTAATCAAATTGCAAGACCACCAGTTAGTGTTTCTGTTTGGAACAGCCACAAGATGCCACATCAGCAGCATCGTGGAGAGATGGGCTGGCAGAGAGGACAGGCACAATTCCAAACTCTCACACAGTTTTTCCTGGTTTCATCACCCCAGGGAGATGCCTCTACATAACAAGAACAGGTCTGTGGTTGCCAGTTTTCAAGTACTATTGTCCTTCAGGACCCGGGCATGTCTGTCACCTTAAGCAAATAATTGCATGTTCCAGCAGTCTCGTCTGCTTCAAAACCTGTAAAGAAGCCAGCGCTCTGCCTGCTGAACTCGAAATGAAGATGTATGATTTAAGTCCCAACAGTCAGTCAGGAGCTATAGCAGCAGGCTCTAATGCTTTATTGCCTCCCTGGAAGCTGGAGTCAGAAGACCTCATTTTCCCAAACCCTTTACTGACCTGCTCTGTGCAAAGCACACTCTCTCTCCAGCTCTGTATTTCTCCTCCTGCCTCTGGTCTATTTTTTTTTGGTTTGCACTGGAGGTTGGTTCTGCAGAGAAATCTCCTGGTGCACCCAGCCACCAGGACCACCTCTCATCTGGACTGTGGTTGTTCCTGCCAGTCTCAGTGTAACAGCAGGAACACCATGCAGAAGGTGTAGCACTATGGAGCAAATTCAATCAGCTATCTTAGTAATGCTGACAAATGGAAAGTTATTCAAAAACTTCACAAGGTAGCAGGACAAAGGACTCTGAAATCTCTTCTTTTGCACAACTTGCAGCTTAGCAGTGGGAAAAGGAGTGAATTAATTACTGGAGTTAATTCGATTTCTAGTGTTTAACATGCAGCAGCTCTTCAGTCTGGACTTCTTGCTTCTTGCCTACAATACCTAAGATTGCCAAGCAGTCTCTCATCCCTGTGTTGGCTAAGCCTAAGACATCATGGTTTCCAAGATCAGCAGGTGCACTGAGTCCACAATAATCAGAACAGTTTGGGGTATGCCCCCAAAACCACCTAAAGCTCCTGCTCCATGATGGGGCCCTTCACACTGCACCTTTCGCTTCCTTACAGACAGCTGCTCCCATATGTTATCACAAATATTCTTAGCACTGAAACTTTACTTTGCTGTGCAGTTTACAAGCAGATCAATACACCATTTTCCCTCCCATCAGAGCACCATGCTGCTTATCCACCGCCTTTAATGCACTGTTTGACTTCAGCGGCATGTCACAGAGGCAGGGAAAACTGGGAAAAAAGCTCAAGAATCCACTTGATGGAAACAACTCGTTAATTGGAGTGAGTTCCTAATTTCCTCTCGAGGAAGCCACGAGCTGTGTCGCTGGCAGGCTGCAGTGGAGCTGGCAGTCACTGTACCTGTGCTGCAGTGGTGGCAGACAGTCACCCGAGGCAGAGAGCACAGAGCCTGCTAAGGTGACTGGGCACACTCACTGCCATCGACACCCCTGCATTAATCCTGCCATCTGTTCCTACAAAGAGGTGAATGTGCTCATTGCGGAAAGTTCTGGATTTTAATGCTGGCTGAGTGGCTGACTGCAGTGACCTGGGACGAGCTGTGTGATTGATGCAGCCGACAGGGCTGTAAAGCTGGCACAGAGCCCCTCTCAGAAATGGCTGCTGAGATAAGGCTGTCAGGCCAACACGATTAAAAAATAAATAAATCAAGGAACCAGCAGCAGTTCCAGATACTCTTCCCCAAGCAAGCACACATTATTAAAAACAAGGTTGCCAACTCTCTAAGGATGGCCACAGAGGAAATGCTGTGGTATTTTCAAACCCCAGTTTGTTAATCCTTTTAGTCCCAGCAATAAATATGGAATCCACAGGACAAAGCCCCAAAAGACCATTCGTGCACAGACACATCCCACAGCCACAGTGACCTGCAAGCAGAGGCTCACAGTCCAACAGAGCCACACTAGCATGTAT
Organism: Pachycephala philippinensis; assembly: GCA_013397055.1. Lineage (NCBI taxonomy): Eukaryota > Metazoa > Chordata > Aves > Passeriformes > Pachycephala > Pachycephala philippinensis. The sequence goes on along the minus strand of VWZT01007465.1, from coordinate 515,998 downwards.
CCACACTGGACTGGGACTGCAGGTGAGACTCCAGGACACTGAAATCATGCTTGGCATCCAAAGGTTGGCCAGTGGGGTCAGGCAGCACCCAACTGACCAAGGCTGGGTTGGAGTCTGACAAGTGGACAGTACTTTGATGTACAAACAAAGAGCATTTCCTAATCCTCTCACATGCAGCATGGCACCAGTCACTGCAGTTTACACATTTTGGTGGACAGCACCTGGGGATCCCCTGGGCCTGGTGACGATGGTTTGTTAGCAACAGATCCAAACAGTTTACTTGGAAACTCAGAGCAGCAAGTTTAATCTGCGTGGCTTCACATTTGCTCCACTCAAAACATTTCCTCACTAGCTTTTCAAAGCAGGATGCACAGGGAACACTGAGACTCAGCAGCTGGAGGAGGGGGCAGGGGAACTGTGCCTCCATCAGCTCAAAGCTAAGGCTAAGGGTATGGCTGAGAAACCCCAAAGGGAAGTGCTTGCTCTCAAGTTCACTTTTTTCCCACCTAAGCGGATTTTCATCCCAGTAACTGGAACCTGTGACTAGAAACTTGGATTTCCTTACTATACATGAGACTGACCATTAGTTTGTGTCCCCTCCTAATGGCAATAAAGGCTGTGGAATGCTGATACCTCAGGACTAGTATTATAAATGCCAGATCAGGTAACAAAAGCTGAAATTAAACTGTGACTTCGTACTCAGCTTTAACAGTTACAGGTAATTCCCAGCAGCAGTCTTGCAGTACGAGCCATGTAGGATGTCTCACACTATTTGCCACTAGTTTGATTTTGTAACACACTTTCTCCTTGATATTGTTGGACATAGAGATACAGAGCCTTCAGCGGGACTTCCTCCTGCTATCGGCAGGAATGTCAAAATTCTCCTAAAAGTTACTTGAGTTAATTACAAGTCTGTCGCGCTGTACTTCATGAAAGTAATTTTATTTAGCCTTTGCAACAAAACCCCAACTAAATATTCTGTGAGCTGCCTTTGTTATTGCCCTCCAGCAGGTAAATGCTGAGAGAAACAGATGCGGCTTATGCTTGGTTGGAACATTTCTGTAAGAAGCTTAAGGCAGGAGTCCCTTAAAGAACTGAACTGGCCCTACACAAGAAAGTATTTGACCTTATCAATAAGGGCAAGGATTCAGTGAAAGATTACAAGAAAACAACAGGTCTAATAGGTTCAGGCAAAGGCTTCTGTGCCCACGATCAAACTGGACAAACTCATATGCAAAAAACTCCCTGTCAAGTAGGACCACCAAATCCCACCTTTCCTAAAAACTTTCAAAAAAAAAACCTCACACTCCCATGTTTTTTACCAGTTAAGATATTTCTCAGGAAGCAAATGAAACTGAAAATCAAGAAGTCCAACAATTACATTTTCATGTTGGTCAATGGGACCTGCAAATCATTATGTCAACCAAAGGTATTTTTGTAGTACCCAGACAGGCTGCATCTTTACTTTTTTCATCTTGAGAAATGTAAAATTATCAGTCTTTACAGAACAACCATACAGCACAATTCAACAAGGTACCTCACTGGGTGGTTTTACAAACTTCTTTTAAAAATAATTTTCATTCTTTATCTATGGATTCAAACACTGTAAAAGCAATTAAACTAAGTAATAGAGACTCAGCTGCACTGACAGTCACATTTCCGTCTAAGAATCATAGTGAGATCGGTTTCTCCATCCTTGAACACATAAAATGTTTGCTAGTTTATATTTGCTAATCAAGTTCCTTTCTTCATTAAATTACTTACTTGTATTAGGTTAGAAAGATAAAATAACTCCCCAAGGCAGGAAAATACTCATAAGATACTCTACAGGAGAAGCAAGAAAATAAGAGAAAAATGTTTCTGGGGCTGGAGCAAGAGAAACCAGTCACGTTCCTGTCAACCTCTGGCTATAAGAGCATGGGAAAATTGCAGCACTGGAGCTGGGTACAATTTTCCTGATAATGATGGCTGTAATAGGAAAAGAAAGAGAGGTTTTACAGGGAACTGGGAAATAAAATTAGGTGTAGGTGTAGATTGGTAAAATCAGCTCTGTGCACGAATTTTGAGAGTGGGTCAGTACTTGGCATGGCCATTCTTAAACCTTTTGACAGCTTTTCACCCCCTCTAATACCCCAGGAGCAGAGGGGTCTTTCATGTCCTGACTTGTCTGGCATCTCCTCAGAGACACTCTCTCCAGGGGAAGAATACAAGGGCTGGAGATGCACTATCAGAATAATTTAAGCCTTTGCGAATTTTAAGTAATGGGTGTTATTTTCTGCAAGTTAGCACAGTTTATCTCAGCTGATGTCAGGGGAGTTATCCTGGTGAAAAAGGGCAAGATGCTGAGTTCCCTGTTTTATTCTGAGGGCTGACATTGTTCATTTGTTCTCTCTGGACGTTTGAATTCCCAACACATCTACTAAGAAACTCTAAATTTTGAGTTGTTATCTTCTTTTTCTTTGATCTTTGGAAAGATGGATTACTTTTTTGCTTGTCTGACTGGACCATCTGCTGATATCGCAGGAGGACATGTGTTGGTATTAATAAACTCTATATATTCATGCAATGATTTTGCTTGGGAACCCAGCTGAATTTGTTTAGCCTGTTCTCAGTATGATGCTGTCAGCCACTGATAATCAGAGGGGAAAGTCATAAATACTTCTCTGAGTCTGGCTAATGAATTTTTTTTACATTTTTTTATTTCAATCAGAATGATTGCCATCGTTTGGCCTGGGAAATAGCGACTTGCAAAAACGCACTCAAGAGGGATGTAGGAGATTTAAACAATGCCAGATGTGAATGCTTGTTTTAGCCAATGAACTGCCAGGCACTTCCCAACCTCAGTAACTACCTTCAGGACAACAAAGCCCACAGGATGAAGGAGAAATTGCATTGTGCATTTCTGAGAGACACACATATGCAAAAAAAATGTCTGTGCCCCATGATTTGATGCAAATCTGAAGAGTTCTTGCTTTCCTCTCTTAAAATCTTCTGTCCCCCTAGATCCAAGGCCAGCTCAAGTCTCTCCAAAAAATAATTAAAACCATAAATCACTTTGGAGTCAGAACAAAAATGGCAGGGAAGAAAAGAGGTGAAACTGTATCTCCAGCTATTTTTAATTCAGGAGAACTGAGAAACAATGGGATAAAATACGGCAAAACTTTTCATCATCCAGGCTCAGCTTCACTGAGACTCATGGCTTTTGGGTTGTCCACCTGTATAACCAAATACCTCTAAATAAAGCAACTGTGACCTCTGTGCGCCCTGTATCTTTCCCAGTGGGACAGCCATTTCACATCACCATGATTCCTAGGGTACCAAAACGTGCTGTCACTGAATTTTGCAAGCTGTACCTGACGTCACTTCTCCAGGAAAGAGGTGTTTGCAACTTGTTTTCCTCCCACCATCACCAGCAGGATAACAGGACCCAAGCCAGTTGGTGGCATGGCATGCTACTCTACAGGCTGTGTAGGAAAGGCCACTCACAGGCACAGGGGTCTCCAGGGAAGCAAGAAAGCCTGCTCTGACTTTCAGGCATCTTTTTAACATCCCATTTCTTTGTCCCTTTATCCTGTATCATCACAAGCTTTAAAAGCCCCCATGCTTCTACCTCCTCAGTGTTCTTTTATTTCTGCTGTGCCAAAATAAAAGCAGGGAACAGTAACTATAGAGGTGATCCAACAGCATGAGGCCAGTTTAGTCATTCTTATCTCATTGTGATCAAAATCATAGCTCTGTATCTGTTTGCAACAATGCCATAAGACATGGAAAAAACCAGAAGTAACTCTGCCAATAAATTTTCAGACAATTTCATGATAAGGATAAGGCAATTCAATTTACAGAAGTAAATCTTTTTGGTTCTGTTGGTATTTTGAGTGCAAAGCTATAAACCAAAACATACTAAGAAAGAGTTACTGTTGTATAATTAATGTTCCAAAGAAGAAAAATATTTATGCTAAGGGATGATGTTAGCTGCATTCCCACTTGAGTATGTTATGGTACAATATTTAATTACATGCTTGCATTTCTCAAACATCTATTACAACCTATCTTCTGCAAGACATGATGCATGTGTATTATTGGGCTGAACAACATGATAATATATCAAAAGAAATTGCAAGAATTGTTTTCCAGTTATCTCAACAGAATGTCAATTCCCTTCCACCTCAGACTTGCACCCAAACTGATGAACCATGGCAGTCCTCCCTCCCACACAGGCCAGCTTTGAGCAGGAATGCCTTAACCTGAGGGACTATATTTTCAGAATACTACAAGCAACAGAAAAAAAGGAAAATAATGGAACTACAAAGCAACTTTCACCAAGAGGACTTGCTACTGATACAGCTGTATCAAGGCTGCAGTGAAGGCAGGGATTCACATGCCACTTTGAAGTACACACAGGAAAATCCAGGATTCTCTGTACTGGATATATGCTTTCTCTTCACTCCTCGTATCATTCCAGAAACTTAAGCCGACTACACGTAATTCACTTGACAATACATGCAACCTTCAGCTGAGCTTTCAGACATATCCAGGTTTAGTAAACTACAAATTCCGGCTGAATTTTCCTATGAAAGCCTGTGAAGTAGCTCTGCAGGGCTATTTAACATTTATGTGAGCCCTCACACGCAATTACACGTGTATATCAAAGTTTAGTGTCTACACCAGCAAGCCAAACATTTCACTTCAAAGAGGTGTTGGTACCTGTGACAGGGCTTTGAGCCCAGCTGGCTGCACTCAGCTGCTCTGGCACTGTGGGCACTGCAGGATGAGCCTCAGCAAGGTGACACACCAGGCTGGCAAAGCTGGAATGCTCACACAAAAAAAACCTGAAGCTTAAATTTATGATAGAGAACGCCTTTGATACATTTTCGTTCTTTTACGCTAAATTTCACTCAAATCCGCAGGATTCATGTATGCTGTCTTCATCCTGCTAAAATCTGACTTGATTTTGTCCACCGTGAGATTTCTGCTTATCTCAGGATCTGCAGCTCCTTACTCACTGCTGAGTTGGGAGAAGTTTGCTTCAGTTTGCCATGTCCCAATTTAAGGTGTGCTACAACACCAGAGAGTGAGGAGTGCTCAGGAACTGAAGAAAAGGAGGACAGGGAAAATTTCAAGGTTATTAAATTATTTGAGAGTCAGTGGATTCCTAGTGAGGCAAAATTTTGATTTTTTTTTAATGGAAAAGTTTGTTATGAATAGGGACTGTTCCTTCTAAACAGGACTTACATATATTTAAACCTCCCAATCACAGCTGACAACACCCCAAGGGCACAGTTTGCCAAAAATGGTAGACAAAATGTCTGGAAATCTTACACATGTGCAGCTGGCAAGTTGACAGTTCATGTCTCATTCAACCCCCAGCAACGAATTGTTACTCTGACATCAACCAAAAGTAAAACAGAGTATTGTTCCTTTCAAATATGCTACCTTCCCGAATTCCTGTGCATACAAATACACACACATTTTGTAAAAAGAATAATGGCATGGTTAATAATTCTGCTACTTTCTCTTTCCTGCACTTAAATAAATCTTATCTTTACCATTTGTCTGAAGAAGCCTTTACTGAACACTGCCTTTTCAGGGATACACCTCTCAACCACAGTATTCAAAGCCTGGTCTTTTGTTTGCAGGAAGAATTTGGAAAAAAACCAAAACCCACAACAAAAAACCTACCATATTGCCACTGTGACTCAGTACACAGCAGGCAGAGCTGCCTGTGAGAGAAGCCTCCTTTTGGAGTGCAAATCCAGGGGTTTCGTTTCCCAGTTTTTCTGTAACACCACAAACACATCCAGCTCCACTCCTCCGACACGTGCATGTCACCCACCTTCAGCTACATTTCAAAACACCACTTTTTGCAACCAAACGGAACATTCTCAGTGAAGGACAGAAATTATTTTTGAAGTAAGCCATTTCAAAATGATGACCGGTGATTGTTTTTCTGCAAGGAAAGCAAAGGCCAGCTATTTGTGCTCGAGAACATCACTGGCACTGGAGGATTAAACTAGGGCTCACAATGTTCCCTTATGTACCGGGAAGGACAGCAGGTAGATGCTCCTAAGAGATTTAATTCTAATGCTACGTAAGCCACTCACAGTCACAAAGACTTTGGCATAGACACAGATTCCAACTGTTCCCTGTAACTAAACAAACCCAGAAACACCGTTCATTACTGGCAAGACTGGAAAAGAGCATGTGAAAACCACGGAGAAGGAAAGCAAGGATATCTCACACAGCCCTGAGTTGTGCCTTTGGGAGGAGAGAGAGACAAATCTCCCTCTTCCCCAGAAGAGGAACCACTGCTTTGAATTTTCCAGCACCAACTACAATTTCACTGGATAACTATCACTTACACTGAAATAGTTTGAAGAGAGCTACATCAAAGGAACCTGTATACCAGTGCACAAGGTTTCTTTGCCCTCTGGGAGAAAGCCGGCATTGGTGGGTGAGCACAGTGCTGGGAACTTTAAGGAATGTGGGACTTGAGGAAGAAAGTAATATGGTGCTGTAAACAGTGTTTAAATACTTAGGTCAGAAACACAGTCTGTCCCACATTTGTCTGGTAAGTTTAATTTTCACTCTCCATGCCCTACTTCTGCGATGCTCAGAAAATCACTAAACTGAAAATAATTGGAAGCTGGAGAACTATTAAGGGGAAGAATCACATATGCTTGCCCTGTTTTAGTCTTCCTGGAGCTATCACACTAGATGGATTTTTCTCCTGCTCAAGTACAGCTGTTCTCATTCTTTTTCCTTTCAGAAAGGGTAACATCCCATATGAACACAATTTAAGGTCAATATATACTTGTGGAAGTGTATCAAGATTACATATGCCTGTGTGCACACAAGCTTCCAAAGCTTGGCTTCAAACTCTGCTCATGCAGGTACAGCTCAGACCTGCAGCTCCATATTGTGCTACATGCAATATTGATGGCATTTTGCTACTTTTCAAATTTTAAAGCTGTAACACAAAGCTTTTAAAGCATGCAGTTTACATGAGTGCTTTTGTAATTGCAATTACCCTTTGCTTTGGAGTTCACTGATGCAGCAAAACAGCTTCTCAAAAAATGGCAATTTCAGGTGTTTTGGCTATTGCAGCATCATTTTGCAGTACTGCATTAACCAAACACATTTAAAACATGATTTAATCCAATTTAGAAAAAAATATGACTGGTGAATGAGTAGCAGCACAAAGACAGCTACTCTGCCTTTGCAGCATCAGCAGTCACAGATATTTAGGGGAGGAAAGAGGCAGGAAACACAAGGTTGAGAACAGGACTGAATTTTCAGCAGTTGCCTACAAATTGCTATGAAAATAAATTGTAGCACTGGCAAGAGCAGTGTGGAGTATACCTGCAACACCCTCCAAATAATGCAGTCACCAGCAGGGAGTTCCAGAGCAAGTTCCAAAGCTCTGTGAGGAAGCTCAGGTCACACAAAGGGGGGAGAAGTTCGGGCTGCCCTGTGCTACAGAACTCAGGTGCAACAGTCCAGGCTTCAGGCACCTCTCTAAAAGCTCCTTTTTCAGATCTCACAAACCCTTTTGACTCTCCACACATCTCCAAAGATGGGAGGAAGTTTTCCAAGACTCCAGAAATTAAATATTTCTTATTCCCTGTTACGTGGTTGATAATCAGAGGAGGGCTGGGGGAAAGGATTTGGGACAGGGTTTGTGTTACGACATAACATATTACAGCAAACTGCTCAGCAAACACTTTGTGGGAGTGGGCAGAGAGTTTTGAGCTCAAAGCTATACTGATTAAATGTATTGGTAGGTTTTCTTACATTTAAAATCCCACTCCCATTTTGAATTACACTTTGAAATGATTTTGTGACTTCCTGTGGAGATCTGCCTCACTGAGGGAAAGCAAAGAGTCTCCTCATACAAAGTTCTGAATTCCAGTGCTTTCCATTACAACACTGGCACAAAGTGGGAGGTTAGCAATTTCATTGGCAAGAGACTTGTGTTGCCTCACTTCATTCTGTTTCTGGGTTAAATGGGAAACTTGGGTTTGGATGTTCTTTTCTTTTTGTGAAATGGCTCATTTTTTGGGACACAAAAAATTTATTTACAGAGCATTGGGGGTCATACCACCACTATTTCTCCTCTGTGCAACACACCACTCAAAAGTCACTTGTAATAGAGCATACAACTGGGGAGAAAGGGAAAGAAGAAAGAGATATTAATCTTTTTTATAAAAGAAGATTTTACACTTACCTGTATGTTTCAGTTCATAAATGAAGAGAAAGAAGAACAGAAGGTCCAACAAGTGAAAGGTCCATCCAGTGAAAATATGGAAGAGAAAAAAAAAAGAAAAGATACACCGTTAATTCAGAAAAGGAGGTTTAACACAGACAGCTTGGTGCTGTAAGAGCAGAGGCCTGAATATCTTGCCCACTGTCTCCCCAGAAACTAGATCCCATACACTGGATCCCAGAAGGTGTAAACTCATGGCAGAAACCCCCTTCAAGGTTGGGACAGAGAGTTTATTTTATCGCTGAGGACATGATTTGTTGAAATGAGCTTAAATTGTGGAGTGTGGCAGTTTTTTTCTTACACAGCTTTCTTCTTTCTCAGCTCAATGAAAGCCTGGTCAAAGTATTTACTTTCCTGAATACACTTCAGATCAGCAGTATCCTGAAGATGATGAGATTTTTAGCGTGTCTTTTTGTGTGTTCTAGTCATTTTAAGAAAAAAAAAAAAGGGCAGAACAAAACACTTTGGCAGGAAAAAAGCACTGTTTTTCATCCCTGAAGAGGGCCCTTACTTCTCTATTTAAAAGTCTCTATGCTCAGAGAGAATTAACACTTATTTACGATCAGAGTGCTTTCAAGGATTCTCAAGTTCAGTGGATTTCTTCTCTTTCCACATGATGAATTTTAAAAACACTGAACAAAACCAGGAAGACAGGACTGTCTTTTCTAGAAAATCCTCCTTTCCCTCCCTTCATCCGCCCTCTCACCATAACTGAGGAAAAGGCCGAGATGAAAGGCTGCACCTTAACTAAGCCTGTGTCTGCAGGAGTGGGGCTGGGTTTCAGTTCCTGCACTGCACACAAAGAGAAGCCATTAGAAGCCCGGGGGTTACAGGGAAAGGCACTGACAGGTTCCTTTTAATTAGGCTGAAAACTAACTTGGTGAGAATGGCTTGTCTGTATCAATAGCTCTAATTGACTGTTCTGAAGACGGACAGAGCAAATAAAGCAGGGGGTAATTATTGTCTGTGACAATTTGATTGACAAGCTTGTCCCCTGGAGGAGAATCCAGAGAGCCTATTGTCTAGCAGAGCCCCCAAAATAAAGCATTCCCTTTCAGAGGGCTCCATTAAAAAGCCCAGTGGAGGCCTGGGAGATTTGGCACTCTGCTAATGGGCTAACATTCATTCCAGCCAGGGGGGTTCCAGCACGGCTCAGGTGTGTTCACTGGGGAGGGGGAGAGGGGCTGAGGAGCAGAGGCGTGCCTCAGCCCTGGGCAGGAGGAGGAGAATGAGAACAGATGAGGAAGGTGCTGCCTCACTCTCCGTGCAATACACTTAACCATTCCAGGGCGGCAGATTTTCAATTCGGCATCACCGCCTCTCTTAAGAGAGCACTGCTGGAGTCAGCCAGAAATACAGAGGAAGCGATTGAAAGGGATGATGATGTCCAATCTAACATACCTACCAGGGAAGAGCTGCTAGCCGTGCTTGTTTTCCAGACCACCAATCACAACCCAAATGAACGCAGCCCGTGTTTTTAAACAGCACCTTTAGAAACTATTTCAGCGGAAGCTAAAAGCTCCCCAAAGCACTGTGCTGCCTGCCAGGCATCCCACAGCAAAGCTGCGGGCCCCCCAAAAGACAAAGAGAAGTTGGCAGGACGGAAACAGAAGGGAGAAAGCACCGATTAGAAACAAGCTTGACAGGTAACTTGGAAAGAACTAATACAGACACCTCAGGGCTGCCCACTTGTTCACCCACTTTCAAATTTCTTCCACTTCTAAAGAAACATCACTAAGGAACAGTTTCTCTACCAACTGCTGGCCACACTTGTTTTCTCCCTATGAAGACTGTCTGAATGTGTGTGTTTAGGGAACAATAGTGAAAATGAAAAGTCAGTATTACTGGAGGTATGAATTTAGTTTTGAATTGTTTTACTATTTAACCAATTACGCGGCTTCTTGTGGAAACTTGCGATTTCCCCCATGTTTTATTTTTAATGTCAAGACAATTTCATTAGAAATTCCAAACCACTTTGCTAAGAATATTCCTGTTCTCCACATCAGTGAAAAAAATTTATTTGGGCAGTTTTAGTCAAGAATGACCCTTCAAACCACCAGGTTGTTCTTTCACCCAGAACCACGGAGCACAGGAAAGTCCCAACACGGAGTAGCAGTCTGCTGCCAGGAACAGTGCTAGGGGCCCTCAGGCACATGGTATGGGGCCAAATCTCACTCAAGAGGAACAAAAGATATTCATCAGTTCCAGCCTGTCACTGCGTGTGACAGCAGCAGCCAGGCTACGAGCAGGGCTTGGTGCAGGCAGGTACGACACACTCAGAGAGCGAGAGGCAGTGTCTTTGAGAGCTTATCATTTAAATGTGAGACAAAGGATGAATGGAAAACTGAGCGACAGGGGCTGCCCAAGGGCTCAAAAGCAGGCCAGCGGCAAAGCTTGTGAAACCCCCTAGATATCCTGACCTCAGGCTCAGGGTCTAACCACTGAGGGGTAAACAGCCCATCAAGTGTCACATGCCACGTACCTTCCATTCTGGGAAGGGAAGATACAGCTGTGCTGGTTTCATTTTCTCTCGCACAGAGGCACGCTGTGAGCGGCAGCACTCCCGATTCCTGCGAGCTGCACTTACTGGCAGCTTGGAGCTTCCCTCTGTCGGGAGCAGACACAGCTGGGAGCAGCTTGTCTCTGGGAAAGGCAGTGACCTCTTACTGCCAGCCCTGTGCTCCTGCTCCGTCCCCACCAGGCCGTGGACAGGCGCCTGCCTCCCTGGGCTGGCCCGAGGCAGGGCCAGTGCCCAGCTCGGGCTCTGCAGGAGCTCAGCGTGGGGACTGCATCCTCTGGCACGTACAAACAAGGCTTATTTAATGCCAGACAGTCTGCCTCCTGACTGTCTTTAGAAGGAGTGCCACAGGTCAGCAGGCCCCAGACTGAGTTCCAGCCTCCCAGGTGGTGGTCCCAGAAGAGTTAAGAATTACTGAGTCATGAACACAGGTCAGTTTATAAAGTTCAATCTACTGTTCTGCCTGGAAGGTCAAAGACATTACTTCAAAAACTGAAACTGTGCTTAGAGGTCATTGCCCAAGCACAAATTGCAACAGCACAACCACATAAACCACAAAATCTCAGGAGACATTGTGAGAGAAGTCAAAGGGCAAGAGAACATTGTAGCCTGGACCTTGAGAAACACAGAAACCCTGAGGCATCCTAGGTCTTGGCTGTGGAGAGGATCCCGAATCTGCAGAGCATAGGCTGAACTCAAAGAAGACTTAAACTTTGAGCTATACAAAATATTTTAGTTCAAAAAATCATCAAATGGTTTGGGTTGGGAGGGACCTTAAAGATGATCTTATGCCACCCCCTGTCATGGCCAGGGACAACTTCCACTATCCCAGGTTGCTCCAAGCCCCATCCAGCCTGGCCTTGGACACTTCCAGGGATCCAGGGGCAGCCACAGCTTCTCTGGGCACCCTGTGCCAGGGCCTCACCTCACTCACAGGGAAGAATTTCTTCCTAATACCTAATCTAACCCTGCCCTCTGTAAGTTTAAAGCCACTCCCCATTGTCCTGTCACTCCAGGCCCTTGTCCAAAGTCCCTCTCCAGCTCTTTTGGAGCCCCTTTAGGCACTGGAAGGGGCTCTAAGGTCTCCTTGGAGCCCTTTCTTCTCTAGGCTGAACACCCCCCATCTTCATCAGAGAGGTCAGTGACCACATTAATGTGGAAGTTTCATTTTTGCTTATACCAAACCAATTTCATTTTCTGGGTCTTAGACCTTTCCCCCATACACACAGAAAAAAAAAGAAAAACCCTTTAATTTTTTGACTGAAACTCTTTGCAACATGCAACCCAATTGTAAGTAATATTGATTCCCCCCACCCTTAATCATTTTTCTTGGCCAATTTACTGTTCACTGATTATTTTGCTGCCATCTGCGTACGAACAACTTGAATGTAGAAGCTCACTCTATGGCAGATATCAAAGTGAAAATACACACCTCAAAACAAATCACAGGCTGGAATTCTACAGGAAAAAGGTTCAAGAAGCAATTCAACCGATTGAGCAAGCCAATCAAGAGAAAAATCCAGCAGGTACTGTGACAAAAGGCTTACAACGTGCACATAGAACTTAGTGACCACTACCATGAAACCATAAGCCACGTTTAAATCCACAATTAGGCTCACAGCAGCAGCTTCAAAAAAAAGCCAGGTCATTATAGCCTGAATCAGATGAGCCAGGACACAACACAATCTGGACTAATGCCAAAGCAAAACGAGTCTTTAAGAAGTCCCAGACTGATAGTAAAGTCTCTTTTGACTTCTTCTTACCTTCCAGATCAAGTAGATATGATTCAGCCCCCTTCCAAACTGCACTTTTGAAACTACAGTGATGTAAGTCCTCTCTAAAACCCCTTCTGCTGAAAGGTGCTTAGGTGTTGGCTGGGAATTGTTTCATAAGAGGCTGGTTTCAGGCACTCAGGTGTGAGCAGCTGGCACCCTGAGCTACCATTTATGCCAGGCAGGACTGGGAGGCCAGTGGTTCTCCCTTCCCAGAGTGCCACCCATCACTCAAGGTGAACACTCCCATCGAATCTGTAGTTCCAGAAGCATCTCAGATTTCAGTGTGTTACTCAATATGCTAACTAGCCCAGCACCCACAAGGCAACAGATGGACCTGAGACATTTCTGTGTCCCAACCTTGCTTGTGCTAAGTATCTGCAGTTTGATGTGATGGAGGAACATTTTAGCTGGTAAAATGGACAGAAGCAGCTGCTCCTGGAGCCACGAGCCTTGGGTTTGTCTATAGTTGGAGATAAAGAGCCAGGTTCTGAACAAAAAGGGCTCCCATACCCTAGAAGGGGCACAACACACATCTAACACCTTCCCTGCAGGGGACACTGGCATCTGGGCTGGAAGGCAGTGAATGTGGATCAAAAAGCTGCTTTGAAAAGGTGGATAAGCCCGTTGCAGTTTTTCTGTAGCATGGGGGGGAAGAGATGGCTGGGCAAAGGATGAGCCTCCTGCTCTGGAAAAGTGAAGAGATATTTTCCAGAGTTGACCAGGCAAAATTTATCTATCAAAGAAAGCAGGTGAGCAGGGGAACTTACAAAGGCTGATTTCCCAGGGCTTGGGGTTTGATTACCCCATGTCTAACAAAAGTGGGAGCTCTACTCAGAGCTCCTCTAGAAACAGAGGCATGTGTCCCGTGTGGGTTCATTAATGTCTAATAATGCAGCTGAGCTTACCCCTAAACCTCCCCTCAAGCAGGGAATTAATTTGTGTGTGTCTCTTCGCTTTGCCTGGCTACCTATTTTCACTGAACTTTCCAGCTGAAATTGCCTAGTGAATTCAAAAGCTTTTACAACAGGAGTGACAAGCATGAAATTAGATGATACAATCATATACACCTCATTCCCTTCAGAAACCAGGTTAAAAGTCATTTAGGACATTTTTCAGCACAGAACTCCTAATGGCTGACCATTTCAGAATGAAGATTTTTATTATGTTTTTCTACACTGTTATGCTAAACAGGAATAACTGAGGGATCAGGGATTGAAATCGGGTGCATGCAGCAGACACCTGAGCCTGTGGGGGACCCAGGCACAAAGCATTTCAAGTATGAAGACCACACTAATTGGAACCACACTGCCATGAGCAAAGCAAGGCAAGGCAGCTCTTCCCCCTGCCACCAAAGGCACCAGGAAATTCTTGCTTCCTTAGCTGTTTCTAAAAGGACACTGCTAATGACTACTGCTAATTTGTATTGTAAACACCCTCTCTCAGACCTAGGAAAGTCTACATGACTCTGCTCCTAACTGGGACCCAATTATCCCTCCAGGGCTTGTGCTGTACTGCAGGTTTCCAAGTATGGCACAAGGACTGACCCTACAAATAAAGAGTCACCACTGTCTTGCATGTGCTTCATGCTTTGAATCCATTTGCGTTTTTTAGCTGCTGGCACCATTAGGGGAGATGCTGTTCTCAATTAAAACCAGCCCATTGCTTCCCTAGGCTTAATTAGAAGCAGGGCTGTACATTCTGGCACCAGCAGTATTTTCTTTTCAATTAATGGACTTAACAGGCAGCAGATGCCAGTATCTTCCTTTCTCCCCTCTCCAGCAAGCATCCCACCCCTATTTTAAAATCATTGACAATGATTTTAAAGAGACAGCTAATTCAGATACTGCTTCTAAAACTGCGAACAGTTATAAAAAACCCCAAATAAATCCATGTACATTTCAATGTTGAGACAGCCCATAGTAATCGTCCATCTTCTCTATATTTTAAAGCAGATGAGAAATGCTGAGCAAAAAGGAGAATGGTGAATTAAATAACAGTGCAAACCGTGATAGTCTAGGACTAACCTTCTTGTCTGACTTTCATTAAGTCCAATGGTAAGGCCACAAAAAAACTGCAGTTAATTTTTCTTGATAAAAGAATTCACACACTTCAACTTTCTTGCATTATTTCATTGATCATAAGTTGCAAAGAGAAGGCAGTTACTCCTCCTATTGGAAACTGTAAATTTACAATTAAATATGGTGTTGATTTTTTATTATATAGTAACAAGTCATAGCCTTTACCCCCGCAAGATTATTTCGTCTGTTTTAACACTGTTGCCTTCTTTCATTAAACTTTGTAGACCTTCCTCTCTTTATCAGGCTACTCCTCTTTTGCTGGAATTTGCCAGTCTTCTCTACTCTGGATACTTTGGTCAGGGATTCAACAGAAATACAGCACACCGACATAAACCTTGCTTGCTTGGAAACTTAGTTAAAAACAGCTCTGGGGGAATCACTTGGAGCTCAGGATGACAACACTCTGTCCAGCCATGGGGGACTAAAAGCAGGCTTCAGATACATCTGATAACAATGCTGCCTTTTGGCAGGCCTGGGCAGGAGGGTATTCCAGAGGTGTGGATGAATCACGAGTAAAATCCTGCCTAAAGTCTATCAGATAAACCTTCCTTTTAAACCTCAAGGGCTAATAGCCATGAGATTAAAGGATGTTTTCATAAAACAGTCCCATAGCTGTCCTACTCCTGTTTTGCTCCTTACCCTGTAAGTAAAGGTAAAAAACCTTTTCCCCTGCCCTTTTAAGTAAGGAAGAATATAATGCCATAGCACAGAAGCACCAAAATCCATGCACTGAATTGCAGTGCCCTAAATCAGGGCTTCCATTTCACAACAGTGGGCCACCACTACTTCACACAGCAATCCTGAAACCCAACCATATTTAATGCTTGAGAACATCTATCTGTCCCAAGTGCCACGATAAATTCTGTGATGTGGAGATCCTTCTTTTACTGAGACTGCTGAGCCCTCACCTCTGCGCTGGGACCCATCCACCCCTCTCCCACAGCAACTCCCAGTTACTGTCCCCTACAGTCTGCTCTACCTGCCAATAAATGGCAACACATGGCAATATCTGACAGCTTAGCCTACCCTCTTCAGTGTCCTGAACGTCTAAGATCTACAAAATCTCACCAATTTTATTTCTGAGCACTGTATTACAAAAGGTCCAGCGTCCCCCTTTTCATGTCTTACAAGCCAGGCCAGTGCTGGTGTTCATTTCAGGGCACAGAGCCAGGAAAGAACAGTTTGCTTTCCTTTAGTCTAACAAAACTAACTTGCCTTTCCATTAAGCAGCTGGATCAGTTCATGTTTAAGAGAAACTATCCTTAATTAATTTGATAAGATTAAAATTAATTTAGAAAAAGCATAGAAGCTGCCCAAGGGAAAATCTCCCTCCCCACTCTATAAGACAAACTGGTTCAAATTCCATATTCTTTTTCATAGAAACTGTGAATGTGAAAGACAGGGTCATTCATAATATTAAAAAAGGGAAATAACGTAATTGTTGCTGACATAAAAATTACTGCTCTTATTCCAGGAAAGCAGGGAACAATTGGGAAAAGAATAACCAAAGAGAAGGGCAGGGGGAAGGCAAATGGGGGAGTTTTTCTTATGGTAGGTCCACTTTTTGGAAACTGAAAGGAATCTGGGACAGTTTCCTAATCTAAAAGTGTTGTTTACATCAGAACTATGCCCTTCTAATGCTTTCTTATTTCTACATTTATTTTTTTACTGAAAAGAAAACAAAGTATGTAATTACATTCCCTGTATGAGCAAACCAAAACAAATATATAAAAGAGCATTTCTCACAGAGAGAGAGCGAGCGAGGGAAAAGTCTAGAAATGTCCTACCCAAGTTTTAGACATTTCCCTGAGATGACTGACTTGGAAACTTGCTGGATACCTGAAATCTGAAGCACATTCTGGGAGGCATCATTCCCGTTCTGTGGGCTACACTCACAACGTGTACAGTGAGCACCTCTCACCAAGGACAGCCAGCACAAAGCTCTCCAGTGAACTGGGATGGACCTCATGGACCAGGCACTGCACAGACAGAACAATGCCGTGTCTGACCACGAAGTGACTGAAAGGACTTGCTTTTGGTTCTCTCAGCCAGCACCCAACTACTCCAGGTATTTTCCTACATGACAGAATGTATGACATGTATGACAGAAACCCAATTATATCAGTTCTGCCTGCTGTGACAATATTAGAAAAGTCTTTAAGCGTGATTAATGCAGATAGCAAATAGAGAGAGTGTTTGATTTGCCTGTTTTTAATGATCCCTTTACATGCCTCATTCTTCCAAGCTTTATGAAACTCCTTTTCCATGTTGGAAGACTAAGAAACAAATGGTATTTGCAGGTATTTGCAGTAAGCTTCCTGACCAGCACACCAGGAATAAATGAGGCAATTTAACTGAAAGAGCCTACTTTGAAGGGGACAGTAAAAGCTGCCCTGTACAAGATTTAAGAGAACTGAGGAAGAAGAGGAACTACTTTGACACCAGGCTGGAGAAGATGGATTCTGTCCAGGAAATCACACTACATCAGCTTATGGTAAGTGTGGCTCAGGCATCCTAACTCAAGGATTTTTATCTGATGCAATCTATTTTGCGTATGCTGGTTTGATTTAGGAAATGCAACTCTATCTAGATGAGATTTACTGATATTTTTACCGATATTTTTCCTGACATCCCCTAAGAGCCCATTTCAGGGCTGCCTGATGTGCACAGGTGCTACAAGAGTTCCTCTTACAGCCCAGTCTCAAAGCCAAAGACTTTATTTAAAGTCCCTCCAAGGCCTTATTTGCCAGAAGCACGAGAGAAAGGTCTTGAGAAAAACCCTTTGGCAAAAATCCCTTTCACCAGGCCAAGGTGACTTTTGTGTGAGTGAGATGAAAAAGAAAGTGTTCACCAGAGCATTTCTGGTTTTGTTGGCCACGGACCTTACCCTGACCATCACTATTGCCACAGACTGGGAATAGCTCAGCAGTTCTCTCCAGCCTCTGTTTCTCAGAGTGGTTTCATGGCAAGCAGCCTCTCTCCTACCATTCTGTCTCTACTATAGGCAAGCAAGCAGGGATGGACACAGATCCTACGTTTTTTGGAGGGGTGGGATATAAAATAACATTGATGAGAAAGGACAAAGGGGTACCACAACCATGCAACCACCTAGTGTAACAGCATGTAGATGAAAGCCCATGTTAATTTGGAGAGAATGATGGTCTTTCCATTTATTTAAAAAGTCACTCCAGCTCCCTTGGATTATTGTGAATGAAAGATCAGGGCAAAACTCATATATTCTTCCCCTACTCACTAAATAAAGTAAAAATGCAGAGCCCTAGCTGAGAACCAGCAAAGCCCCACTGCAGCACCAGTCAGAGACTGTAAAAGGAGCTTACACAGAAACTGGCTCATCACACACCTGTTAATTCTGGGCATTGTGCAATGAGCAGTTTCTGGTTTTTACAGCCTGTCCACTTTGCTGTTTGTACAGGTGTTTATGCACCAGGGAAACAGGTTGGAAGATGGGAAAACAGGTACAAAACCATAAACACCAACAAAGAGAAGGTGCACAAAGAGATTTGAGACAGACCTTTTCCAAGTGGCTGTCATTCCTTTAAAGTGTTGGTGGGAAGGATAAGGAGCTTTGGGATTTGAGCAAAGTTAGACTGTCCAGCTCTGAGCTAAAAACAAACTTCCTATTGTAGTTCTCATCTCAGTGAAAATAAGTCAACTCAATTTCTTAGCTTAAACAGCACTTCATGGGATCCAGTGTTTATATGCCCTTCAAACATAGGAACTAAAAGAAAAATGAATGTATGCAGTGAAATATAGGACTGCTTAAATGTTATATGTTTATATATATATACACACACACACATACATATATATTTCAGAGATCCTAAACATTCAGTGTTTGTTCCTAGGAGTAACTAAATTTGAAAATAAGAAAAGACACATTACAAATTGCTGCTAATTGTGCCATCATTTTATCAAATGCTAAACATTCCTGCCTGAGACACTGCCTCTTCTTTGCCATAGATCTAGCAGCAGGGAGCTCTCGTAATAACACAAAAATACAGCCTGAGTGAATTTCTGAGATGGGAACACACTATACATCCTCTTGCCACACCAGGGAAATGCATTTGGCAGCTGACTCCTACAGCTTACCACTAAAAGAAAGGCCAAACATCCGAGAGCAGGCAGGAGAGCTCTTCCTGGAGTAAGCAGTTTCTTTCCCCTGTTCATGATCCCAGAATTACATTGCTCTCATTGAGTCCATTCATCAGCTTAAAATGAGCACCTCACTGCAGTTCCCAGCATATGAAGAGTGGCTGAATTTCAACTAGTTCCTCTGGAAATGCTCAAAAAACATACACCACAGAAACCTTTCAGACGTCTCCCAAGCAGACTTGGGGAGTCTGTTCTTAACGCTCACCTTTCTGTAACGGAAAAGGTAATTCTTCATTCCCACTGGCTGATTTAAACACATTTAAACACAAGTATTTTAAGAACTACTGAATCACTGTGAAAATCTCAGGAAACGTGATCTCCACAATGTACAGATAAGAGAATGTGCTTTGATATTTCAGCTGATTAAACAACTGTCATCAAAAGCTTGTCCTGCTTTCCCATGCAGATCA
Organism: Pachycephala philippinensis; assembly: GCA_013397055.1. Classification (NCBI taxonomy): domain Eukaryota; kingdom Metazoa; phylum Chordata; class Aves; order Passeriformes; genus Pachycephala; species Pachycephala philippinensis. The sequence continues at coordinate 496,781 of VWZT01007465.1, read as the reverse complement.
GTCAGGGCAACAAAAGGTATCATCTGTCTGTGAAACTATTATACCCCTAGACTTTCATCACAGCTGCTATTTCAATGTATTGTCTTCCAGTTGCCTAAAAAAAGGCATTTGAGTGAATGCAGACTAATCTAATACGTCATCTGTCTGCTTCTCAGTTGTAAAAAAAGTTCACTGCAACATTAGCTTAGAAGTTGAGTGACCAAGGCTGCAGTGTGGCTATTTACTGTGCCCTGACCAAAGAGCAGGAATGGAGTGCATGCTCCAGCCTCCTCACAAACACCAGTTCACCTAATTCTCAGAGAAGAGGTAACATTTAACTGCTTAGAATAGAGGAAATGGGTGATTAAAAAAACCAAACCAAAACAGAACCCCTCTGGACTAGGTCTTCAAAACAAGGCAGTAGCCGAAAGCTCTTGTACAGTTCTAAAAGATGAAATTTTGTTTTTCTAACTAAATCTAAGCGTGGCTTTAATATACTCTGCCTCTGATCATCTTCTTTGCCTTCTCCCTCACATATAAAATGGACCTTTGCCCTAAGACAAGTATGTCAATTTATGTGAAGTTCATGACCTTATGGTTTATACAGTCATGGTTTTCATATATAACTCAAACAGGCATTTGGTTATTAACTTAATATTATAGCTGACATTAGTTATTCTGAGAAAAATAAGTAACAAAAGCTAATATAACAAAGCTTATGATTTTGAAAGGTTTCTATTTCTGGAAAACATGAAGCAAAAAACCCCAACAAAGCAGCAGAGCACTGAAGCAGTGTGTTTTAGCATTTCTATCCACTTAGAAACTGAAGATCTGCATTTTCAAAAGAAAAGGGCATATTAACAAGTTTCTCCCAGACTTTTAAAATACAATATCCATCTTGCCTATCGAATAATACAAATGCACCTCTCAAAGGGCATGCCCTGGCATGAAAGAAATAGGGATGTACTTCTCAGCATAGCCCTTGTAGCTGTGTTTTCATGTTGTAACAGAGAGCACCCTGAGGCAGGTGAGCAGTGCACCTGGCTGAAGTCTGCTGGGAATGCAAGGATTGGACTTTTAAGTTCACAGCTAGGCCAGGCAGCTGCTGGTTTCATTCCTCCTGTAAGCTTTGTAGCAATTCCTTCTAAGATTCAATCAGGAGTGATACATGCTCTGGCCATGACCGGAGCATCATCCTGGGTTAAAAACATACTTAACACTCTGGGTAACCATCCTGAGTTGTTCATGTTCTTCTGCAATTGGATAGACAGAGTAATGCAGAATGTAACATGTGAAAATTGTCACCCCATCAATTAAGTGGGTGCTTGTTTTGGCAGGACAGATCAGACAGGCTATGATCAAAACCAGGAAAACAGCTCCCAATTTTTGATCAGTAACTGGGCTTTCACAGTTTAACAGTCAGCCAGCAAAAGGTTTTTGGGAAAAATACTCCCAAACCTGTGGAATACAAGGTTACATGTTAAACAGGCTAAATGAGTTTATATTGTGTCTCTCCCATCACAAATCTGGCCCTACTGTACAGTGAGTATTATTTGTATCAGTTGGGCTTTATGAATCCAGTGGGAGAACTATTAAGAAATTAATCGATTTCATTGTCAGGCTGTTTCACTTCCTTCCTCCTCCTACCCTCTCAAGCTTACATCTTCCTTCATTTCCTGTTCTAGCTCTATAAATCACTCTCCTCTTTGTGTATCTCGTGTTTGCCTTGAAACTGCATTCCTCTCAGCCACTAGCTTTTAAATTAGCAAGTAAAACAAAAGGATTTCTCTGGCAAGGGTTACTCTATGTAAACTCAGGCTGTTGGCTGTTTGGGGTTGTTCTGCTCATTGAGGACCAAAGTGCTGGCAGTACATGCACCACATGCAGCTCCACGTGTTCTTCTCCTCAAAAACAGAGCAGCGTTGTCTTCCAGGTTCCTCAAGCCAAGTCAAACCAAAAATTACATCCTTTGTGTGACTAACTGAAGCCGAAACTGTGGAGATGCAGCAACCTGCACAGAGAAATTCTTCTACAACATGCCTCACCACGCAGGTGAAATAGCCCTTTGATTGTTGCATAAAATAGCCAAATTTGAGTCCACTATGGGATAGATATTCCTTACATGAAGAAACATTAGACCTCTGTGGCAACCTGTGAAGTGTGACTAGTGCATCAGAGAGGATTCTTTGCAGAAGGTAGAGTTAATTAAATTAATAAAAGATATTCGGAGACCTACAGAAGGCAAGCAGGCAGCAGATCTTGTTCCAGGTATATTCAATTTCCACTCCCCCATCCCCTGTGCTCATAGCTTAGGATGTGTTCCCTGACTGGAACAGATCTACGTGTGGGAGAAAAGCTCTCGTGCAAAAGATTTGGCAGTGCCCCTGAAACACGAATTGGTCTGTCAGTGAAGATGACTACAGGAGCTTATTTCTCTCCATTTCCCTTTAAGTATATCCCTTGAGCAAGCAGAGAAACACAAATGGTTCTTGATAGGCATAACTGCTGCCAAAACTGTTCTTTGGAGGAATCAGAAATGCATACATATGCTTTATTAGCCACCCACACAAGGACAAAGCAGACAAACTGAATTTAATTTGGTTTTCATTTTAAGCCTTGAATTTCAAGCACTCTTCTTCATGTTGGTCCAACTGACCTTGACACTTCTATATTCTCGATGGACTTTATGTGGAGTTCAAAGATGAAATTCTCTCTTTGGTTTCCTGCTTCCTCTGATACTTAAAACTGGTGAGTACAGAGTATCTCTGTAATAGTCTTAACAAACAAACTGTCTGACAGATTTTAGATAGTAAGCAAATACAAATGGGTATATCATCACCTGCTTCTATTTTACACCTGCAAGTCATACATATTCTTTGGGCTTAAACCCACTGTATTTTACTTTAAACAGTATTAGTTGTATGGCAGATAAATAAATACAAGAAGAGACAATTTATCTATATTTTCAGTGAAAGGTTCATGAAGTCCCTGCTATGAGGCCATTAAAATAACACAACTACAAATGAGAAGATGCTGTCCTCAAGTAAGCAATGAAAAGCATAAGCAGAAGAGAAAAAAACCTCAAATGATCTTTCCACAGCACAAAAATGATACTGGGTTCAACTCCTCTATTCTCCTGGGTAAGTGCCACAACTCCTGTGGGGTTCAGCAGCACTCTGCCTGGCATTTGGGGATCTGGAAGTGAGGGGGAATACAGCAGCATCCCTTTACTTTCAACCAACCAACAGAGAAAGCCTCCCAACTGAAAAATTAAACAGGGAGCTTCAGGAAAAGAGCTGGCTAAACAAAACTCCCCCAGACCTGATGTCTCGAAACCACATTACCAGGAGACAAGCACTGAAATGCCCACAAGGACCTGTGACTCCTGACTTAGCTGTGATGGATTAGCCTTCCACAAAGGAGATCTGGACAACATGATGGGCAGCACTGTGCTCAGTCTGCACAGAGTGAACACAACTAGAATTGATAGCAATGAAAACTGGAAGTGCTACAGTGGCTAAGTCAGTCCTCCAGATGATTACTGATGGCATCTTATCATCTACAAACCCAAAGCATCTAGAGAAGACCAATGAGAAAGACAAAATTGATTTTAGAGAAGACCTGCAACCTACATAAACAAATGCCATCAACAATACAGTGTAAAATTTCCTCCCCAAAAGGGCTGTCCCAGCAGGGGCACAGCTGCCCAGGGCAGTGGTGGAGTCACCATCCCTGGAGGGATTTAAAAGCTGCGTGGATGTGGCACTTGGGGACAGTTCAGTGGTGGCCTTGGCAGTGCTGGGTTGATGGCTGGACTCGATGATCTCAGCAACCTTGTCCAACCTAATGATTCTGTGGTTCTACAGCAACAAAGCCAAGCAGGTTTTGTCTTTTCACGAACAATCATAGTTCAGAGAAAAGTCCGTGAAATGTCACAGCAACAACTGAAATCAAGAAGAGGTTACCACATCCAAACTCTCTCTGTTCTCTATTGCACAGGCAGAGTAAAAGGAATCAGTTTTGTGTGTGGAGTTATTACAAAATTTATGTGCTAAAAAGGTTTTTTTGAAGGAAGCATTTATTTCAATTAATAAAAGACACAAAGAGTAGTAATTCATTTGCTGTCTCAGAATATTAGGACAGAGGAGGGATTTGACTAATTAAGCAGTACTACTTCTGCAAAGAAGAAAAATCCAGTTCAGAGAAGTGACAGGCATCTTCTCTGAACTTTCTCACAAAATGCACTACCCCATACAATCACAGGTCAGTAAATGTATGACACCTTCACAGACATGACCATAATTCATCAAAACAATATTTTTACCAAATTTTGTACCTGGTACAGGGAAGTTTCTCAGTGTGCAAGAGCAGAACCTGGCCCACCTCATTCGACTGAGCTGGGACTGACTGCTCAAGTGCCAAAGTTCCAGGATACCTTGACTAAGGCCCAGAGCAGACCTGCACCACAGGGAGCTGGTGAAATCCAATAAAGAACAAGTAATGGGAGTTCCTTCATATATCCTTTGAAAAAGGACAATCCAACTACCTGCAAGCAATCCTCTGTGGCTCCCAAAGAAGACAAGTGTGTGTTTTCACTCTAACAATGTGCCCACCCCCTCTGAGTGCCCAGAAGGGTTATAATGCTTAGCTCTGCTTCTCCTCCTTACATGAGGAAAGCAATCCAGAATGGGTGTGAGAGGAGAATCTGTGTGTTTGAACAGCCTAAAAGGTTATCACAGATATTTCGAAGAATTGACCAGATTCTAACCATATGTCACACTATAGACAAGCACTTTTCTTTTTTAAAGAAATGCACAGTCTTGAGATAGTAGCTACTACTGGTCCCTGGCAGGCAAGCACTGATAACGACAGCACTGGGCTCTGCCACTGGGCTGCCACACAAAACCATCACGTGCAGGAAGATGGATGTCCTAGGTTACAATGGAAGATGTAACCAACAGTATGTATTCTATTATCATCTTTCCAAGCTGTTAGAGCAGGTGGGGCAATGTTCCTTACCTCCTGCCAGAACTCATCCTTGATAACTTAATGGGCAATCAAGGACCCACTGCATGGCTCACAGATAACTGCTCTGGACTATCTCCTGTTAATGGGCCCATCAATGCCTTGCCTCATGACTCACCATCCCATTGTGAGATGCTCCGCCCAGGAGGAGGAACTGAGCATCCTCATCTGTATAAATACTCGGAGGTTTGGAACACCAGACAGCCCTTACCTATGGGACTCCCAGAGGATGAGAGCTACACCACTGGACCTTCAGGCAAAGACCAGACTTTTCTCTTCTACAGGATCACAGCTTCCAAAGGACCACTTCATCCGGACTGCTACTACCACCCTGACCAACAGGGTGTCAGGTTGTATTCTGACTCTGCCATAGTTATTGCTGTTTTGTTTGCCTTGTTTTATATATATATATATATACAGTAAAGAACTGTTATTCCTATTCCTCATATCTTTGCCTGAAAAGCCCCTTAATTTCAAATTTATAGTAGTTTGGAGGGAAGGGGGTTGCATTTTCCATTCCAAGGTGGGGGGGCTCCTGCCTTCCTTAGCAGACACCTGTCTCTCAAACCGAGACAATGGAATAGTTCCCTTGATATGTATTAGTATCACATCAGCAGGTACATAAATTAAGAAACTACCTGCAGCCAAAATGTGATTCTCTACATGTAAGAAATCTCCCATAAATGCACTGCGATGTCAACAGAAATACTGACTGCATAAATGTAGCCAAATTAGTACTCAATATGCTTCCTGACAGCATGGAAAAAAGGAAGAAATTCCAGGCCACAGCTCATCTCCTTGGTTTAAAAGGCATCAGTAGCTGCCAAGGACTCTGCCTGCCTTGCCCTGTCAAGGATTTTTCACCCCTTCTGAGAGCCATGGGTAGGATCTTGCTGCCAAGTTCAGTACCCAGAGACCAGTAAAAGCTTGGAGGAAGGGGCTGCTGGTCTTTGGGACATATTTATACAGTGACTTACAGGAGGGATTTTTGGTCCACAGGCTCTTTGGGAAACATCTACTGAAGTAAGGTCATAGGTTTACCACTAGTGTGCCTCAGGGGGTGATACAGGGCACACATTACACGTAAATCCTTGAGACTGTAGCCCTAAACTACAGTGTTCATATGGAATTATTTTTCCTTAATGTTTTTACTGTAGGAAAAAAAAATTGCATGAACAGTAGCATATTTCAGGCCTGAACTTAAAAAGACCTTTTTCTCTGGCTATAGGGGTATCCCTTCAAACAAAGATGAGCAGACTGATCCGACTCTGAAACTTCCTCTCATTAGCCACTGTGATTTCCTATTTTCATGAGTAATGTATTTCCCACGAAGATGAGACTGTTTTTCAGAGCAATGCTATTAACAGACATCCTTCTGCCTGGTTTTTGTTTGTGTCTGTGCGCATTTATTTATTTATTTGCTATCCTTAACAGTAACAAAGCTAATTTCAAAGCATTAGGGTATGTTGTCTTCACAGCACAAAACTGACAGATGTTTCATATGTTAGAAATAAACCTCAGTGATATTCCTGTGCTGCCTTCAATGAGTTTTGGCTTTTATTTTCCATAGCAGGGGAAGAAAACATGGCTGAGGTGCAGGTTTAGAGGATTCAGCACAGTTGTTTATCTTCTGCAGTCTCTACAAGTTTATCTGACTGCTCCTGAGCTGGGACTGCTGCAAATGCAGAGTATCAGCAGGTAACTGAAAAAGGAGCTGCACAGACACGTGTCACATGAAGTGACATCCAAAGTGACTTGACAGTCACAAACACCTCACGTTTGCTCTGAAAACTGAGCAAAACCAAGGCAAATGAAAAACCTGCATCTGTGTGCCTGAAGATGTGATTGGTGATGAGTGGGAGATGTCCCAATCCGTGGCAGGAGGGTGGGAACTAGATGGTCTTTAAGATCCCTTCCAACCCAAACCATTCTGTGGTTCCGTGATGCTCACGGGCAGAAAACAAGCACAAACACGCTGTACCTTCCCACAACAGTCACCCTGCAATTTTTGTTAGCCTGTAAATCCTTTGTTCAACAGCAGCAGTTCAAAACTGCTCTTCCCAAAACCTCGCTAAAACCCTCACCTTTGAAACCAATGGAATTTTGTTCCATCTACTGGAAATGATACAGTTTCTAAAATTTTTTTAAACTAGTTTTGGTCAGGGGTTTGTTCGTAGTTGCCCAGGGGGAAGGGAATTGAAGTTTCTTTCCAAAAGGCCTGATGACCTCAACATCAACAGGTTGGGAGTAGCCAGAAGAAAGAAACACAGGAGATAAGCGACCATTAATGAACATCAACCCCAAACATCATCCCCTGGTGTGCCACGTCTGAGAAAAGACTGATAAGAGAACTGAAGAATGAGGATTAAATTACCTTCTAAGGTGAAGGGATCAATAGCCAATAAGAGATCAAATACTAAGAATTGTGTCATTTAAGACCAATGAACTTGAGAATTTCTTTGGGGTTTATATGTAAAAATATGTGAAAAATCTACTAAAGAACCATGTGTGATGGAATGATTTTCACTGCACAGCCCAGGCAATGTGTGGATGAAATCATTTCTGTTGCACATCCTGGCCAGAACAACATCCTGGCCAGAATAAAGCAATGCCTTAATTCTCTAACACTGAAAAGATGTTGGAGAGTTTTTGTTTTTCCCGCAGTTTCCGGTGACACATCAAACTAAAGACATACCATTTTAAAAGTTACAAAACTCAGTGGATTGTCTCAGAGAACCCAAACCCCAGTGTGCTTATTATTAAGCCACAATGGCAAAAATAGTAAAATTATGAAAATTTATGGTGAATTTTCATTTACCTTGGAAAGACCACGAACTAGCTCCATTTTGCAATGCAAGTCGTGACGAGATTATTCCTTGCCAACATGAAGCTTGACACCAACTGCTCATGCCAGTCTGTGCCCCTAATCTCTACTTGCATAAATATCCAGATAATACTATTTCTACTATTAATGATGATAATAAAAATACCTCCCCCACCTCAGGCCCAGTGAGAAATCACAATCTGAAAGCATTTCAAAGGCTGTCAACCGTGAAAATCAATCAGTGCTGACAACCTCAGCCGAATCAGGGCTCATGGAGGCAGTTTCCAGCATCACTGGAGAGTTGCCAGCCTAATCCTCTCGCTGTAAATACAGTGCTGAGAGCGCCTCTGACAAGGGAAAATGAGCAGATTACATGGGGAGGTAACAAGCTTGAACTGCACCATGTCATGAATGGTGGGGTGGAGGGGAGAAATCAGCCTCCCTTTGTACTCCCAAATTATTTTCTTTGTAGCAATCTTTTGAGTAAACCTTCTGGCGAGAGAAGTTACCCCTACACACATTACTGCAGCCTTACCCTGAAAATAAGGTGGTGGCCATGAGAGGTAAACTCTTTTGCCTTGTCCAACAGAAAATAAGCCATTTGCAAGTTCTCAGCTTCCCTCAACTTCACAATACAGCCACCAAAAAGCAGGTTTGCTCTGTGCTCCAGGAATGGAGCCCAGATAGAACAGTACAGCTGGGGGCCTTCATGTTCTCCTGCCTTCTCTGACAAAGAGGCTGCTGAGCATCCTCTGGGCTCTCACCTGGGCCATCCAGGGAACAGTATTTAAAGGGAGTAGATGGACACTGAAATGCACGTGCAATCAACCTGATTACTCACCACAGCTTTCCATACACGAGTTGCTGTCAAATGAAACTGGCACTTCTAAGCCCTATTTGTTCGCCCCTGTGCTACTCACTCCTTTGACGCAGTGCTCATGAGAAACTAAACCAAAATCCAGTCATGAAAAGACCACTGATGATTCACAGATCTGTATCATTCCTTACACCCCATCCAGAAGTGCTTAAGCATTTCTTGACCCCATGGCTTTGATGCTTAAAGAGGCCAACCTAGAAACAGAGACTAGACAGGGGTAAGGGAATAAAGGTGGATATTTATTTGAAAGGCCTTCAGAGGCACACCCTGGGCAGGCCAAAGGCTGCACCCAAGATGGACCCCGAGTCACGAGTTCTTCACACTTTTATAGCTTTGGTCCATTTGCATCTCAACCCAATTTCACCAATTAAACTTTAGCTAATGATGGAATTTCCCCTCAGCTTGCCCCCCTTCTCAAGATGCTGGGTTACACATTTTGGGCCTAGGCCGGGCTGGGTGTCCTTGGAGAGCAGCCTGGAGAGGCTTTGTTCTGTCTGTCTCAGCATGAGAGAGCAGCAGCTCCCAGGCTGCAGGACACTGCGGAGTTACACACTGGGAATACAGAATTTGAAAATAAAAGCTAAAACATAAGGTATCAGCTTTCCCAGCACTACAACCAGAGCCAGTTACCGCTCTCCCGCGCACTCACACAGGATTTTGGTCAGCTGGCAGCTGTTCTCTGAGAATCAGCCCACCAGCTAGAAACTGCAAACATTTTACAAAGCTTCCTCCTTGCTTTAAGAGCTTCACTGGAAGGAATCCATGCAGAGGTCTGTGTGCTGCTGGCATCAGCCATGTGCGTGTGCAGGCGTGCCCACTCCCATGCAGAAATGAAGGAAATACCAAAACCCTCCAGCGCTCCCTGGGTTTTGGTCTTTGCTGCTGGACACCACAGCTTTATGATTTCAATGCCTGTATTTTTTCAAAAACTTCATGCTCTTGAACAAAGAAGTGAACTCTTCAAAACACTGCTTTACATGTCAGTTCTCACCCAACAGCTGTTACAGACAATATTCATGCCTTATTATTATTCATGAACGTTCAACTGAACCATTTTTTTTTGTTTCCACAAATGTTAGGGAAATGGCTCCTTTCTCCAGAGCTGAAAGGGTGTTTGTGTAAGAACAAGAATCCCCATTATTACCTTGATGGTCATTATTCTCAGTTGTTCATTTCCTCCCTTTAGAAATTTAAATCATGCAATCAGAACAGAGCACCACCACCACCTGACTTGTAAGACACTCACTCCCTCCCAATTCCAAAGAGAAAATAATTCAAATAGGCTATTTTTAAATAACTGTTTATCCAAACTACTCTGTGAATCAATGTCATGTTTGCTGAAATCAGAAGTAAAATGGCTTGGAAAACAGTTCTGTCCACAGTGAACACTGGCACGATCAGTAGCCATAAGCTACTGATCAGCTTTATTTCTGAGCAGCTCTGCACAACCAGCCAGCATCTGTGTGGGTACTGGGGGTGAAATCAAGAGGCTCATAAACTCCTTTAAAAGCTTGAGAAAATCTTGACACTTTTAGCTTTAAGTATTTGCTTTTCTACTGCACCTTTAGTGAACATTATCCATCTTAGGGAGTTTAAATTAAATTTCGTAGAGTATTTTGATACAAGTTGGCATTCTCCAATCTACTTATGTGGCAAACGGAATTATGTGATGTACAAACAGCAGATAAAGCACAGGCAACCTGTAAAGCATCAGTAGGAGAAACAGATATTTTTCACCTCTTCTTCAAACTTGCTTTCATGCTTGATAAACGAAAAACTTCCCTATTTGAAAATAGCATCTGAGCAACGAAGTTAATCCTTTCTCTGCCTCCATGCCTGGAAAATAATCTTATAACTCATTCTGAAACTCAAAAGAGGTAGATTTAAGTTAGATTTTGGGAAGAAATACTCCACTCTGAGGGTGGGAAGGCTCTGGCACAGGTTGCCCAGAGAAGCTGTGGCTGCCCCTGGATCCCTGGATCCAAGGCCAGGCTGGATGAGGCTTGGAGCAACTCGGGCTAGTGGAAGGTGTCCCTGCCCATGGCAGGGGGTGGAAGGGGATGGGCTTTAAGGTCCCTTCCAACCCAAACCATTCAATTCTGAGAGTCTCACCTGTGTTGTTGGGCACCTCTGCTTTCTAAGCAACAAGTGCAGATCCAGAAGAAGATGTGTCTCAGAAAAGGGACTTCAGTGGGTGGAGAAGTGGAAGGATAACTGCCTTACAAACAGAAAATAAATGGTTGCTTTTCTTAGGAGCACAAAGGCACAAGAAAACTGCACTCAGAGCTGTGCTGGGGTCTCTCCCAGGAAACACGTTCCCAGCCAATATGAAAATATATGACTGGTGACACCAGGTTCAAAGGTACCAGTGCATCAAGACAGGAAATACAGAGTATTTCAAAGAGCTGAAGAAAGACCTTGCTACACCTGTGAGGAATAAAAAGGCAGACGAAACCTGGGCAAAAAACCATTAAATCAGGCACCCAGAATGTAATCCTAACTGAACATGTGCAGTGATGGGCTATAAATTGGTCATTTCAGAATCCAGCTTTGGGAGTTAACAAGACAGCTGAATAAAAATGCCAGCTCAGTGCTCCCTAACCGTCTAACAGCAAGAAGAGTGACAAGAATTAAGAACAGAAAAGCAAATACGAGATGGTAAGTATGATGGATGCACAGACAGAACAAGACTGTGTTTTCCTACCATCTGAAAAAAGATGCACCTGAACTAGAAAAAACTTTCAGCCTGAAACAGAGATGGCTGAGCAGGCACGTGGACAAGGGCTATGGAGTGCAGTGACACAGAGCAGATTGCTGGAGCTCACGTGTCCACTGCACCTTCTGGGACAGGAATGGGTGCAGCCAGTGAAACCGGCCAGTTCACAGGGGGCAGAGGGAGTGGCTCTTCACACAATATTTAGTTAAGATTGTGCAACTCATCTCCACAGAATGCTGTAAATGCTAAGAGGAACACAGAAAAATGAATGGGAGTAATAGCTGAAGATGTCACCTCTGAGTCAGGGAAGTCCTTGAGGATGGAACACCACTATGATAACTATACTCCTGCCTTATCCTGGTGCTGTTTTGCAGAATTTCAGTCTAGTTGCTGTTGGATATGGGGGCTAGGTGGACTCTTGTGGTACACATGATACATCATTCTTCAAAATAATAAAAAACCACTCCAACAAACCAAAGAGAACTCAGTCAAAACAGATTTAAGTTGGGTTCTAGTACAGCATCCGTGTACCACTGAAGAACCCATTCAGTGCAGCTGATGTAGGAAAAGGCCTCTAGAAGAAAAAACAGAAGTTTGACAGCTCCTTCCAACATGCTTAAATCTGTTCTGTTGCATTTGTATACAGAAAGGACCTTACTTTCAGAATGTCCTTACATTATGAAAAGTAAAATCACAACATAAACCTAGACAAATAAATATATCTATATACCCCCACACTCTAAATTAAGTCCACTACACTAGTATTGCCAGAGTAAGCTGTCTGAAGCATTTAGCAGCTTTGGTTGGCTGGCTGAAAATCAGGAATCTTAATACATGTAGGAGACATCAAGCACAGTTTTACTGTTCTCAACTCTGTGACCTGATGATAATTTTCCATAAGCTATTATCCACCTGTACCTTGCACTATCCCGTCATTAGTCATACCATAAGAATACAAGCTTATTCGGGCTGGAAAATCCTATCCACACAACATACTTCTGTTCTTATGATGATAACCTGAACAATACTCCCAGCCACAATCCAACACAAAGCTTGTAATGAAAGGATTTCCCCTGGTCTGCAAGTGCGAATGGCAATGGTAAAAAGGGAATTCAGAATGAAAAGGCCAACCCCTGGGACACTGATGGCAGAAATGACAAAGGAAATCACGTACTAGAAATCAGGAAAAATACCTCTGTGATTCACAGAAAATATATAATTTTAAAAAATTGGGAGAACCCCATACAATCAAGGGCAAGAATCAATCATGTGTGTGCATTGGGTAGCTCTGAATTCCCCACAGGATTTGAGCTGCCATTCATACCCTGAAAGAGAATTCCAAGAACCAGTTAAACCCCACCAGAGGGAGTGGAACACAAAGAGGGAGAAACGGAAACTAAAATCCTGAAACTCTTCCAGTTTCCAACTGCAGGCTGTCACCCACCTGCACAGGTGGGAGTGGTGTGGCTGTGGGGCAGGGAAAGGGGATGGGGCAGGGAAAGGGGACAGGGCAGTGATGCCTAAAGAGGCCAACCTGGAAACAGAGACTAGACAGGAGTAAGGGAATAAAGGTGGATATTTATTTGAAAGGCCTTCAGAGGCACACCCTGGGCAGGCCAAAGGCTGCACCCAAGATGGACCCCGAGTCACGAGTTCTTCACACTTTTATAGCTTTGGTCCATTTGCATCTCAACCCAATTTCACCAATTAAACTTTAGCTAATGATGGAATTTCCCCTCAGCTTGCCCCCTTCTCAAGGTGCTGGGTTACACATTTTGGGCCTAGGCCGGGCTGGGTGTCCTTGGAGAGCAGCCTGGAGAGGCTTTGTTCTGTCTGTCTCAGCATGAGAGAGCAGCAGCTCCCAGGCTGCAGGACACTGCAGAGTTACACACTGGGAATGCAGGATTTGAGAAATACAAAAGTTAAAATGTAAGGCATCAGCAGGCAGAGGGGACAAGGCAGAGAGTGGGGACAGGGCAGGCAGTGGGGACAGGGCAGGGCTCCAGCAGGGCTGGGCTGGCTGGGTGCAGGGCTCAGGCTGGCAGCTGGGGAGCGGGAGCCATCAGCTGGAGCACGCTGTTCCCATTAATCATCTGGTGCAAAGCTGGCCTTCAGCAGAGGGCCTGACAAGAGAGCCAGGATCTAATAAAACCCTGACAGACTGAAAGTGAGGCAGCCTCCTGCCTGTCTCGCTCCTTCGCTTTGAAATGTGGGGTAAAGGTTGGGGGAGAACAAAGAGACACTGATGATTGATAACAACTTAATATCTTTCTGCAGCTTTATCAGGCTTTTTAACTAATGACTTAAGCAACTTCACCTCTACAAAATCAATCATCATGTCATAAAAGTCTGAAACACTACAAAATGAAGTGTCTGCCCCAGGGATATAGAGCATGTGTCATGTTTAAAGTGAACCTAATTCTTCTGGGGGTCCCTGGATGTTACTTTTTACTTTCATGTCCCTTGGAGATATTCAGAGATGGGGAGAGACACAGCAGGAGAACCCAAAATTAGTGCCTTCCCTTAAAGAAATTATTCAAGTAATCCTATCAGAGCTGTTTGCTCATCAGAGAAATGAACTCGGTGATCTGAATAATGTAACCACAAATACATCAGCAGGAACAATGCTGCAGCAGTCGAACAGGACAGACAACACAACCTGGTTCTTCCCAAAGCTGACCAAACTTCAACAGAAAGGCAAACAAACCCCACACACTACATCCTGCATCCTCACTGGAAACACTTCAAACTGACTCTTCTTTTCAATTTTACAGTGTCTGGAAACCATCTGTTTTGAGCCACCATCCTCAAATACAGATATGGACAAGCAGGTGAAGATAAGCACATGCAGTGTTTGCCAGGTACAGAGAACCTGTTTAGGCAGATGAGCAGAACCCAGACTGTGCTTCTGATGCCTAAAGAGGCCAACCTAGAAACAGAGACTGGACAGGAGTAAGAGAATAAAGGTGGATATTTATTGGAAAGGCCTTCAGGGGCACACCCTGGGCAGGCCAAAGGCTGCACCCAAGATGGACCCCGAGTCACGAGTTCTTCACACTTTTATAGCTTTGGTCCATTTGCATATCAGCATAAATTCACCAATTAAACTTTAGCTAATGATGTAATTTCCCCTCAGCTTGCCCCCTTCTCAAGATGCTGGGTTACACATTTTGGGCCTAGGCCGGGCTGGGTGTCCTTGGAGAGCAGCCTGGAGAGGCTTTGTTCTGTCTGTCTCAGCATGAGAGAGCAGCAGCTCACAGGCTACAGGGCACTGCGGAGTTACACACTGGGAATACAGAATTTGAAAAGTATAAAAGCTAAAACCTAAGGCATCACTTCTCCCACAGATGCCTGTAGGTGCAGAGCACTCCTTGAACTTCACTGGGCACCTTCCCCATGAGACTGCATTGCATCAAGTTGGTTTTGACATCCATAAATTGGTGTCAGTGTATCTGACATCAGTAACTCTGGGTTGCACTGAAAACATGATTTAGTCTTCATGACTCAAAGATACAGAATTGAAAGATACTGAAGCTACCCATTTTTAAGAGGGAAATAGCTAGGAAATGTGAAGAAAATAACTGATGCCAGGAAAGAGAAAGGTCCAATTAAAAATAAATAAGTTCCTAATTTAGGACTTGGCAGCTCTCTTCCCTCTTAGCAGAAAGCAAAAAAAAAATCACACTATCCCCCTCTCTTTCTGTACATAAAAAGGAAAACAAAAACTTCTACATTAACCTTGCATCCTCTGAAGTCTCTTCTCGCTGGCAGAAGAGCTGAGCAAGGGCTATGAGGAGCACATGGCCCTTTGCCTGCTCCCTGTGCAGGTGCAGCTGTGTCACTGTTGCTCACACCTTTCCTCCCCCTTTTGCCATTTAGGCAAAAAACATTCTTCTAATTTAGGAAAAGGAAGATTTTTCTCAAATTGGGTCAGACACCTAAAAGTGATCAAGGCTTAACTTCCTAAGCAACTTAAAAAAAAATAACATCATATTCTTGTTCAAGGTTTTGTAACCCTTGACTGGATATTTATGTGACAATGACTTCAACTGCCAATTTCAGTGCTGCACACAGCCAGGTGAGATCATGAGAGCTTTTCTCTACACACAGGAGATATCTGTACAGTGCTTTGAGTTTTAAACTGTTTCTATTTCGATCCTGTTTGTAACCATACTAACATTTAACAGCAGGGCTCCTGCCAAGGATGAATTACTTGCCAGAAATTTTTCTTTTTTTCCTTAAAAAAGCTCAAATCTGATACAAGCCCTGGATTCTTTCTCTCCATCTTTCATACAGTATATAATTCCATCCTCTCCCTGTTCAACAACTTTACAAGAAGTGTATTTAGACAAAACCGAAGCTGGCATATTTTCTACACACTTAATGGAAATATTCCTAACCACTTTTGCAAGCAGCTGAAGACAGGCTTTTATCTTGCCATGAAGTCACCAGGTTTAATTTGCAACATCACAGTTGCTTCTATGGCAACAGATGGTGACATCAAACACAGGATCATGACTTCACTACAGGATCAAGAAGGATTAGCTTTGCACTGAGGAAGTTAAGATCTAATACAAACAAATAGCTACAACAATTGCGGAGAGAATTTACAGTGTGATCGTTTACTCCCTGTGTAAATGTTCTTCTTGTTTACTCCAGTAGGAAAATCCCTTTAAATCAACCAGCTGTTTGTAAATTAAGCCCAAATGGATTAGCTTTAAAACAAGCTCAAGGATTTAAGATTGGGTTTGCACATGTACCCAGTCATGACTGCACTCGGGCCTATGACTTCCACCAACACTTAGAAAGAAAACAAGCCAGAATTACAAAATCATTCGCTCACCATAACCTCGAGGTCTTTCACCTGCCCTAAGCAGGTTATGAGTGCAGCATACCTGCATATAATTTTTACTGAAGCATTGGCTTTGAGCACTGCTTGCTAACCCTGAAAACCTTGTGGGGGCAGTTATTTAATTACCTGATATATTATCTTTCCTAGGATAATCCCTAAATGGATGAATTCCCTGGCCTTTCACCTTTCCATTACCAAAACAGGACCCAACAGAGGGGTCCCAGCTTGAAACGCCCCTCTAGAGACATCTATTTATTACTAATGTCCCCAGCCAGAGGCAGCCCTGGGTGAGACAGCACGTGCAATCCAAGAATCAGCTTCCCCCAGGGGAAAACACAGAGATGGATCTTTCCAGGACACAGCTGAGTCTGATGGTGGGATATGGAAATCCACATTCTGCAGCTGTTGCAAGGACTCTCACAGGTGGGAGCAGAGACAAAGCCTTAAAGCTGCAGCACAGGGGAAGCTCCACCTTGGGAAGTACCTTTACAAAAAACCTGAACCAATTCTATTGCTCTCTGCCGAGTTCCTGGGCACAGGCCCTCAGCACGTTGGTTCTGCTCCACCTGAAACCCGTGTGCTGCACACAAGCACTGGGGTGTGCACGTGCCCAGGTACTCACACACATTTTTTCCCCTGCAGTAGATTCCAAGTCTCTCAACAAGTGGCATTTAGCTTCGTGAGAAGTATTCACAGGAATTCTGCTGGACCCCAGCATTGTCTGTGTCTCCACAGACTGTTTTCACTCTGAAGTGGTGCCAGCTTGGGCAGCTCTGCTGTAAGCTGGGCACTGTGAGAGTCCCCACCATGGCAGGGCCCTGCCCTGACAGAACCACCATCACAGGACATAAAGATGATTTTGATTCCTCACCAAGTCACTCTCGTGCCTCTTTGCTGAGATGCCAACTAGGGTATGAAATCCTGTTCCACTATCAGTTATCATTTATATGGACACATCTATTAGACTGCCAGTCCTGTTGCATAAAGCACATTATGTTGATTAGGAGAGCCCTTAAGAAAGGAATGGTTTTGAGCAGTTCTCTCCAGAATTAAAGTCAGACAATAGCTGAAGCACACAGCAGGGCAGCAGAGTTATTTTAAATCTGCCCATCCATTTCACAGGTTTACAAGTGCTCTCTATTATTGTTAGAGGACTCAGCAGGCTTTGTTGGACTATCCTTATCAGTGTCAGTAAGGATTAGCTTACAGAAAGGAACTTGCCTAGGTAAATACATTCATTTTGCACATGCACAATTGACATAAAATCAAAGTAAATCAGGAAAGCAATAGCATGAGGGAAGCCATGGAGAATGATGTAGTGGGATACATCTGTTAGATTCACTTCCAGACACATTTAGTTTGAGGTAACGGATTTTTTGACCTTCTTCCACATATACTTATGTGATAATGAGAAAAACTTCAGACTGTGTTTGTCACCTCCATCTTTCTTTTCCTGTTGCATCTCAATTCCAACCAGCTTCCCTTGCGTTCCTATTGAACCCAGCTCCTACCTCACTATTAGATTCTGTCTCCTTCCCAAATACTTCTAAGAGGAAGTCAAAAGCTTTTCATTCCTAAAAACCTGTTGGCCAGAATTAAAAGCATCTTTACCTCAAAACAATTATCATTCAGTGAAAGAAAAGACTGACTACAGAGAAAGGCAGAAAACCTACTACCTCAATGCTGCAGACATTTGACAACTCATTTAAATTCTGCACCTCGGCAGCCAGAAAGAAAGCATGGTGATAATACACCCTCTGCCCTGCTCCTTGCCTGCTCAGCTATTAAACAGGGCGCCCACTCTGATATCCACAGCAGACTGCTCAGCCCAAAGAACTCGGCGATTCCTCTGCCAGCGATGGGCAGACCCACAAAGCAGAGCAATGCTTCCATCTAACACTGCCTTGGAGACCAGAAATATCAGAGAGACTCCAGAAGCTTATGTGCTTCACTGGTGTGAAGGAAGAAAAGATGAGGAGATCTAAGTGTTTGGGTCTTTCAGCATTTAGCCCAGGCAGCAGGAGGAACTGAGCACACTGTAACAGAAGCTGAAGGCACCTACACGAAGAGCCAACTTGCAGAAAAATATTTTGCAATGTCTGTGAGACCTGGAAGCATTAAAACTAACATGTAAGTGTTCCCCAAATGATGAGCAGGTTCTGGGATGAGCTGTGTGCAGGAATCCCCAGTCCAATTCACCTCCCGGTCTGAAGAGGAGGAGGAGGAGGATCGCTCCTTCCCCACCAAACAGAAGGCAGGAAAAATGACAGTTCCTGCACAGAAAGTGAGGAGGGTTGAAGGACAAACTCTTCTGGGGGAGGTTTCAGAAGTACATATTAAAGCCCCTTCCTAAGAGAAACCAGGCCTGAGCTGTCAGAGGAGAGAGTCTAGCACTTCATCCAGGAGGATGCTACTGATGAGTGATGGGCAGTTGCAGCATTGCTCTGGCTGTGTTTAAACACACACTCATAAAAATTATTAGAAGGGTTTGTGGCCTTTGATCTGGCTAAAAAGACATGCTTAAGATCCATGTTTTTCCTAAAATGGCTCTTAAAATGAATCAGGTGCCTGTGTTTGACCCAATTCTACTCCCTGTTCCCAAAAGAGCAGTGCTGTCTCCGACTCCTGACCAGCAGATGAACCCAGTGCCGAGGCTCCACGGATCCACCTCGTACAACACTGCCTATTCAAGCATGACCTCCGGAGGCTCAGATCCCCATCCATATTTCATATTCCGCAGATGTTTTTCCCCCCACTTTTGCTGCCTGGTTTTAATGCACCACTGGTCTCTGTGCAACCCCCACTTAAATATATCTTACTTTTTGTTGTAAGCAAGCAACAAGGTGAAAAGCAAAACTGAAAGGTCTGACAGTCCCAGCTTCCCACTGACACATTCCCTTGTTTATGTCAAAAACCAGGGGCTGTAAGTGACAAGAAAGCAGCAGAGAGTGGAGATTGCACAGAATCATTTAAAAGGCAGCAGTGACGTGAGAGCCTTCAGCAGGCCAGAGCTGATGTTTGTCAGCCTGGGAGGTTGGGATTGCATTAAGCTACATTTCATTAAGAAAATACTCAGAAACTATTAAGGGGTCCCATGTGGCTGCTTCAGCACATTTAATTTAATGTCTTTCCTCTCCAGTGACCAATCCACCCCCCACTTTCTTACAAACGATGACTTGTGGGTCTTAACCTTACAAGTGAAGATACGTTTGACCCATTAGTTACCCTATTTAAAGGCTTTTGTTAACCTGTAGTACAGAGCTCAAGCCGTGGTTTTACACTGAGGCTCCAGATCACAGAGGCAGATGGTGTCATAAAAACCCACCTCCCCCTACCCTATTTATCCAACTTCTGTTCTGTAATCGACATTCATTCTTGAGGCACCATTTTCTGGGCACCACGTTATCCCCCCAGACCTGGAGCTGGGGCAGTGGGGATCTGAAATGCTGGTCACAGGGAATGCCTTGGTCAGGGTGTGTGTTTGAAGCTGCTGTTGCTGGCCTATTTCTTGGGAAGAAAGTCCCAAATGTCAAAACCCACACTCCAAATGCAAAAGCCTCTTCGAATATGTAAAAACTCCACTAATATCTGGGGAATTAAAAAAGAAGTAAAAGACAGAAATTATTTCATCTTGATACTACAGTGCCTACGTCTGTTTTAATTTTTTAAGCTTCCTAGTCTCATTGCCCAGATCCACTTTCCCCACCAAATGTATGTATTTTCCCCTTCCAGAAAGAACTGCAGGAAAGATAATGAATCATGACTCTGTTGGCTACAGAAGAGGATTTCCTAGTAAGCTGCAAAGTTCACAACCTTCAAATTTCCTTTCTTAGACTCAAAAATGACTCAAAAATAAAGCCTGCAGACTTAAGGAATGGAGAAAATCCAAACACAAGGAAGTCTGTCTTTTACATTACTTTTCCAAAAGAAACTGGAAAGCTAAAGAGAGGAAAAAACCCCACAAACCTCAAGCACTCAGTACTGAGGAACTGTCAAGAAGCAACATACACGTGCATTAGTAACAGTAATAATTAATGAACAATCCTGTTAGGTATCCTGTCTCACAGTCAATGAGCAAAATCCTTACGGAAAAGGTTTCCACAGTCTGGTTTGTTTAATTTTCAGAAGGAAAATAGGACAATTAGTATTGTGACTTGCTGGTAAAACACCCGAATTATAGAGCAATGTTAATTTCATTGCTGCTTAGGATCAGCAGAACATCACTTCTCCCTTTGTGCTGTGGCTGCAAAGCCCAGAGCATGGAGAGTGTCTGATAAGGGGCTGGAGGCAAGCTCCTGGCCCAGCAGCATCTCACTTGCTGAGCTCTAATACCATGACATGTACAGCAATGAGCTTTTATTGATTTTGCATTTGGACCTGCCTCAAACACTCAGGCCATCTCTCCACAGGAAAAAAAATTATGTGGGAATGTAGGAAGGACAAATCTGGCGCTAGATGCAACAGTAACTGAACAAACTGTATTTCAAATCTCCAAAATAAATTGAGTTCTTTATCTAAAACCAGGAAAGAAACTATAAAAAAAGCAAAATATTCAGGAGAACTAAAAGAAAGTATCGATACTGAAACAGAGAAGGAGCTACTGAAAAGAGACACTGGCTCAAATTTTCAGCTGAATCTGTTCCAAGAAACAATTTTCCTTTGATTGCTCTCTGTCCCCACAGTCAGCTCTGCTGGGCTGTGGGATGCACTCACCAGCCCTGCCCCAGCTGGTTCAATGGCAATACCCAGCTCAGCCAACATGGGAAACCCATCCCATGAGCATCCTTCCACCCTTCCCAGCACAGGCATGCCTTGTGGGAGGGTCAGCACAGCCACCAGGGCCTCTCCAGGTGTCCTGGAGAAGTGGGGACCACACAAACTTGCCTCTGTGACTTTCTCCAAACAGAGACGGGAGGGAAAGCCTCGCTCCTTCCATGGTCAGGTCACAAATCCTGCAGAAACCTGGGAGTGTCACTGCCATAAATCTCTGTGGTGGGATTGCCCAACACACAGTGCACAGTCTGACTGCAAGCAATGCCATCAGCTAATGGAGTCTGTGTCAGGACTACAAGAGGCCCTTGGCTGTGTCCCAGATTGTGGAATAACCCACTCCATGGGGTCTGTCAGCAGGGGAACCCAGGGACCACGGGCTGCTGGGACCAAGCTGCTGCCCACAGCAGCTCAGGCAGGGCTGATCTAACCACACGGCTTCAAGCAAAGGAGAATTTCCTGTGTATCTAGTGCACCAGCCCGAGCACTCAAGCCCCAGACTGTCAGTCTAAGAGTCTTTTTCACGGCACAAAAATCAGTGGTGATTGCCCCAGCTGAAAAACACAACAGCTCATCATGGTAAGGCACTCTGTGCAAACCCATCACTCTGGACAATTACCAGCAGCTAAATGGCCACAGCTGGACAGACACACTCCTGGATCCTGTTCATGGCACGATTGCCAGCAGCCCTGCATTGCCCCTGGCTTCCCCAGCCCTGCAGGGTGTGCAGAGCCAGCCTGGATCCTGCAGATGCAGGTACAGCTGAGGCAGGTGCAGAGCAGGGGCAGTGCTCGTTTGGAAGGCTCAGAGTAGAGATTAATTACCCACAACGACAGTGCAATCAGCAGCAGAGGTATCATCAACTCTGCCTCTTTTCTGCACACCATTTCTACAATCCAGGGCAAGGTATTTAACAGTTCCCGGGCTCAAAGGGCCACAAGATTTGCAGTGAAACTGGAATGACAAGCAATGCCACCTGGGGCTGTGATTTACCTGGCTGCTGCTGGCACTGGGCAAGTGACCCAAACTGGAGTGTGTGCACTTTGCTTCACTGCACGGGGAGGTGGAAAGTACAGAGGTCTGAAACAGGTCGTATTCAGCATCTGTATTTTTCAAGTCATTATTTGTGATCTTGAGGTCAGATGTCACTTTTTCTATGAAAGCAATCTTTCTCACCCTTTTTTGCTATAATTTTTTTTTTAGTTCATATGAACTTGTGAGGGGAAATTCAATAATTTGTGAAGCAATAATGTATAGAGAACATGCTCCAGGCTACTAATAGGTTATTAATAGAGCAAAAATTGCTGCAGATTAGACTACATAAGCATGCTGCCTAATTGCAGAGCAAAATGTCTATCACATTATGTGGCAGTTGAAGTGAAATATGTGTCCTGAAATCTTGGTTTTCTTTGCATTACTTACCAGCTTGGTGAAGTGTCATGATAATCCACAGAAGGAGTCATGCAACAGTGGGGAAATTCAGTGAGAAGGTTTTAAAGAAAAGGTAACATACTAATATCATAATCCTACTTCTATTCTGTCAGGTAAGCTGGATTCTTGGAGCCCCTGTAAAGGTATTTTATGCTAAGCAAGTGTTTGACATTTCCCCTGATCTACAAAAATTTAAAACAAAATAAAATAAAGAGATGGATTCGAGTCACAACTGACTGAGTTCACCAGAACTGTGTTTAAAGACCCTGAAAAGACCCTGCTAATACGACAGATTCAACTGTACCTGAAACTTGATTGAATTACACATTTTCGCAGACAGTCCATAAACTCTGAGCACATCCCCCCCCACTTGCTCTAGTAACCTATTCCAGTGCCTAAGTCCACCACTTTTTCTAGTATTAGCATGAGCTCCCTGGCTGAAATTTAAGACCAGTAATTCTCAGGTCATGTTTCCCAAGCACTAGAACATGCAACACCAGCCCCTCAAAGCAGCAGCAAAAGCTGCAGTGATGGAGCTGACAGCTGCTGTTGTCAGGGGATGGTCTGCATGCCACCTCTCCTCCTTAATCCCAGCCCCTGCCTGTTTGTCTCCTCCTTGAATGAGATGACAAGTTTAAAGGGAGGCAGTCATTAATTACATGGTTTGGTTTGAAGCTAGCTCAACACAGGAGCTAAAATAATCAAGACTTTTCAGCACTGCTATAGCACAAATGATGCACAGATCCTTTCAGAACTGTCTCCTGCCCAAATGTTCCTTCTCTTTGTCTCTGCAACCCTGAGTAGGGTTAGGAGGGCCCAGGACAGGTTTGGGCACAAGAGCTCTGACACTGGGCAGCACAGCTGATGCCCTCTTTATCCTGGTCCCTCACCAGACTCGTGCCCAGCTCACAGAGCTGCTCTACACAAGGGACTGGCAGCAATAGGCTGGACCAGTTCTTCTAAAAGGGAATATCTTTAATAACCTGGAGTAGCTTCTGCTCGTCCTGACTACCCTGTCCACAGGAGTTACAGACCTTGCTCCCTGGCAATGACTCCTAGACCATGGATACCCAACATAGCTGCCACAGAACGGAGTGTTTCACATGCAGAAGGTGGCTGTGCTGGATTCCCTTCTCTCCATCTGCTCACAAGGAGCCAACCCACAGCCACCCCCAATCCCTCCCTGCAAAGCAGCTTCTGAGAGAAGGCCTCAAAGAGGCTTTCCAAAAGAGCACACAACGACAGGTGTGCTGACTGCTGCCAAGACAGCCCAGGTAATGAAATATCGTTCATTTAATGCTGCAAGAACAGGTGGGGATGGTGCCTTATGTTTTAGCTTTTATATGTTTCAAATCCTGCATTCCCAGTGTGTAACTCTGCAGTGTCCTGCAGCCTGGGAGCTGCTGCTCTCTCATGCTGAGACAGACAGAACAAAGCCTCTCCAGGCTGCTCTCCAAGGACACCCAGCCCGGCCTAGGCCCAAAATGTGTAACCCAGCATCTTGAGAAGGGGGGCAAGCTGAGGGGAAATTCCATCATTAGCTAAAGTTTAATTGGTGAAATTGGGTTGAGGTGCAAATGGCCCAAAGCTATAAAAGTGTGAAGAACTCGTGACTCGGGGTCCATCTTGGGTGCAGCCTTTGGCCTGCCCAGGGTGTGCCTCTGAAGGCCTTTCAAATAAATATCCACCTTTATTCCCTTACTCCTGTCTAGTCTCTGTTTCTAGGTTGGCTTCTTTAGGCATTAGGGACACAAATTCAACAAGCTGTGTCACCTGAGCTGTAGCTGGGGAACGTGGGACTGTGAGAATTGGGCTGAAAAAAATGAGCTGAGTCTGCTGCCACTGCACGGGTGTGAAATGCCACGATGGTGTGTGACAGCACTTGGCTTGGCTGAAGCAAGCAGGGTCCCTGCAGAAGCACTGCACAAACGTGCGTGGTCAGGGATTCATTTTCCCATGTGCCAGTGGACGTGCTGGGGCCCAGCTGGCAAACTTCGGTCGTGAAGACAAAATTGTTCTGCTTTTGCTGTTTCTCTGAGCGCAGCGAGGCAGATGTGGTCAGTGCTACTCCCAAACTCTCTAGCTGGGACAACTACCTCTGAAAAGGACCGCAGCAATGGTCACAGAGCTGCTGACAGCCACTTGTTCCTCTGCAGGCAGCCAGTATCCAGCTCCTGTTTGGTTTCCCAGTTGAACCAGTACAGAGAGGCAGAGTATCCTACCTGTCCCCTGCAAGAGGCTTTGGGCAGGTGCACAGCTGCCTCCAGAGCAGAGCTTCCCTCCTCTGCCCTCCTGCCTCAGCCTTGTGCCCACGCCAGCACAGGCACATGAGGACACAGCAGCTGGTGCAGGAAGCTCCTTGGCACACGTTGCCAGCTCTGGGGCAGCCTGACCCTCTGTTTCTGTCAGCAGCCACTCTGCTGACAGGCTGGGATTCCTGGAACGGGAATTCTAAGCTGGTCTGTCCTGGTTTGCCCATGGAGACAATGCTTACACTCAGGAGTCCAGTCCCTGAGGATTATTTTCTGTTTCAGTCCTTGTTTCCCCACCTTGCAGCCTCACAGAAGTTAGCAGGATAACTAACTGGCTCTGCTGTGCACAAAACCTCTCAATGTTAAATCCACAAAGTATCTGTTTCCTGCACAGGAAATCTAACAAGTAGGCTGCCCTCTATACTTTCTCTTTTGTCAAGCATATGGGCTCCCACATTATACATGCAGGCTTTGTATGGCTGCATGTTTCTCACACATAAATACTCATGAAGAAGAGACAGTCCATGCATCTTTATTCTGCAATTCAAATTATGCCTCATTTTTACCAGTGGAAATCCACTGTGGTTCAGTGAAGGCAGCAACTCCTCTTTTACATCATGCCAGAATAAAATGCTGCCCTGGAACATCAGTATCTCTACATTCTGCATTTTTCTAACAAAAGGAATCCATTAAAAAGTCACACAGTGATGACAATTAAAGCTTCCCTCACCAGTAGATTACAAGGACACAAGTCAGCTCCCCAACCATGGAAAGTGCTTCACTTGTCTCAGTCACATGGCTACATTAACACTCTCAATAGATGCCAGCATGGTCTCTATGTCTAGATGCGTTGAAAATATAAAAAACCCACTTCATTTTGAATTTAAAAAATAATGGCTATGTCTAACAATATTTTAGAGTCAATATCAGATGGTAGCAGCTCTACTGCTCAATAGGTAAATGATTTCTGTCTGCATTTACGGTGATACAGATTTATCACTTCAAAAGTACATGAATACATTTCCTAAAAGATTTTCAAGTAGCCCTTCAAGGAAGGCTTCATGAACCACTCTTTGTTTTTAACACTGGAAGTTTTGGAGAAGTTAAAAAAATCTCCAGCTCCTATTGAGCGTGAAAGTGCTGTAGACTCTGAATACACAAGAAGGTGCCCTACCAAACAACTGCATCTCTGATTTGTAGGCACAAAAGAGGGGAAAATGACAAAAACGGAGCTCTAGGTAAAAGAAGGTGGCTTTCACTCACCAGTTACTTAGGTAACACCATAAAGCTTTTCTCATCAGCTGTGGGTGTGCCAGCCCTGTGTGGTAGCACTCATTTTACTCGGAGTGTTTTACCCAGAGACTGCCCTGGCCCCAGCAGGGAGCTGGGGCATCACTGAGGGCATCACTGAGGGCATCACTGAGGACATCAGGCAGCCTCACAAAGAGCCTGTGAGGTCACACTCCTTCCCAAAGGTGGAGCTGAAGGAACCCGGAGGGTGCAGCCTCACAGCTCAGCCCATGGAGCAGGAATGTGACAGATGGCAAAAAGTGCTTCCCAACTGCAGGACAAACAGTCCCAAACGCCATGTGGTGCACAGAAGGGGAGAGGGAGAGAACAAAAAATCCCACAAAACAACAAAACAACACTCCTTTAGAGCACATCCACTTACCTAAACCACGTCAAATGAGGAACCAGGTGCAGGTCAGAAGACATCATGGAAACATGAAAAAAGAAAAAAAAAAGAGGGAGCAAATTAGTTGCAATTCCAGTTAGCTTGATGATAGGAGCTAAGAGCACCCCACAAAATCAGACTCAACCTTTATTAAGTTAGCAAAGTTTAACAAAATAATTCTACTCCAGTGCTGCCTTTTTGCTGTGTGTTAGTTCAGCAGCAGCAAGATGCATGCAGATGAAAAAGCAGAGAATTAAACCCAAATCCTTTGTGCACCATGGATGGAACACAACTCCACCTGCAAGGCTCTCGGAGGCTTCCCACCCACAGCAGTTTGTCACTCAGCACTGGTGGCTCAACACAGGTGCCTTGGGCACACAAAGGCCTGACCTTGCCTTCAGATCTCACTGACTTTGGTTAAGCAGTTTAGGAACTTGAATCCTGTTGAGTCCATTAATTCTTAGCTGTGCTAAGTCTGGAGCAAATTGCAAGAGCAGACAATCATCAGGGAAAAAACTGCTTTTGGAGAAAAGGAAAATAAAAGACAGGAATATGAGTAATTTTCAAAAAAATCTTTCTTTTGTACTGTTGGGGTTTTTTTCCTTTTTGAGGCTCCCGTTACAATGATATTTATCTGATACAATATAACTTTATTCTTTCATTCCATTGCATGACAGAAGTCTTAATTCTTAACAAAGATTTTGTATGGGAGCAGTCAGCTCTCACTTCCACTAGTTGCAGTAACTCACAACCTCCATTGCTGTTGTAAATGACATTGACAGTTAATAGGATACGTTTTATTAACCTTGACCACACCCATTTAACAACAAATTTCAGTTTCTGCTTTCTGTCCTTAAATCATGGATGGACATTTCCAACAACAGATGACCACACCATTTCTCCCCAATGTCTTCTTTTCCAGAGTCTTTCATTTTTGTTTTCTGATTCCTGCCAAAGCTTACTATGATTTTATCTTGAGCCTTGCCATTTCTTTTGTACAAAACTTCCCTGTAACCTCTCTGTTATATCAAACTAATTCATGCTCATTATAAAAATGGCCACCGCCTCTCAGGGCATTCCTCCAGCCCTTCTGTGAACAGAGGATCATCAGTTCTCCACTTTGTCCATTCTCAGAGCTGGGGCAGCAGCTGATGGAATTATGAGCAAAATCCAAAACGAACACCAGTCAGTAAATCCTTTGTAGTATGGAAACACGGTCACCTACAGAAAGCTCTGCCTGCACAGCCACACCAATGGCAGACTGGGCAAATTCAAAGAAAAATCCACTGAGAATTACTAAATATGGTAGGAACTGCATCTAGGTCAGGAATTTTCTTGACTTTACTCAGGAGAGTTTACTCAGGGGAAGTAGCATACACCCTTGCCTTGTCTCAGTTATCTGTAGCTGTCTTTATGACCAGCACGTTGTGTTAAGGTGGGCCTTTAATCTGAGCCAGGATAGCCATATCCTAGCATTCAAAGGCTGAAGCCTGGCTGTTCTCCAGGCTCTCTGTGGCTGGAAATCAGGACAGGTGCTCATAAGGACAAAAGGTGCTAAGGAAGAGAAAAAGGAAAAAATAAATGATTAGTGAGGAGAGTAGAACAGCTCCCCTTACTGCATGAGGTTAATCAGGAAAAAAAAGTGCAACCAACCAATCAACCCAAAAGCAACTAAATAACCTCTCCACACCTTTGGCTTATTCATTAATATTTGAATTTTGAAGGAGAGCTAATCCAGAACCCAAAGTAGGAAGCTTCCTTTATGTGACCATAACAATGAGGACTGGAGCCATGGGTCAAGCTGAGCTCAGCCTGCCCGATGGCAGGGGCAGGAGTAAAACCTCAGTGCTCCATCCCACAGCCCCCAGGGAAGGGCACTGCCTTCCCAAAGGCATAACACAGACTGTGTCCTCTGGGGCCAGAGGTTTAAAATCAACCAAGCAAATTATGACCTTCTCCTCCCCAGTCTGAAGGGCTTCCTTCCCTCATCACCAGCAAACACCATCCCGTCTCACTCCGTGTTGGCTAAACCAGTATTTTCTTCACATTGTTCATAATTTTAACATAATTTACAAATGAACATGAGCAGCTCTTCATGGCAGGCTAGGCTAGGTAAGGTGCAGATGCTCCTTCAGAACTGCCTGGTCTTTATTAGCAGTAAGAGTTTAGTCCCTGTATGGTTCTGCTGACACAACTCAGCCCTGATTCAGGCTTCAGACCTGCTGCCTCATTAATGAGGATAAATGTTCCTTTATCTTTACAAGTGAGGGCTTCTGCAGGATTAGAGCTGCAGAGATATAAAGAAGAAAGAGTGTTGCTGGCCACCTTCTGCAGTGTATTAGAGACACCTACACACAGTCCCATGGCCAGACAGCAATAGGAATTAGGATCAGAGTTGTGTGGCATTGCCAGGGAAATCATGCCAGCTCTCCAAGGCTGGCAGATGCAGCAGGAGCAGCAAGGGAGCAACAAGGAGACAAAGCTATTGGTAAGATGAAGAGTTAACAAAATTAAACATCTACAGTGTGAACTTCTCCCCAGCTTAGAATCAGACTTTAATATTTACAGCATAGCACCAAACTAACACAATATGTTTTAAACTCCATTTAAATCCCTCTCTTTTTGCATTTTTAAAATCCTAATTCCCACTACCTGAGGACAAACAAGTCCTCACACACAGCTCAGATATCAGCCAACTGTACTATAAGGGAACAAAGCCCAGTTAGCATCCTCCACTACAAGGAACTTCCTACGGAAAATAAATAAAGAGCCAATGTTTTCTGCATACCTGGGCCTTGTCTGGCTGTGGCAAGACAGCAGAATTCCTTGTTTCAGCATTTAAGCACAGTTTTAGTTCAAAGTCTTGGGCATAGAGGGAAAGAGGAAAACAGATCAAGTAATTTTGTAGCCCAGACTCAAATAACATCATCACTTGGCATTTCTGCTGAGTGTCCCCTCTTGTGCAGCCTCCCCTGGCTCCGTGGGCAGGGATGAACAGAGCAGAACAGGAAATGCTCTGGGTGAGATCTCACATGGCCTCGGGTGCAGATGCACAGCTCGGTGCCAGGCCAGCTGGCAGAGGGACCTGACACTTTAGCCCAGCAACCCTTGTGCAAGCTGAAAAGAACATGAAAACCAATTCCACTCAAAACACATTTTTCAAAAGCCTTGATGACTTTCACTGCCTCTAGAATAAGCATTTCATTGAAATAAAACCACATGGTAAATGCTATGGTTTTGGGTTTTTTTTTTCAGATTAATCATAAAAAGGTTTGTGTGGAATGAAATCAGACTGATTCCTCTTAATTGTCACTAAAGATTTTTCTATTTCTGCATGAACTGGGCTGGTTTTATATTGGACATTGATGAAACTACAGTTTTCTCCCCTATACACGTTTAAAAAGCATTCAGTATTCCACTTTAGGAGCTCCCCTATTAAGTGAACTGAAAACCAGTGATAAGATGTCTCCAAAAAAGTTAGCTTTTCAGGCAATAAAAGTGATACCTTTATACTGGAATATTTGTTTTACTAAACACTGAATAGTATTTTTCAGAAGTGAGAAGAAAATCTAAGGATTCATCACAACTATGTGACACATCAGACATTCCATATGGTCTTTGAAACCAACAGACAGTTTTGGGGCACTGGAATTTAATTTGTTTTCCTCGAACAAAGCAAGCATGGATATGAACCTGCTCCTACTGAAATCAGGAGCTCTGACTTCAGTGAATTAGATCAGCATCCTGCACTTTTTTGGATCCCACCTGCATTCAGTGCAGCATTGTTTTTGAGAAGCAGGACAGAGCGTGGTTCTGAAAGGGTTACTTCATTACAGACATGTTTACTGTATGAACCAAAAAATACTAAGCACTACTTTTACCAACTTTTCTTGTAAAGTGTTTTTCTTCCTTTCAGGTGTATATTTGCATTCAGGAAATAGGTTTTTTATGAGAAAGGGAGCCCCAAAGGTTTGCTCTGACTGAAAAGTGGAGCAGAGAGGCAAATGCATCCCTGTGAAGTTGAGAGTCTGCTGGATCATGAAGCACAGGGGTTCCCAGACCCCTGTCCTGCTGTAGAGCTATAGCACCATTTCACCTCCTGGGCCTCTTTTCTTCTGATCTCTGATTGCAGGAACCTGAGAGCAGGAACTGTCTGTTACCATAAGCTTATACAATGCTCAGCAGAAAAAACCCCACTCGTATTTATGCCACTTTGTTCCACCAAATTACAGTGATTTTGCAGATTTCCCTCCGCATTTCTTCTCAGAATCTCTCTGACTACAGCAGCGGGCTTGATTTGGCACAGCCAGAGTGAACAAGCACTTTAGAAACCAAAACACTGCCTCGTTTCAGAGAATTTGTCACTGTCCATGAAGTCATAATCTTAGCTCAAGGGCAAGTAAGCTGTGTCTTATATATATGCTCTTTCCTAGTTCCCAAACACTGCTGATGAGTGGAATGGGTGAGGCTGAGCTCTCAGCAGAGGCTCAGGAGCCTGTCTGGGCTGTCTGCTCACACCCCTCACCTGCCTGTCAGCAGCAGGTTAAAAGCTCAGCGTGGCCAGTGCTCGTGCCAGCCAAAGGCCCTTCCCTCTGAGCTGCCTGTGCCACACTTGCCAAGGAACAACAGAAACAAAACCCACTGGGGGACAAAAAACCCAACTGAATTGCTGAAGAAAAGATGATCTGAGTCTACTTGCTCTTCCCTGCTCCATGGTACTAAAGGCTTAAAAATTCCCTACACACCAAGTACACGTGTGTGGCATCTTGGCACAATTGTCAGAACAAAGGAATCCGTGCTGAGTATGTCTCCCCCACTAATGGCTTGTCCAGATACTCACAGCTCTCACTCTCCTTGTGGTTGCAAGGCAGCTTGAACCCCAGCTTGGTTCTTCCCATACCCTATGAACTAAAATAAAGTTTTTCTTTTTTTCTGGTTTATGTCTTAAAAAGAAAGAAAAGTCTTAATCAAAAAAGGGGTGTCAGCTCCTGAAAAGTGTTTTCCCTGTGATTACAAAAACATTTCAAGAGTCTTTCAAAAAGTCTGCTTGCATTTTCCTCCCTCGCCTCAGTCTTCGCTGCACAAACTCTTTTGGTTATGAAACCTGTATTCAGACACAGACAATCAGAGATAAAGAAGCATAGAAGGTTTGGAGATCAGTAGGTATGGAAATCTAAACTTCCATATCCTGACACTTGCACTCAGGTCTAAAACTCAGAGATGGGGGGTGAGACTTAACATTGTCAGCACACAACTCCCTCAGGTTCTCCTAGGTCGCACTCTCATTTGTGCTTAGGAATTAGGGAAATACCAGATAGTTGCAAGTCCTCTGGTATCTTACCAGAGTGAGAACCAGGAATTTTATCACTTGTATTAAAAAAGCAAACATTCTGCCCCCTTCTCTTTCCATTGCTTCCCTCAATAAACTACTCCAGCCCTGACACATGAGAGGCCTTTGCCCAGCACACACTTTCCTGGTAAAAACAAAAATCCCCAGGACTGCTGTGACATAATTATCCTGTTCACTTGATCATGCAGCAGAGAAGGGTCTAGTGGCCAAATTACGCCATCCCAAGACAGAGTATGCCAAAGCAGCTCACTGCTCTTGTGTCTCGAATCCCACCAGAAATCTGCACTGTTCTGAGCATGGCTGCTTCACTCGAGACGCTTATGATGTCAGGAAAGGAGAAGAGGGAGTTAAAAACCAAAATCCTCTTGGGTGTCACTCAACTCACAGGAGCACAGGAGACATCACTGCTAGGAGAGCCAGGAGAAATTGGAAGTTTGAGGGACCAGTGATCACAACACGCTGAAGGAACAGGGAGGACAGCTCAGCTGAAGTCAGTATCTAAGGGTCCACAGGGGCTGGCTGTAAAAACAACTGAACTGCAGTCCCAAGGAAGTTTTCTGTTCAGACTGAGCATAGCCCTGAACCAATTCTGTGTGTCTATCAGCTCTGCCAAGGGAGAAGGACAGCGAAGGGACAGAAGAACAGCAGGGACAGGAACATTCAAGCAAAGGTGAAAACACTAAGGCTCTGTGCTGGTTTTGAGTTAATTTTCCATAGCGGTTTGCATGGCACTATGTTTTGCATTTGTGCTGGAAACAGTATTAAGAATACAGGGATGTTTTTGTAAGTGCTGAGCAGGGCTTGCACAGAGTCAGGGCCTTTTCTGTTCCTCAGCCCACCAGTGAGGAGGCTGGGGCTGCACAGGGAGCTAGGACAGGACACAGCCAGGACAGCTGACCCAAGGGCTATTCCATACCAAAGGGCATCGTGCTCAGCATGGAGGAAAAGTGCAGTGTGATGGTGTTTGTCTTCCCAAGCCACTGTCACACGTGATGAAGCCCTGCTTTCCTGGAGATGGCTGAACTCCTTCCTACTGATAAGGGGTGAGTGTATTCCTTGTTTTGCTTTGCTTGTGCATGTGGCTTTTCCTTCACCTATTGATCTGTCTTCACCTCAGCCCCTGAGTTTCTCACTTCTGATTCTCTCTCCCATCAGTGGGGAGTGAGCGAGCATCCCTGTGGGGCTCAGCTGGGGTTAAACCACAGCAGAGCCCTCGTGGGGTGAGGCACAGCTCTGGTGAAATGGGAAACACACACACACACAGCCCTTCATGAATAATCCACAAAGACACCAATACCTGCAGTACAATGAAGGCAAGAAAACAGACACAGAACCAAACCAACACATGGACACCTGGGAACAAGAAAAAACCTCACTGTTTCTTTCATGTGTATATAAAGAAGTCTAAGCAGCCCTCAGAGTTTCTGTGAATACACTCCTGCCTGGGTGGCAGGAGCAGCACAGTTATGTAAGATACATGTGGTTTTCAGATTCCAAACAATACTGTTATGCCAAAGTGATATATAGGCCAGCTACTGTCAGAAATGAAAATGCTGCTCATGAAAGTGTTGTCCTGTGCATCAGCAACAAAAGGAATAAAACAATCTTGCAATAATTTCCCTGGGGCTGGGAAAAAAACTCCAGCTAACTGTTCTCTGCACCATGGTAAACTCATTTTGATTCATATTGATAGAGTGAAACATAACATGCCTCCAATTAGACTCAGTACAAGCTTGAGGGACACCTCTCTTGTCCTTCAGCCAACAGTGACAAACAGGATACTTAGAGGTCCACATCTCTATCTCAGCCCACTTATTTCAGTAAGCTCTTATCAAAAGACAGCAATGGTTATGGAAGCCCATCTTTGCTTTTTGGACTATAAAACTTCAACACCTCCTAAAATTTACAAAGGCACCTCCACCAGCCTGTCTGAACCACACCAAGCCCAGCTGTTCAGCACAGAAGCTTGCCAACTGTCTGTAAAGAGCAGCACATCTTCATGTTACTGCATAAACAAAGAGACATCAATTTTTCTGAGCATCGGTACAAGTCACTAGATCTTATTTCAGCAGGGCTCAAAGCAACAGCAAAATGACAGCTTCCATCTCTGTTGTGAAAAAGCACTCCCAGAGAAAAATTTTGCCTCGGTTTCAGGCATTGTAGGTGTACACAGCCCCCGTTTCCTTCTCAGCAACCCAGCCCTTGCAGCTTCTGTTAGGGTAAGACTAAGCACTCTCCCCTGTACAAGCAAAAAAGGATTTAGATTTGGAGGTGCAGTTTGCTGCAAGATCAGGCTGTAGGCAGAGACACCTTTCTGCAAAGAATAAATTCTCATTAACCCACTCTCGGGGTTTTGTTTGTTTGTTTAAGCTTGACATTTATTAGGTTTGAAAAAGTATGTGTTTGTGCTGTAGGTGTACCAGTGGTGTAAGCAACTTCAAAACACACACAATTCTTTGACAACTGAAATAAGCACAGAGGCATTTCCTCCCCTGGGATCTCACTTGCTGAATTTAACTGCAGGAAGCTCCCATGTTTTGACCTTGCTTCCCAGCCCTGCGGGTTGCTGTGGGAGAGCAGCCCCATGCCGCTGTCAGAGGGAAGCAGTGCTCTCCCCAGCCAGGCTGCTGTGATCATTCCTGCACACCTTTTCCATGTGCCACTGTGGGACACCATCCATCACCCCCGAGCTTCGGATCCCACCACACAGGAGAATTATCTGCAACCAGAGGCTACAGAATAAACTTTCTCCCAGGTGTGGGCATTTTTCCTAGGGAAGCTTGCTTGACTTTTTTTATCCTTCTAGGAAGGACCTGCGATGGACACAGGGGAGCTGTGCCATGGCTATAAAAATGGGAGAAGTCTCTGGGTGCTGGCCACAGTGCAGAGGGGAAGGGCACGGTGCTGCTGGGTCTGCTCTCCATGCTCTGCTCAGCAGCAGGGCTGAGGGGAGAGAGCTTGGCTGTAATGAAATGAGGATTTCACAAGCCCCGAGACACGACGCAGCTTCCCTCCCGTTTTCCCCACTGACCAGCCACAAAGGTAGACATTTAATATCCAGGCTCATTACTTGTCCTAATGAAATGTCAGCAGCAAACGCACAGGTGTTTAACTGCTGCTGGAATGCCTGCAGATGCCAGCAATCCCTCAGGCAGGGAATCATCCCAGTCAACAGCCTCAAAAAGGTCACAAAGGCAGTGCAAGGTCACAGCAGACCTCTGACCTTCATTTGCTGCGCTGAAGGAGCTTTAGTTCCTCCTCCCTTTGCTTTCCCAAGCCCCCAGTGCATTCTCTGCTCTCCCTCAGCCCTCTCTGGCAATGCAGCCTCTCAAGGGCTCTTCTGCCTCATTCAAAACAAGTGCAAATGTGTGACCTAAGGGAGACCTGACTGGGACTCAACAAAGGCAAGTTACAAACAGCTCCACGGCTCCTGAATGGAGATGCAGCTCTGCCTCCCTCCCTCTCCTGCTCTCCCCAGCATTCCCCAGAGAGGCCGAGACGTTCATCTGCATTACAAGCCCCGAGCTGGCTAAAAGCATCCTTCTTCCCAGTGCAGGGCAGTGGGTGTGATTTATGACTGTGGGTTGGGAGCCACAGAGCTGGCTGGAGGCAATGAAACCGTGCAGGAACTCGCTGACAGGAATCCAGTGGGAAAGGACGTACCAAAACCAGGAATAGAAAGAGGGCAAACAAAGAGGAGACCAATGGACTAATTTAGTCAGGTTCCTTCCACTTGCAGCTTCAAAATTACAGACATAAACACTGCTAAATACTCTACCTAGCTTGCCTTTCCTGAAAGAGGGAATGGGGGTAGGGAAAGGACAGAATTTCAGCACAGTTGTTTTATTTTTCTGCTGTTCTAAGTCACACACCTAAAAAAGCCCACAGGTATTTGGACAGCTGGAGGCTGCCACTGCAACTGTGCAACATTGTTAGAAAGCAGGACAAAAAGGAAAGAAAAATAAAAAGCAACATTTTCAATAAAGCAGGCAAAACCACAGAGGGTTTTTAGTTCTGGCATCAGCTGCAAGCACACAAGTATTTGGCAAGTCCCATCCTGCTCCTTGGTTGCTGCAAAATCACTCCACCTTTTGGCACAACTGGAGGCATCTGAGCAGAGCTCGACCAGAAAGAATACAGCAGGGCACAGAAAGACCTTGTTAACCTGCACTTACCTAACTTGGCTCAAATCAGTTCTCTGTCAAAACCACATTAAAATGTAACCACCAGCTGACAGATTTGTTGTTTACTTCAACAACACCTGCAGCTCTATCTTGGACTCTTAGAGAAAATACTAAGGGTAAAGCCACAAATTTCAGTTTCTGCTCATTTATATCTGACTGAAAAAGTCTCTAATTTTGTCTTCAAAGTGTTGGAGCTCACCTAAAGAGTGAGATGAGGAACTGCAGTGGCTTATGAAACCAACTGACCTTTTCCCAAAGTAGAGGGAAGCCAATACCTATAAACTCACAAATCTTGTGATCACTAGGCACAAAACTCAAGTGCTTGTTTTGGAATAAACGCACAATAAAACCTGAAGAAAAAGAGTTTATGAAAAGATTGTGATATAAGACATTTAAAAACATGTATGTCAATAAAAACCCTTTTGGTTCACATGGGCTTGGGTTTTTTCTTCAAGATTTTGCTTGGAAGTTTTTTTACCTCATTCATGGTGCACAGTAAAGTAACCTGCTTCTTTCCACACAAAAACGTTCTCTGGGTCTACTTCAAGCTGTGCTGCCTTTGGACTTCCCCTTTTCTTCACCCTCTTCTCCTACCAAAGAGCCTCGTGTCAAAGACACTGTGAAATCCTTACTGACACTTCTACTTCTCCTTTCCCACAGCCAGAACAACACTGCTGCTGGTGGAACTGCACGCTGCCAGGATCTAAAGTAAAAAAAATCTTTGCCAAACTTGGAAACACGGGGTGAATGCTGAGGGATTGCTCAAGCCACGCAACACTCACGCCCTTCTCGGAGCTCCCTGGTGCTCTGGAGAACAAACCCTGCTCTGTGCTCCTGCCCAGCTCTCCCCAGTGCAGACCACGGGGATGGGATGAGGAGCAGCACCCTGTCCCGGGATGGCCAGGGATCAGGATATCAGAACGCACCTTTGTGTTGTCCTCGCTGTGGTGCAGACACCAGGAAATTCAAATAACTCTCCTGCAGCCCACACAGCCCAGCTGCCCAGGTGTGGGCACTGTGGGACAGCTCTCTCTCTGCTCCAGCTGCCCAGCACACACAGAGGGTCTGCAGGCTGGCAAACTGGTATTTATACAAATAAATACATGAATTCTCACAGGCATGCTCACGTTTCTGCAAACTGAAATCTATTTGGGCAACTGCTCAAAGAACAACTCAGGATTATACTAAAACCCCTCCTGTCATGCCTGGGCTTCCACTCACATGCCCCCTATGACAACTTAATTAACAGTTTAGATACTCGGGTCAGTTTGTTCTAGTCTCTTCACAAGAGCTACATCAGGACTGAGCCATGTGTACGGCTGCTGGGCACAGGATTTCCCAAGTAGTGGGGTTGTCGGACCTGTTTTAAAATTCTCCCCTCTTCTCCCACTAATTCTCTCTACAAGTCCTTTTTCCCCTTTTAATTTCACCTTTGTATTCGTTCATCGGCAGGCAGAAGGTGGCTCAGCAAATTATTCTCAGCTCAAAACACTAAGCTTTCAAATAAAAATGTGAGTAAATTCCACATCAGTCCTGAAATTCCCTCGAGTTTATGAGAGGTCAGGGCGGCACCAGGCAAAGCGGGGAAGAAAAAGGTTTAACCCCACATTCCTGGCTAAGAATACTCTTTCCCTTCCTCCTTCAAGCCCCCAGCACTGAAAAATCTCTGTATTTCAGAAGCAAAGGTAATTAGAAGTTGGACAGTGATGAGAACTGCACTTTGAAAATCCAGTCTGGCCCTTCCTACTTCTTTTGGAAACAGGAACACAAGGTGACAAAGGACAGTGAGCAGAAACACTGGGCAGTTAAGTTCCCAGACTATATTGCATAGTTAAGCCATCTCATATGCAAGCAAAGCAACAGAAATATGTTAAGTGCACAAAGAGGAAGTTTTTGCTTCTGTAGTGAGCTGCTTTTGTTTCTTGGTTTTTTTTTTTTTAAATATCAGTATGAAGAGCATAATAAATTATCTGTTCAGCCTGTTTGCTTTTATTTCAGATATTCAAATAATTCAACACCTCATTCACCAAACTCTGATATGAAATGGCAAACACATTTCTACAGCAGAGACTAGCAGGGGGCTGTGTTGAGATGAGCACTGTGTTGAGAGTTCTCTTTTCAGATCTGAGGTTTCACACCAAGGAAGAAAACAGGAAGCGGTTACCTACAGCTGAAGCCAGCAGCAACCCATTCCAAGGTGAAAAGTTTGAGTTTCTAAATGTAAAGATTCTTCCAGACCATTTTCGTACTTTCTGTAATTCTACAAAAGACACCAAAATGAGGACCACGAGCAGCACTTACAGTTGTAAGCATTTAGCTTTTATAGATCTAATGATCATTTATTTGTTTCCATTGCTGTTTACAACAGCACCTTGTCTTCACTCGATTTAAACAGACAGCATGGGCAAGTGGAGAAAATGCAGATCTAAACAGTGGCTTTGATCACCACCAGCTTCTTCCACAGCACTGTACAAGGCACGGAATTTGGGAAGTCTGCAGGGCTTGTGCCACAGCTCACCATTCACACAGCACCCAGCAAGACCCCACTGTCACACACAACTCCCTGGCACCCTAAGGAACAACCTCCTCAAAAATGCAGCTTATGCCTCACTGCTTCACAATAAATACCTTAATGCCACAGCTCCTGAGCCAGCTCAGCCAGTGCTGCTGACTCTGAGGGTGCTAAGTGCTGCAGGACTCTTGGGCAACTCATGTTTTTCCCTCATTAAGATTTTGTTTCTTGGCCTGAGGCTGCCTGAGAGGGTTCCCAGTCTCTAACAGAGGTCTCCCTTCTCCTCCCTTGCTGTGGGTACCATGAAATCACACTTGCTAAAGACAAACCTCATAGCCTCATAAAAATGTTTCTCAGACACATTTTCTCTCTTTGCCATGTACCAGAATGCATCACTTTCCAAGAATATCTTTTACCAGCATTTCACAAGTCCTCAGGCAAGCCCAATTCAGTTCTGTCACAAAATGTCCACTTCGTGCCTCAGCTAAATCCCAGCTGGACACCGCACGGCACCACACATTTCATTCTGTGTGTTTATTTATAACTTTGAGAGTTAAAACCATTTTTCTCAGAGGCTCACAGTATGACTGAAACAGCAGATCACGTGCAGTGGGAGAACTGCAGGGGAAGCACATCCCTCATCGTCTTGTTCCCTCTCTTAGCTTGTATTAAGGGATTCATATCAGCATTTCCCTGGTAACACAATATTGGCCGTGTTTCAACAAGGTCAAAAATTCCCTGCACAGACTTAGCCACTGCTTTCCATTCCAGGACCTGCATCAATCTTCTCCCAGCTAATGGCATCTACTGAACAGATTGAAACATCAGATCATGGGGTCATTTTGAAAGTTGGCTCACACATTTTAAGAGACAGACAGAGCTCAAAGACACTCTGTTTTGGCTTGAGAACTGTGATAGGAACTGAAATAGCATGTCCAGGAGAAAAATTTATGTATCAGGGAAAAGAGAGTACAAAAGTACTGTTAACCCCATCTCTGCACCCTGTTTCTTAATTCCTGTGGGAAAATGAGACTCTTTTTTAAGATACTGATGGTGATTTCTCTGCACTGACAATTGGCACAACTCTTCAAACCTAAGGAACGAAATAGTGATGGCCTGAATAAATAGGGAATAAAGAAGATTAGCAAAGAATTTCAGATGACATTTCTATCAATTCTAGCCAGCAGGTGCTGCTCTGGCAATAGGAAGTTAAGAGTTACAAAAGCTACATAAAAACAATGGCACCACATGAAGACAAAGAAACATCACATGGATGCATAAAAATGAACAATTAAAACGACAACTGTTACATGGAGAAGAAAACCATAAATATTTCAGCCCTATTATTATTGATGCTGCATGCCACAGCTACATTCTGTTCTGTATCATTACATCTTCACTGGCTAATTTCAC
Organism: Pachycephala philippinensis; assembly: GCA_013397055.1. NCBI lineage: Eukaryota > Metazoa > Chordata > Aves > Passeriformes > Pachycephala > Pachycephala philippinensis. The sequence continues at coordinate 456,921 of VWZT01007465.1, read as the reverse complement.
AAATAACATCCTATTAACAACATGTTGACTTCAAACCATTGTTATCTCTTCTCCTCCCATTCTCTGATATTTGACACTGGCATTATTCCAAGGACATTTGAAACATCAGGAACTAAATAATAAAATAGTTTCTTGCCCCACTCCAGTGTAAAAAGCAGCCCAAACACGCTGTAAGTAGAGATGAAACGGAGAAAGTCACGAAGATTTTTAGATTTTTTCTTTTAAGAAAAGAATTAACTGAATCATTGCTCAATATTTGCCCCACCCCCTTCCTTCTGTAACCTCTCCTCTTTCTAAACCACTTCCAGTCCAGAGGGGAAACATAAGGGGCTTTCTATTCATGGAATATTTATGGACCTGGAGACCCGGGAGCCTTGAAAAGAAGGAAGATTCATGCATAATACAGGGACAGGACTTGCTGTATGAAAGGACGAATTTACCACACTGGCAAACTGAACTAAGAGGCATAAAACCCATTAAAAAAACCCCCATGGCTCACAAGTTATGAATACTGGACAAGAACCAAATACCAGAACTGGTAACCAGCATACACTGTACAGAGTAATGACATTTCCTATTACAATTTATTAGCTGATAAATGATCAAGCTTATTAAATCAACCTTTTCCCACCAGCAGTTGACTGAAAAGTTCCCTCCCCTCTAAATTACAAGGAGATTAGGAGAAACTAAAAAATAATGTTAAGTAATTTATACAATGGAAGAACTCTCAATTCTTCAGTATTACATATAACATAAAATGGATCCATCACCAGGCACTGCTCTCTACCTCCAAATAATGAATGATACAGAACCTGATCCAGTGACTGCCAAAAAGCCAAAACAAAGGTGTTCACACCATTCTTTTCTCTCCCTGAGTGGATGTTTGCTCATTTCTGCTCATTCTTTATCAGCACAATTCCAGTCTTATAATGAGAAGGTATAAAGGCAATATTTTTTTTTTTAACCCCAGCAAACAAGAAAACGACAAATTTCAAACAGAACAGGGGCTGTTGCAGATGTCAGGAGTGTGTACTACAGACAGACTGTAAAGCTGTGTTACAGGCCAACCAAGTGAAAAAAGAACAGATGTGAAGGTGTCATGCCTTCCTTTAGCAAGCTGAGAAACAGAGAAGGAAAACCTACTCCTTCTCTAGAGAATAGGACAACCTCCTTCAGATCCCAAACTCCTTTTGTCTACTGATTGGCTGTGGAGGTCCAAAATGAAGAGACTAAAGACTTAAAATGACCAAAATCCCCACGTGACCATAATACAGGCAAAAAGCCTCTTCACTGTGTGAATAGAACCTGCTGTCCTTCAACATTGCCCCAAAACAACCATTACAGCACCACACCTCTCCTCCCAAGCAGTTTTCAACTTTTCCAGTGTTTTATGGGGAAGGTTTCTAGAAAACCTGTGTAAAGAAGCAGGCGTGGCATTTCACCTTTTGCAGTTTACCATTTCCTTAAGCAGCTGCTAATGGACATAAGGACTTTTTTATTTCTTTTTAAGCTATATGCAAGCTCGTTCAAACTCACTTGGCCTGGGTCTTCCACAGACCCCTTAGAAACAGGCCACGATGTCTGTACAGGAGCTGAGAAAGCAAAGGCTGAAACAGCAGTTATGGCAATTTCCAGAGATTCATCACTGCAGATGTAAGGGGAAATTGCAGAGCCCCCAGTGTGGCTCCTTCCTTCAGAGGTTTTGGAGCCCCAGGTTCTGTGGAAGCTCCAGAGCATGCAGGATGGGCTGCACCCCAAGGTTCAGCCTGGTGCTGAGCTCTGTGCCTTTTCTAGAGGCCATGGAAGGACAAATTGTTAATAAAACTCCCTGTCACCAAGCCTGGGGAGAGGGAGCACACAGAGTGGGTTTTTTCTGCTTTGTTCTTGCTTTTTTCCAGCTCTGAAACAGCCCTGAGAATATGAAGACAACGTTGTCATTTCAACTTTCTCTGAGAAATAAAATTAGAATGTGCCCTTCAATTCTCTTTGAAAAGCATCTGAGTTCAAGAAACTCTTTTATCAGGATTAGAGGTGAGGCTGAAAGCAAATGGTTTCTCTTAGCTGGTAAAAAAATGCATTCCATTTCTCAACCTCCCCACCCCCTGGGCCAAGAGTTTCATGCATATTTGACATGTTTTCCATCTAGACAGCAATACAGCATTTCTACCCACTTTCTTTTTCCTCTTATGTGACTCAAGTGCACAGTGTTTCTTTCTGAGAGTCAATTTATTTTTTAATTGTATCTGAATACTCTGGGATTTTTATTTTGACTTCACATGCTCTAATTTGTTAAAAAAAAAAAGAAAAAAGTAAGGTATATATTATGAACAAAAGCTGTTTGCAGTAAACTAGAAAGTGCTTATGGGGTTGTTATTTACTATTTAGGATTGTCATTACTATTACAGTAGAACCTAGAAGTTTTTAAGCAAGATCTGCCATTCTGCCATGTTAGGACCTAAAGCAAAGGCTCATCCTGGCCCAAGGCATCTACAACACTTCTAAAAAACCCAAAAGAAACAGGGGGTGACAGAGAACATACACATGCTAGCAAGAAAAACACAGAAAGAGGGTGAAGTTGCTTGCCCAATGCTATGAGAAGTCGGGGGAAGAGAGATGGAATAAAATGCAATGTGCATCACTCTAAACTTGTGCTGTGATTTCAAACAACCTTAATCCAAGTCCTAGTTACAACCTTGGGGATGCAGTAGAAAAAGTTCCCCCAACAAATCTATAACGCAATAAAGAAAACTTTTTAATATTTTTAATTAACCACATATCAACTGTAGCAGATTTTCACAGGGTCAGATCATTTCAATACTTCTGAATTGTTTGTGTAAAAAGTATTTGGAAGAATTCAAGCAATTGAAACTCAAAAGAATTCCTTGGCCTAAGAGAAGTGAATGCTGACTTCCAGATGCTTTTCCACTATTGAGAAAATGTATGCATTAATTATAAAAACCATTGTATTCTTATTTTCCTTTTAAAAGTCAGAATGTTTGGGTTGTGCTTGCAATGATTGCTGTTGGTCAGTGAAGCGCAAGGTTAAGTTACAGCATATGTGTGGTAATGACAGCAAACACTGATCTAAGTGCAATGAAAGCAACTGCAATAAATGCTTAGGAAAGGGTAAAGTAGGCAGAAAAATGCTTGTTTGATCATTTCCACAGCGACGTTTGTTTTCAAAATGCCATCTTCTCTTTTGCCTAAAGTTGAAAAAGTTAAACTCTCGCAGTTTCAAAGTAAGGATGTTTTCATTATCTTGTTCTGTTTCTCCCCCAAATAAATCTGTACTTTTCTATAACATTTTTTGTAGAAATTGATAGAAATTGATAGAAATAGGAGAAGTAACAAAGTGTTACCTGAGACCTGTTTAATCTTATCCAAGACTGGTGGTCCAGAGGTTACCAAGTGCCTGTGAATGCACAGAGGTCACCTCCTCCTCCTCATCCACTCTTTTTACCCTCCATTGCTACAGCTGAGTGTAACTGCTTAAAAATCACCGTGGAAAAAGCTCCACGCTACATTTTAACACAGATTCAAAGAAGGCACTTGGAATTAATATTTACCCTGCCCCTCCACCAAATTTTAGGATGAAAACTGACTCTAAGAGTAAGTCCATCAGTCAATGCAGCTTCCCAAAGACATTCAAATCAAACAGTAATCCAGGACTGAAGGAACTAAGTACAAAAGTCGGAAAACAAATTATATCCCTTGAAAATGTATTCCCCAACCATGCCAAAATCTCTTATTTTCATACTGTTACAGCCGTGGAGCTCACAGGGACACCAAATGCTACATCAGGATGGTACACCATCAATAATGCCACCCCCAGCAGGTGCCAATTCATCCTGTTTCTTTTTCCCCCACCAGGTGAACCTGCAGAAAGTCTAAGCCTCGGAAGGCTCTACCAAATCTCCAGAGAGCTTCTGGCAATATTTGGCTTCTGCACGGGGAGGCTTGGGAAGGAAACAGTTTGCACCCTGCAAACAGGCAAATGCAATGGAACAGTTTTAGAAAGATGACAAATCATGCACAGATATAAATGGAGCTGCTCACACCAGTTCTACCTTTCTTGCTTTTCTCATGCCTTTTATCCCTCTGTACCATCTTTCTCCAAGAAGGATTTTGGATCCTGCTTTCAGCGACTTTTGGAGGGCACTGCAAGCAAACTGTATTTTCCTGGCCAGCATCAGTCAGATGTATTAATTGGGTGCTTTGGCTTTTACATTTTCAGAGCACGTGTAGAAGTCACTGCAATGGTCCCACTACTGTTTGAATTAGTGACCTTGTGTCTCAGAAAGGTGGTCTCCCTCTTCTACACTTCATTTGTCTGTGAGAGCTGAAGTGCTGTATTCTGGTCTCAGATTTCTTTTTCCATTCAGCATTGCTGTCCTTTCTTATTACAGTAATCAGGAAATCTACTGTCACAAGCAACCACTATTTTCACAAACAGCCCGACACCCTCTCTCCCCTGGAAGGTACCACAAAACCTTTCAAATGATTTGGGTTTTCCCACCTTGCTACTTTATGTGTTCACAAATAGATCTGCATTAACGGATTTCAGCAATAATTACATTAAAGATACAGGCAGCAGGAACAGGAGGAAGAAAGAGGTCTCACAGGGATGAAGGGACTCCTTAGGAATTGTGGAGTCTTTCACCTAATTAATGAAGTTGAAGAAATTCCAGCTAACATATTTAATGACAAACTTGCCCCCCACATTTTTGCAAAGCCTATATTTATATCCAAGTGGTTTCTACTCATTTGCTACACCTACAGCACAGTTATGTTAGCATACATAACATATACACACTAGCATGGCAGGAGCACTTAGTATATGTTTCTATTTGCAGGGGAATTCATTATGGGAAACAGAAGGCTTTTCTCTGCAAGGAAATTTGTCTCAGTGGATGCAGGAGTGCATTTCTCTCCCCTCTCTCCTTCTTTTGCTATTACTCATTAAATGGATAATTTCCTTTTATAAACAAAGGAGTCCATATAATAAGTAGGCATGTTTGGATAGATCATTAATGAAATAATAGTCTCCTCATCACCCAGCCTGAAAGATTAAACCTAAACCCAGGGCTCCCAAGAGCCAATCCCTTCTCAGCTGGACTACAAGAGCAGCCAGTCCCTCTCTGACCGACCTTCAGAGTGCCTGGCCAGCAGCCCGGCCAACCTCCTTTAAATACCTCCTAGGCAGAACGATGATTTCAGCAGAAGCTGCTTATAGGCAGTTTAGAGAACGTAATTCCTTCCCCATTTCACTGTTATAAGTATATCTGGAGATCTCCAAAGAGATCCAGAGAATATTCCCTCTACAGTTTACCTCGACTGTTCCTTATGGAAGTTTACCACAGAGAGATTTTGACAACAGCAATGCCTTAGAAATTGATTCCTAAGGTGGTTTCTGAGGCATCCAACTCCCAAAGAGTAAGCCAGAAACTTCAGCCAGATTGCAATATCTAGCTTTTTGTATAAACAATCAGGTGAGAATTAAGACACTGGCCACCAAAAATGAAACAAAAATATGTAACTTGGCACTTTGAGAAGTATTCATAAAACATGGCTCATCATCGGGGTGACTCCTGTATTGAAAACACTCTATTTGGAATCACTTGCTAAGTTTCAACATTCTTTTTTTATTATTCTTTATTCAGCATTGTCAGAATCCATGCTGTTGTTCCACAAAACATGCTTTGATTTACTTTTCAAAACAAACTAAGAATTAAACCATTCCAGTGTTCCAAGGTGCTCAGAAATCACCAAATCAGGTGAGAAAAGTGCCTGAAGAATTACATTTAAAATACAAGGGTATAGTATATGCTCTCTTCTGGGAAAGCTATCACAAAATACAGGACTCCTTCCAGCTTTTTTTTTGGTTTTTAACCTGTGTGGTGTTTAGGTGCTGGCCAGACACCAGGCACCCACGAAAGCAACTCACTCACCCTCCCCTGCCACAGCTGGACAGAGGAGAGAAAATTTAACAAAGGGTTCATGAGTTGAGATAAGGACTGGGAGAAAACACTCGAAGGGAAAAACAGGCTCAGCTTAGAGATATAAACTAAATGTATTACTAACAAGATCAGAGCAGGAAACTGAGAAGTAAAATAAACCTTTAAAAACACCTTTTTCCCACCAACCTCTCCCTCCTTCCCACCAACAGTGCAGAGGAAAGGGCGAGAGGGTTTGGTCAGCTCATCACCAGAGGTTTTCTCCCACTGCTCAGGGAGAGGAGTCCTTCCCCTGCTGCACCGTGGGAAATCCTTCCCCTGCTTTACCATGGGAGACAGTTCTCTGTGAACTTCTCCAGCCTGGTTCCACTCTCACAAGCAGCTGTCCTCCCAAAACTGCAGCAACGTGGGTCACTCTTCCACGGGGTGCATTCCTCCAAGGACAGGCTGCTCCAGCCTGGAAGCAGGGGCCTCCTCTCTCCACTGGGTCTTCCACTGGATCACAGCCTCCTCCAGGCACCCGCTCTG